>JASWHV010000014.1:10776343-11109389 GCA_030760725.1 Neostapfia colusana | reverse complement strand
GGCGAAACACCTCAAGAGATGTACAACTGGCTCAAGACTCTCATCAACAAGAGTTGGGCGTACGGATGCAAGAAATGGAATGATCATGAGGTGGTCAAGTGGATGATAAGAGCCTTCATGCCTCGCAATGTGACCCTATACACTTTGGTCTGGGAAAGTCCAAACTTCCACATGATGACTCCGGATGAAGTGATAGGGAAGATCATCAACCACGAGATGATGGAGAAGGAAGCCTAACACGTCAACGACCTAGCAAAGGTCATCTCATCCAAGAAGAAGGGCATAGCTCTCAAGGCCACATCCAAGTCCAAGGGAAAAGAAGTGCAAATCACAAGTGATGATAAAGAGAGTGATGATGAGAGTACGAACATGGATGATGAAGAAATGGCCTTCTTCATCAAAAGATTCAAAAGGATGATGAGAAGAAGAAAAAGCTATCACTATGAGAACAAGAGCAAGGACAAGGGCAAGTTAAGAACAAAGAAGACTTGCTACAACTGTGGCGAATACGGGCATTTCATTGTGAATTGCCCCCATAGCAAGGAAGATGACAAGAGGAAGAAGAAGAATGGGAAGCCTCAAGACAAGAAGATCTTCAAGAAGAAGAAGGCTTATGGACAAGCTCACATTGAATAAGAGTGGGACTCAAACGAAGAGTCCTCTTCCAAATATGAAGAAAAGGTGGCAACTATCGCCATCAAGAGGTCAACCATGAAGAAATCACTCTTGCCAAACAAGGGTGATTGGAAGAGCCCAATCCACGCATGCCTCATGACAAAGGAAGGAAAGCGTAAGGTAACATCTAAACCTTCCAAGTTACCTATTGTTGATGATGATAATGACTTTAGCAGTAGCGAAAATGAATTCATGTTTAAGGGCTTAAACAAAAATGCTATAGCTAAAATGAAAATGCTATCAGATGAAATATTTGAACAGGAAGAGCTTCTCAATCAACAAGAAGAATTACTTATCCTTCAAAAGGAAATAAACCTTGAGATTGAGAATCTCCTTGAACTTGATAGAGAGAAGAGTAGAGCACTTGAAAGCGAACTTGCCTTGAGCAAGGAAACTTGTGTTGAACTTAAGAGTACGAATGTAGTACTTCAAGATGAACTTGTGAGTTTGACCAAAACTCACAAGAATCTTGAAGCACAATCAACTCACTTAAGTCAAGTGTCTTATCTACTTCAATCTCCAAGAACTCCTCCTCAACAAATATGGAGTCCAACACCAAAACTTGCAAATGTGCTAATCTTGTTTTAAACTTAAAAATGAGCTCAAAGAGGCACAAAGCAAGAATACACACAAAAGTGGCATCTTTGATAAGGAGAAGATCAAATATGCACATAGTGCATACTCGACCACAAGATCTTTTATCAAAGATGGACTTGGTTATACCAGGGGAGGAAAGCAAAATGCTAGAATCCTAAAAAATAACAACAAGCGTGTAGCTTTTGTCAAAGAGAACTCAACTCAAGTCAAAAACAATGACCTTGCATCTACCTCACATGAGATTGATAAAAATAAAAACTCCATCATATTTTATAACTTTGATGCATCTTATGTTCTTATGAAGAGCAAGTATGGTCGAGTATATGCTAAATATGTTGGGCCACTCCACAAGAGTCCAAAAGCTTGTGTGTGGGTGCCCAAATGCCTTATGCCTATGACTAACCTCAAAGGACCCAACCTAGTTTGGGTACCTAAAGCGAAAGCCTAAATTTTTTTGCAGGCCTACGCCTCCGGTGGCACTAAATGGGTGCTAGATAGTGGGTGCACTAATCATATGACGCGAGAGAGGAAGATGTTCGTTGAGTATGAAGAAAATGATGATCCAAGTGAAGGCATCTACTTTGGCGACAATAGTCAAGGAAGGGTGCTCGGTATCGGTAAAATTGCAATCTCTTCTCAACACTCGCTTTCTCATGTTCTACATGTTGAATCACTTGATTATAACCTATGTCCATATCTCAACTATGTGAGAAAGGTTATAATTGCTTGTTACTAACAAGGGTGTGACCGTCTCTAGAAGAAGTGATAACTCAATTGCTTTTAAGAGGGTGTTGAAGGGAAAGCTTTATTTAGTGGATTTTTCCACGGATAAAGCTCAACTTGACACATGCTTAATAGCAAAAACCAACATGGGATGGTTGTGGCATAGGAGACTAGCTCATGTTGGTATGAGGAACTTACAAAAACTTCTAAAGGGGGATCACTTTCGTGGACTAAAGGATGTTATTTTTGAGAAAGATAGGCCTTGTAGCACGTGTCAAGCCGGAAAGCAAATTGGAGCAGCTCATCCTGTCAATAATGTGATGACGACAACAAGACAACTGGAGATGCTCCACATGGACCTCTTCGGTCCTGTCACCTACATAAGCATTGGCGATGAAGAAGAAGCACAATGTTAGCACTAAGAAGAATGAAGCTTGGAGATGTCCGTCCTCAAGAAGATGTAGGCCAAGATGCTCCAAGTTCATCACAATCGGCGCCTCTCACACAAAATCAAACTCAAGAACCCCAAGATCAAGACGGTCAAGTTCAAGAAGGAGAAGATCAAGACCATGGCATTGATCAAAGGGGGGGGGGGCGAAGAAGAAGAAGACCACTCAAAAACTCAAGTGTCTCACCCAAGGGTTCATCAAAGCATTCAACGGGATCTCCCGTTGGCAACATCCTTGGAGATATCACAAAAGGGGTAACAACACGATCCTGAATGGTTAACTTTTGTGCGCATTACTCTTTTGTGTCCTCCTTGGAACCACTTAGGGTGGAAGAAGCACTAAAGGATCGGATTGGTGGTGGCCATGCAAGAAGAGTTGAACAACTTCACAAGAAACCAAGTGTGGGAGTTGGTGAAGAGACCAAATGCAAATGTGTTAGTGCACAAAGTGGATGTTACACAACAAGCAAGACGAACACGGAGTGGTGACAAGGAACAAGGCACGACTTGTGCAAAGGTATATGCTCAAGTCGAAGGTTTGGACTTTGATGAAACCTTTTCTCCCGTAGCTAGGCTTGAGACAATTCGTATTCTATTGGCCTATGCTACTCACCATGATTTCAAGCTTTATCAAATGGATGTGAAAAGCGCCTTCCTCAACGGTCCAATCAAGGAGGAGGTGTACATGGAACAACCACCCGGGTTTGAAGATCAAGAATATCCTAATCATGTGTTTAAATTACATAAGGCTCTCTATGGCCTCAAAACAAGCTCCTAGAGCTTGGTATGAGTGTCTTAGAGACTTTCTTATTGGACAGTGGTTTTAGGATAGGCAAAGCGGATTACACTCTTTTCACAAAAAATGTGGATGATGATCTCTTTGTGTGCCGAATATATGTCGATGACATTATATTTGGTTCGACCAACAAATCTTTTTGTAATGAGTTTAGTATGATAATGACGGATAAGTTTGAGATGTCCATGATGGGGGAATTGAAGTTCTTCCTAGGATTTCAATTCAAGCAACTCAAGGAAGGCACATTCATTAGTCAAACAAAGTACACACAAGTCATACTCAAGAAGTTTGACATGGACAGGCCAAACCCATCAAGACACCAATGACAACGAACGGGCACCTCAATCTCAATGAAGATGGACCAAGCGTGGATCAAAAGGTATATCGTTCCATGATTAGATCATTGCTTTATCTTTGTGCATCTGGGCCCGATATCATGCTTAGTGTATGCCTTGTGTGCGAAGGTTTCAAGCCTCTCATAAAGAATATCAGTTAATTGCCGTTAAAAGAATCTTAAGATATTTAGTTCAAACACCGAACCTAGGGTTGTGGTATCCAAAGGGGTCTAAGTTTAATCTCATCGGATATTTTGATGCGGATTACGCTTGATGCAAAGTAGATAGAAAAAGCACCTCTGGGACTTGCCAATTATTGGTAGGTCCCTAGTATCATGATCATCCAAGAAACAAAATTCCATTGCCCTTTCCACAGCAGAAGCGGAGTATGTTGCAGCCGAAAGTTGTTGTGCTCAACTTCTTTGGATGCGACAAACTCAAAGGGATTATGGTTATAATATGAACCATATTCCACTCCTACGCGACAATGAGAGTGCCATTAAGATTGCCCATAACCCCGTTGAACACTCTAGGACCAAACACATAGACATTCGGCACCACTTCTTGAGAGACCATTCTATAAAAGGGGACATAGGTACCTCATATGTTAGAACCAAAAAACAACTAGCCGACATTTTCACCAAGCCACTAGATGAAAAACGATTTTGTGAACTTCAAAATGAGCTAAACATCCTAGACTCTAGGAATGTGGCTTGAAATATTGTACATCTGAATGCTAGTAATTTGGAATCTTTAGGAATTTTCACAAACTTCAAAAATATACATGATTGTGAAAACTTGTTCCCCTTCTTATTTTCTTTCACATTATTTTTGATATATTGTTGTCATCATCTAATTGTGTGGTTTGATATATTGACTATATTTATCCAATAGAAGGTGAAATTCTAATATATAGGAATTTTTCAGCCTTCAAGGACTGGACTAGTCCGTCCTATAGGTCGAACAAGTCCGAATACCTTGAATAGTCCGGGATGTAGCAGACAAGTCCACAACGGACTAGTCCGGACTGCATCCGGACAAGTCCGGACTACAAACTAGTCCGAACCTAGTCCGACATACCGGACTAGTCCGACCCCTGGATACTTAACCTCCAAGGGTCGAGCCCGACCCCTGTCCCTCTCTCATTCACCTCTACACCTCTCTTCTCCTCCAAAACTTGCCCCTGTTGGCGATTTTGGAGCTCTCCCTCAAATCCCTCGAAGGAATCCTCGATTCAAGGCTTGTTGAGTGCGGGGAACCCTTTCCTGACCAACCCCCGCTCCTTCGATCCATGAATTTCATCAAATTTCTTTGTTTTAAGGTACTTTTTGACCTAACTTCGATTTTTCTCAAATCCCCTTGTTTCTAGGTCATATTTCTAGTGCCTTAGGCCTTCCCTGATGTCCTTATGCCATATTGTTGCATTCCTTATAGTATTGCATCTAGTTTTTGTGAATTTATGCTCATATCGCTTAAGTTAGGGTTTAAAACTGTAGAGTTCGGAGGCCGAACAAGTCCGGTTGATGCAGTTTTGTGACACGACCCCATTGGTCCTGTCGAGCCAGGATCACGCTGAGGGGTACTGCGTTGCACAGCACCGTATAACACATGTCAAAGGTGCAAAGCGGAAGCGGAAGTTTTATTACATAAACAGGTTTATGAACATGTTTACATCAAAATAAGTTCAGTCTACACTCACGGGCGTAGACTAAGCATCAAGTGCACGTTCAGCCCTCGAACGTTTCCTTGCTAGCACACACGCACACTAACTCTGCGGCGTGCACGACTCCCACTCGACGGGGTTCCCCTCCTGGGGTTCCGTCTCCTCTTCGGGAGTCCCTTCCTCATAGAACCCTGCAAAAGCTTCAAACACAAGCAGTGAGCACGAAGGCTCAGCAAGTCTGACCCGTCTCACCTAAACATGGAACTTCTACATGAGGGTAATGGGTTGCATGAGGTAAAAATCATTTGCAAGGACTCGCCTAATTAGTAGAACCTTACTTTCAAGTTTTAGCAGCAGGTTGTGGAGAACCTTACGCTAAGGCACATGAGAGAGCCGCAATCAAACAAGAAACGCATTTCTCTCATGTACTTTGCCCAAAGTTGAAAAGAACTTTAGTTAGCACTAAGCTACAGCATATCATTAACAATCAATGTCCAGCTTTCAATCAGCAACATTTTAACATGTAACTAGCCTGTTCTTTCTACGTCACGGTACAGTGAACAAGTGGTACTCACTGACTGCGAGGGACGGCGATTATAATCAATTTACACCTGCAGGGTTACCCGAACAACCCGTCACGTACGCCCGTACTCGATGTTGCCTACAACAACCATCACGGACGCCGTACGCGACTACCTTTCACCCGTTAGCCAAATATTGAACCGGTCCCATCGTCCCGAGCAAGAGGTCCCTGCACGCGCATCTCTGTGCCGCCAGCTGATTTACACCTCGAGCTCTCAACCTACCCTCTGAACGACGGGCAATGCCTCAATACCCAGCTACCCGAGTTACATCAGTTTCCCGGTTCCCATATAGCCGGTTGGTCTTCGGTACTGTTCTAGCTTGTTCAACAGGCCCGCACACGGCTCGGTCCTCAATCGACACAAGCGGAGCTACAGCACACAGGCCCCAAAGTCCTGCTGCCCTTACTCTCCGCTCGGTCTCATTTTCTTGCCATGTGTATCATGTGCTATCTCTACCCGAGCAATGTGCCTCTAGCCTATTCTCGCGAGTAGTTCCAACTACTCGACTTGTACCGAATCCTACTCTATCCTAGCAATGCAGTAGCTAGCGAGGTTTGCAATCCTAAACCCCAACCCATGGTTTTCTTGGCTATGCAGTGGGGTTTCCAAACAAGACTCTAATGCACAGAATAAAGGAAACAAGTATGTGCTCAAAACAATAAAAATTTACAAAATGGTTAATGCAAACCGGGGCTTGCCTTGCTGCTCTTGGTCGTAGGCTAGCTGTTCCTCCGGAGTAACGAAGTCTAGGACTTCGGGTTCCTCCTCGACCTTAGCGACTACATGATAGAACAATATATGTATTAATTTAATGCACTTGTATTAAGTTTGAAGTTGTGAAGTCTATAACCTTTGCTAGATAGACCTAGTGACTGTGAAACTTTTACTGTGGCTTGGTTACAACCTAAACAGCGACTTGGTCAAGTTTTAGTTGCAGCAAAGCTCATTTGAGCCCTCCACAAATAATTATGTCCTTGACCTTAATTGGAACTCTTAGGGTGTTCTAGGAATTTTCATGAGACAAACTATGACTTTCTGAAAATTAGATTTTCAGAGGGTCCTAATGGAGTTGGTCTCACTCGATTTGGAAGTCTCTAACTAAAGATATGAGCTAAACAATTTCAGAGAAAATTCTGAAAATGTTTCTGAACATTTTCTATTTTCTCTGGAACAGTTTTACTAATCACACCATTAGGTGGACTAAATGAGCTCAAATGGATCTGAAATTTTTATGGTAGCTCAAGGATATTTTGGTGAACATCTCAGCAAAATTTCAGGATTTTCCTCCAAAGGATTCTCCAGTTAAAATTCCTAACAGTTTAAACTTTAAGGAATTAATTCTGGAGAATTAAGGAATTTCATGAAGTGAAACTTGATTTTCTGGAAAGTACTCAGAGAGCTGAATCCAGAAAAATTTGGTTCACTCAATTTGGAGCTTTCTAGCCAAAGTTATAAGGATTTGAAGTTTGAAGGAAATCTGAAATCCGGGGAAAAGTTTAAACTCGCGCGTGGGCCCAGGGGACACGCGTCGCACGCCGAAGCGACAGCACACCGCGGCCCACAAGGATTTTGCGCGCCAGCACACCCGATCCCGGCCGCAGCCGGATCCCGATTCAAAATATCGGCCGCTGACAGCTGGAGTCCACCCCCCTTCTTCAACCTCGCGACACCCGCGCCCCGCCGCCGAGGGACCTCGCCGGAGAGCTCGCCGCTGGCTGCTGTACAGCTCCAAACTTCTTGATTCTGGCCGCCCCTGCCTACTTTTACTTGGGGAACCTGACCCGAGGGTCAGCTGCTCATGACAACGGCCGGAGCATGGTCGGCGACGAGCCGCCATATCGGAACGACTTCGGCCATGTCGGCTGACTCTCCTAGTACCTCAGCTACTTGGGAAATCGGTCGGGGAGCATCAGTGGACCTCAGAGAAGGTCGACATGAACTCGGGGCAGCTCGGGGAAGGCCCGAAATAGGTCCTCACCGTGCGCCCGATACCCCCCGTTCGTTCCGCCATTAGTAGACCTGGAATTATGCCGGGCACAGAGGTTCTCCGGCCCAGAGCTGTGAAGGCAACTTGTGCGTCACCGTGTCTAGCTCGTGTGGGAGTGGCCTGAGGCCCTCTAATGCTTTCTAGAGCACGAATTTAACAGAATCGTACCCGAAGGTCGTTCTGCACACAGAAAGGGGAAAAGTGGAAATTCGCCGCCGGTGAGCAACCACTCGAGCTGTGGCTCGGGGATGAGCAGCACCGGTCACCTGCGCGTCCAAGGGTGCCTTGGCTCGGGCGTGACAACGCCCAGGTTGGGCTGTCCACGAGAGCCCGAGGTGCGGCGGTTTCCAGTTCCGATTTTTATCTTTCGGCACAGCCGATAGCACTCGGTTTCAATCGACTTCTAGCAATGGGGAGGATGGAGGAAGGTCTCTAGTACCTTGCTGGGACCCTGGAGTGGAAGGAGGGAGCTGCGATCGGCTTGATCAAGCAGGAACTCGAGCGGCGGTGATGGCAGTGGAGAAATGGATCGTGCACGTCGGCAGCTCGGGGAATGGCGACTGAAGCACGCCGGGGAGGGAATAAATAGCCCGGCGGCTGGTCTCCGGCTTGGGGCGCGCAGCAGGAGCTGGCGCCGGCTGCCCCCTTCGGTGGCGCGCGCGCACAACAGCCGGGAACCGACTGAACTGTGGTTCAGTCGGTTTGTTTTGAGGCAGAGGCTGACAGATGGGTCCCACTCCTCTTTTAACCTCTGAAATTTACTCCTAACAGCTGTGGTAAACAGTGAACCCTATTCTACCCTTGGCAATTCAAATTATTCACCCAAGAGCCATTTGATTTGATCAAAGTTCAAATGAGGTTTGGTTTGAATGAATTTCAGCACAAGTTCAGTTTGAAATTCAAATAAAGTTTGAATTTCTCCCCCTTAGCTCATGTCAAGATCAACTCCAAATGGAGTGAAAATTGGTGTGTGAGCTCACAAAAATGTGCTGAGTAAGAATATGCCTTCCCCTTTCAAATTCATGGCATAAAAACAGTTTGAATTTGAATATGGTTTCAAACTGCCCTCTTCCTAACTATGCCCAAAATGACCTCAAAAAGGTTTTGAGTTTGGGTGAAACTTGGCATGGACATCCTTAACAAAGTGTAGGAGTTTTCATATGTCCAGCCCATCTATATCACATGTGGGAAATACCACTTTTGCAATGTGTGAGTTTGTTCTCTAATGAGCATGTTGATAATTGTTACTTGCTCTTCATTTGTGTTCATCATTCTTGCTCAAATGAGGTGTGTGGTGTGGTGATGAACACTGCAAATGGTTGTTAAAACTGAGGCCCTTACATTCCTCCCCCCTTAAAAGAATCTCGTCCCGAGATTATAAGGTGAAAATGAGAGAGAGGACGGTGGAAAATTACCGGATATGCGACGTGAGAAAGTCGGGGTAGTTAGTGCGAAGGAATTCTTCGCTCTCCCATGTCGCTTCGTCCATGGAGTGATTACTCCACAGAACCTTGTAGAACCACAACGTACGGTTGCGTGTGGTTCGGGCTTTTTCATCTATGATCTGCACCGGTTCCTCCCGATAGGTGAGATCCGGTTGCAGTTCTTCAATGTCTTCCAGCTGAACGGTAGTTGATAGCTTGAGACACTTCCTCAGCTGGGAAATGTGAAAGACGTCGTGCACACCGGAAAGTGCTTCTGGTAATTGCAGCCGGTATGCTACCGATCCACATCTTTCGGTAATCTGGAATGGACCGATGAATCGGGGTGCCAACTTTCCTCTCACCCCAAATCTGTTTACGCCCTTCATTGGAGACACTCGTAGATATACGTGGTCTCCAACTTCGAATTGTAACGGGCGCCTTCTCCGGTCCGCATACTGTTTCTGTCGGGATTGAGCGGCTTTTAGGTTCGCTTGAATCAGTCGAACCTTTTCTTCCGCGTTGTTGACAAGGTCAATCCCGAAGGTAACCCTCTCGCCAGACTCACACCAGTTCAGTGGTGTGCGGCATTTCCTGCCGTATAGCGCCTCGTAGGGCGCCATCTTGATGCTGGCTTGGTACCCATTGTTGTACGAGAACTCGGCTAATGGCAAGTGATCATCCCAATTCTTGCCGTGGTCGATAGCGCAAGCTCGTAGCATGTCTTCTAGAATCTGATTTACCCGCTCGGTTTGTCCATCCGTCTGCGGGTGGTAGGCTGAACTACGGATCAGCTTCGTCCCCAAGGCAGCGTGTAGCTGCTCCCAAAAACGGGACACAAATAAAGTGCCCCGGTCCGATATGATGGTACGGGGTACGCCGTATAAGCACAGGATCCGTGAGATGTACAGTTCAGCGTACTTCTTGGCGTTGTAGTTGGTGTTGACCGGGATGAAATGGGCAACTTTGGTGAGCCGATCGACGATCACCCACACAGAATCATGTTTCTGCAAAGTGGTGGGTAAACCGACGATGAAATCCATGCTCACGTCCTCCCACTTCCAGGCAGGAATGCCCAGTGGTTGCAGCAGTCCCGGTTTCCGCATGTGGTCTGCCTTCACCCTTCGACATGTATCACACTCGGACACGTATTTGGCAGTCTCTCGCTTCATCCGTGTCCACCAAAACCTTCTTCTGAGTTCTTGATACATTTTGTTGCTGCCGGGGTGAATAGAAAACTTTGATAAGTGAGCCTCATCAAAGATTTTCTTTCGTAACTCCGGGTTTCGGGGTACGACGATCCGGTCCTTGAACCATAGGACGCCGTCTCCGTCCTTCCGGAAACATTTCAACTCCCCACTGTCTACCCGTCTCCGCAAATGGGACATGCCCTTGTCATTCTTCTGGGCTGCCGCTATCTCTTCACGGATGGTGGGGATCAAAGCTAAGTTGTAGAGAGCTCCGTGTGGAATCACATGTAGTGGTGGTTCGCTCTCTTCCAACGGTGTGATGGTCAGATTATTAACGTGTGACTTGCGGCTCAGCGCATCTGCCACAACGTTTGCCTTGCCCGGATGATAATGGATCTCTATTTCGTAATCCTTTATCAGTTCCAACCATCTTCGTTGCCTCATGTTCAACTCCTTCTGAGTGAATATGTACTTGAGGCTTTTGTGGTCGGTATATAAATGTACGAGGTTACCGAGTAGGTAGTGCCTCCACATCTTCAGTGCAAGTACCACGGCAGCGAGCTCCAAGTCGTGAGTTGGATAATTTTGCTCATGATTCCTAAGCTGCCTTGATCCATACGCGACCACTCTTCGGTCTTGCATCAGCACACATCCGAGCCCAATGGCGGATGCATCGCAGTACACATCGAACGGTTTTGTTGTGTCTGGCTGCGCCAAAACCGGTGCTGATGTCAGGTGCTTGACTAAAGCCTTGAATGCTGCTTCACATGCTGGACTCCAAACATATTTGGTAGCCTTCTTCAGCAGCTCTGTCATTGGCTTGGCAATCTTCGAGAAGTTCGGAATGAACCTCCGATAATATCCCGCGAGTCCGAGGAAACTCCGTACCTCATGAACAGTTCTCGGGGATTTCCAATTTAGCACTTGCGTGATCTTGCTCGGGTCCACAGCGATACCCTCCGCTGAGATGATATGCCCGAGGAAAGGCACTTGCGATATCCAAAACTCGCATTTGCTGAACTTTGCGTATAACTTGTGATCCCGCAGCCGTTGCAAGACTATACGCAGATGTTTCTTGTGATCTTCCTCCGACTTGGAATATACCAGGATGTCGTCGATGAAGACCACGACAAACTTGTCCAGCTCCGGCATGAACACCGAGTTCATTAAATACATGAAGTGAGCTGGAGCATTGGTGAGGCCGAAGGACATGACCAGGTACTCATAAAGTCCATACCTTGTCGAGAAAGCTGTCTTTGGAATGTCCTCTGCCCTTATCTTAATCTGATGGTACCCGGATCTTAAATCCATCTTGGAAAAGATCTTTGCTTCGACCAACTGATCAAACAACATGTCGATCCGTGGCAACGGGTACTTGTTCTTGATGGTTACGGCATTTAATGGACGGTAGTCCACGCAAAGCCGCAAAGTTTCATCCTTCTTCTTGACAAATAATGCCGAACAGCCCCATGGCGAGGAGCTTGGCCTAATAAAACCCTTCTCCAGAAGGTCCGTGAGCTGAGTTTTCAGTTCAGCCAACTCCTTGGGTGCCATCTTGTACGGCCTTCGGGATATTGGCATGGTTCCCGGTGCAAGTTCGATCTTGAACTCCACCTCTCTATCGGGTGGCATCCCCGGCAAATCGTCCGGGAACACATCCGGGAACTCTCGGACCACTGGGATGTCTTCCAACCTGATGGTTGTGGCTTGATAGACACTTGGAAGTTTTATTTCTGGACTGTCCAGAAATAATGAGTGAGAACCGTGCACCTCTGAGTTTAAGTGCACGACTCGAAGGACGGTGTCTAAAACAGCGCCGTGGCGGGTTAACCACGACATCCCTAGGATGACATCGACCTTCTGTCCCTCTAAGATAATGAGAGACGTGGGGTACACTCTACCCGCTAAGCATAATGGTGCTTTGGAGACCATTACGCTTGCTGACATCCTCCCACCCGGTGAGCAAATTAAATATGGACTATCGGTGGGTAGTATTGGCAAACTGTGTTTAGCAATGAAAGCTTGGCTAATAAAATTATGCGTGGCGCCTGAATCAAATAGTACTATAGCGGGATGCTGGTGGAGTTGGAACATACCTGCAAGGATTGGCTCGCCCTCCGGCACGTCCTCAATGGCAAGCTGGTGGACAGTGCCGGGCCTAGGGTTTGCCCGCCGCGCATTAGTAGGGTTCCGGGGTTGATTCCTCCCCGGAAACTGTGGTGCCACTCCGCCGCCTTGCCTCTCCGGGCAACTGCTCGCGAAGTGTCCTGGACGACCACACTTGTAACACGTGGCCGCTGCTGGTGGAGTACTCGGGGGACGAAAGCCCGGCATGCGTTGCGGAGGTGCAAACGCACGCGGCATCGCCCGCTGCTGCTGTTGTTGTTGCGGTGGTACTGGCAGTGCCGGCCGGAATGCCGGTGAAGAGTACGGCCGACCGCGGAACGGCATCGACCGCTGTGGTGGCTGCCAGCGTGGACCTGATGGTGGGCGATTCACCATCCGAAACTTCTGAGAAGGACTGCCTCCTTCTCCGCTGCTCTGCGGCACGCTTCGCTTTCGCTCTGCCGCCGCCAACTCCTTGCCGGAGTCCTCCTGAACAATCGCAGCATCAATTATGTCGTTGAGGCTGCCGCGATTGAACATCGCCAGCTTGTCCTTCAGGAGCGGGTTAAGCCCCTGGTAAAAGTGGTCCCGCCGCTTCTCGTCCGTATCTGCGTGATACGACGCGTAGAGCGCGAGATCGTTGAACACCCTGGAATATTCCAGCGCGTTCCGGCTCCCTTGTTGCAGGTGTAGGAACTCCTGCGTCTTCCTCTTCATCAAACCGGGCGGTATATGATAGGCCCTGAAGGCCGTCCGGAACTCCGCCCAGGTCATCGCTCGGTCGGTGGGCTGTGAAGCACAGAAGTTGGCCCACCACGCGCTCGCGGATCCTTGGAGCTGCTGGACCGCGAACTGAGTCTTGCGCTGCTCGCTGATTTGGAGCAGCCCGAACTTCATCTCTATGGCACGGAGCCAGTTGTCCACGTCAAGTGGTTCATCCGCCCTTGAGAATACAGGGGGATGAGTCGCCAGGAAGTCAGAGTAGGAGCTCTGTTGGCGCTCCTCACGATCTTGACGTCTCTCTGGGCGAGACGTATTCGCAATTAGCGTTTGCAGCAGCTCTGTGTGCTGCTGATGTGAACCCGCCATTGCCGCGACAATGTCGGCCAATGTAACCGTTGGCAGTGGCGGTGGCGGTGTTTGCGGTTGCTGTTGCTGCTGCTGTCCCGAGGAGTCCTCGGGAGGCGGTTGGGAGGTCTCTCCCCCTTGGCTAGTACCTCCAACATCAGGGTTGGCACGAGTACGCGTCATTCTGAAATTCAGCACAGCAGCAATTAGCACATGTCTTACTCAAAATCCCATAAACAGCAGTAGGTACTGAAGCGACGCATGATTAACTTGCACAACATTCACATATATTGATAAAGCATAAACTTTATACAAGATACATCATTCTCGGATCCCGAGAAGTCGTGCTCATGTCGTCACTACCTATACATACGCTACTGTCTACACGACATGTCACCGATTACAAAAGTTGGGTTACGCTACCCTAGCGGCCCTACTTGGCAACTGTAACCCCTACTCGGAGTAGAACTCGACCTCCTGTGGGTCGTCCTCCTCCGGTACTTCTGCTGGTGGCTCTGGATCTACCACCTCTTCTCCCATTCCGGGTTCTCCCATTGCTGGAAGACCCAAGACCACCGGTATGCCTAACACCGGGGGCACGAGGTCCTGCAATGCATGCACCTCGTCCATAGCCTGGTTGTAGTCCTCTTCCCAGCCTTGTCCTTCCTCAATAGCGTCGTCCCGCTCTTGAGCAAGGTCCTCATTCTGCTGGGTTAGGGTCTGCACCAGCTCTTGCAACGCCGCGATGTCAACACGGCCCTTCTTCTTTGCCTTCTTCAGACGACGCAACTGATTGTGTTGTTCATTCAGTCGCTTGATCGTCGGAAGGAGCACATTGCGGAGTGCACTGTGAGCACTCTCAAAATGATCTCCACGGCTGGTGCTCTCCTTGAGCTTGGTGGCGAGATGCTCCGTATGAACAGCTTGGCTGTCCATCACAGCGTTTCCCGCCCTCATTTGGAGACTGAGATTTGCCTCCGCGGGGTTGTACCTTGGGCAAGTCGGGTCTGTTGCCTCCAGGTACCTCTCTTCCCACACATGCTGAGCTCGTCCCTCCACCGGAACGAGTGCGTATGGAGTTCCCTCCATAGCCTGCACGTGTAGTTGGCAGAAACGTGACATAGTGTCACGGGCTGCCACTTGCCACATCCCTTCCGGTTGTCTTCCTCTCACCGTGACGGTGAATGGCACCCAACCGGGTGGCGTAGGCCCTGCAGGAACCTCGACATGGATCGTCCACGTCTTGTTCCCCTCTTCGCCTTCTTCCTTGGCGAAGTATTGCGGCATCTGGTTATACCCGAAATATTGGAGCATTTGCCACAATGCTTCCGGGTAGCCGCTACGGTCAGAACAGTGGGAAACTACCCACCCGTTCTCCAACCGTTTATCTGCTGCCATCTGTAAAAATATATTTGAGAAATGTCAAATATGTATTTAAACAGTAAACCATTGAGTTATAACATAAGATATATCATTGAACCCCTAACACTTGGAAACATAGTTCAAATTTTTGAACAAATTTGACTGCTGATCCGCTGTTACCATGACAGCCCTGACCAGTTTCCATATCAATCTGATTCAGGCCAGGTAAAAAGCAAAACCAGTCCTGGAGCTCAACATCAAAGTTAAAGTTAACTTCAATAGCTTTCCAGAAAGTATTTGGTTGGCCTAAGATCTGTCCTGGTTCAGAAGTTATGAGATGTCAAAGTTAACAGAATTTCTGGAATCAATTGGACAGCACCTCCCTGCTTTAGGTACCGAATTGATCCAAGAATCCCAGTTAATTCTGTTCCCAATCTGACAAAACTTTCTGTTACAAAGTCGTAACCCATCTCATAAGCTTTCCATAACTACCTCATTTTCTATTTTTGGATTTTTAAGCAGGAAGTTATGCTTAATTTACAGAGAGTTTACAGAGAGTCTTTGCTCTGCCCTGTTTTCTGGACAGTTTCGACTCTACTGCATTTTTCGAGTGGTTAAGGGATGAAACACCTCTGGTCCTCAACAGAAAAGTTTTAAATCTCTTCCAAAGCTTTCCAGAAATGTATCATACGACCCCAACCTCGAAAGAACTCGACCTCTAACCTCTGATTATCTTCAGCCTTGATTCAGCTGAAAACAGAGTGTTCTGTCCTTAACATCCTATAAGTTGAAAACTTATTAGCTTTGAATATCCTGTTCAAGGGAAGGAGTTACATCAAGTTTTACTACTTTGGATCAAAACCTTCAAGTTTTTAAATGAAGTTGTTCATTTGGTTGGATGTGACGTCGATGCGTCACCAGAGTATGTCGGTACTACGTCCTCACAAAGGAAAAACCTACACCGGACTTAGCCGGCTTCGTTAGTTCAGTGGCACTACTCGTCACTCGCACACGGATGCTACACGTCTACCGTTTCGTGGTCAGGCTACCTGCAGAAACTCAAACAATCATCAGACTCGGCTGCACACCGAGCCCGGAATCCATACAATTTGTACACCCGGCCGTCATCACTCGCCCGGATGTTCTCAAGCCAACCACGCCTTGAGTTACGTGTTCACGTTTCAGACCACGTGACGGGGTCTCCCATGTTGCACCACGCACGCCAGGGACAGACGTTGCTCGAATACCCCAAACGACATGAAGAGTCGTAGAGGATACTAAAGCGGGTCGGGTTACCTGCCACCCGTGGGGCTCCACCCTTCAGCTTGTGCGCACTGGTGGACAGCGCTTACGTGCACCCCCCAAGACATGAACGTCCCGAGATGCACGATTTTCCGACATAACAAATAGGTTAATAAGCCACTTTCTATATACTAATAACATCCTTATACGGGCTACTAACTCGTTCCTCACTGGATTTTTGAAAAAGAAGACCTTTGTACTGTGTTAAACCTCAAGCGAGCTCTGATACCACGCTGACACGACCCCATTGGTCCTGTCGAGCCAGGATCACGCTGAGGGGTACTGCGTTGCACAGCACCGTATAACACACGTCAAAGGTTCAAAGCGGAAGCGGAAGTTTTATTACATAAACAGGTTTATGAACATGTTTACATCAAAATAAGTTCAGTCTACACTCACGGGCGTAGACTAAGCATCAAGTGCACGTTCAGCCCTCGAACGTGTCCTTGCTAGCACACACGCACACTAACTCTGCGGCGTGCACGACTCCCACTCGACGGGGTTCCCCTCCTGGGGTTCCGTCTCCTCTTCGGGAGTCCCTTCCTCATAGAACCCTGCAAAAGCTTCAAACACAAGCAGTGAGCACGAAGGCTCAGCAAGTCTGACCTGTCTCACCTAAACATGGAACTTCTACATGAGGGTAATGGGTTGCATGAGGTAAAAATCATTTGCAAGGACTCGCCTAATTAGTAGAACCTTACTTTCAAGTTTTAGCAGCAGGTTGTGGAGAACCTTACGCTAAGGCACATGAGAGAGCCGCAATCAAACAAGAAACGCATTTCTCTCATGTACTTTGCCCAAAGTTGAAAAGAACTTTAGTTAGCACTAAGCTACAGCATATCATTAATAATCAATGTCCAGCTTTCAATCAGCAACATTTTAACATGTAACTAGCCTGTTCTTTCTACGTCACGGTACAGTGAACAAGTGGTACTCACTGACCGCGAGGGACGGCGATTATAATCGATTTACACCTGCAGGGTTACCCGAACAACCCGTCACGTACGCCCGTACTCGATGTTGCCTACAACAACCATCACGGACGCCGTACGCGACTACCTTTCACCCGTTAGCCAAATATTGAACCGGTCCCATCGTCCCGAGCAAGAGGTCCCTGCACGCGCATCTCTGTGCCGCCAGCTGATTTACACCTCGAGCTCTCAACCTACCCTCTGAACGACGGGCAATGCCTCAATACCCAGCTACCCGAGTTACATCAGTTTCCCGGTTCCCATATAGCCGGTAGGTCTTCGGTACTGTTCTAGCTTGTTCAACAGGCCCGCACACGGCTCGGTCCTCAATCGACACAAGCGGAGCTACAGCACACAGGCCCCAAAGTCCTGCTGCCCTTACTCTCCGCTCGGTCTCATTTTCTTGCCATGTGTATCATGTGCTATCTCTACCCGAGCAATGTGCCTCTAGCCTATTCTCGCGAGTAGTTCCAACTACTCGACTTGTACCGAATCCTACTCTATCCTAGCAATGCAGTAGCTAGCGAGGTTTGCAATCCTAAACCCCAACCCATGGTTTTCTTGGCTATGCAGTGGGGTTTCCAAACAAGACTCTAATGCACAGAATAAAGGAAACAAGTATGTGCTCAAAACAATAAAAATTTACAAAATAGTTAATGCAAACCGGGGCTTGCCTTGCTGCTCTTGGTCGTAGGCTAGCTGTTCCTCCGGAGTAACAAAGTCTAGGACTTCGGGTTCCTCCTCGACCTTAGCGACTACATGATAGAACAATATATGTATTAATTTAATGCACTTGTATTAAGTTTGAAGTTGTGAAGTCTATAACCTTTGCTAGATAGACCTAGTAACTGTGAAACTTTTACTGTGGCTTGGTTACAACCTAAACAGCGACTTGGTCAAGTTTTAGTTGCAGCAAAGCTCATTTGAGCCCTCCACAAATAATTATGTCCTTGACCTTAATTGGAACTCTTAGGGTGTTCTAGGAATTTTCATGAGACAAACTATGACTTTCTGAAAATTAGATTTTCAGAGGGTCCTAATGGAGTTGGTCTCACTCGATTTGGAAGTCTCTAACTAAAGATATGAGCTAAACAATTTCAGAGAAAATTCTGAAAATGTTTCTGAACATTTTCTATTTTCTCTGGAACAGTTTTACTAATCACACCATTAGGTGGACTAAATGAGCTCAAATGGATCTGAAATTTTTATGGTAGCTCAAGGATATTTTGGTGAACATCTCAGCAAAATTTCAGGATTTTCCTCCAAAGGATTCTCCAGTTAAAATTCCTAACAGTTTAAATTTTAAGGAATTAATTCTGGAGAATTAAGGAATTTCATGAAGTGAAACTTGATTTTCTGGAAAGTACTCAGAGAGCTGAATCCAGCAAAATTTGGTTCACTCAATTTGGAGCTTTCTAGCCAAAGTTATAAGGATTTGAAGTTTGAAGGAAATCTGAAATCCGGGGAAAAGTTTAAACTCGCGCGTGGGCCCAGGGGACACGCGTCGCACGCCGAAGCGACAGCACACCGCGGCCCACAAGGATTTTGCGCGCCAGCACACCCGATCCCGGCCGCAGCCGGATCCCGATTCAAAATATCGGCCGCTGACAGCTGGAGTCCACCCCCTTCTTCAACCTCGCGACACCCGCGCCCCGCCGCCGAGGGACCTCGCCGGAGAGCTCGCCGCTGGCTGCTGTACAGCTCCAAACTTCTTGATTCTGGCCGCCCCTGCCTACTTTTACTTGGGGAACCTGACCCGAGGGTCAGCTGCTCATGACAACGGCCGGAGCATGGTCGGCGACGAGCCGCCATATCGGAACGACTTCGGCCATGTCGGCTGACTCTCCTAGTACCTCAGCTACTTGGGAAATCGGTCGGGGAGCATCAGTGGACCTCAGAGAAGGTCGACATGAACTCGGGGCAGCTCGGGGAAGGCCCGAAATAGGTCCTCACCGTGCGCCCGATACCCCCCGTTCGTTCCGCCATTAGTAGACCTGGAATTATGCCGGGCACAGAGGTTCTCCGGCCCAGAGCTGTGAAGGCAACTTGTGCGTCACCGTGTCTAGCTCGTGTGGGAGTGGCCTGAGGCCCTCTAATGCTTTCTAGAGCACGAATTTAACAGAATCGTACCCGAAGGTCGTTCTGCACACAGAAAGGGGAAAAGTGGAAATTCGCCGCCGGTGAGCAACCACTCGAGCTGTGGCTCGGGGATGAGCAGCACCGGTCACCTGCGCGTCCAAGGGTGCCTTGGCTCGGGCGTGACAACGCCCAGGTTGGGCTGTCCACGAGAGCCCGAGGTGCGGCGGTTTCCAGTTCCGATTTTTATCTTTCGGCACAGCCGATAGCACTCGGTTTCAATCGACTTCTAGCAATGGGGAGGATGGAGGAAGGTCTCTAGTACCTTGCTGGGACCCTGGAGTGGAAGGAGGGAGCTGCGATCGGCTTGATCAAGCAGGAACTCGAGCGGCGGTGATGGCAGTGGAGAAATGGATCGTGCACGTCGGCAGCTCGGGGAATGGCGACTGAAGCACGCCGGGGAGGGAATAAATAGCCCGGCGGCTGGTCTCCGGCTTGGGGCGCGCAGCAGGAGCTGGCGCCGGCTGCCCCCTTCGGTGGCGCGCGCGCACAACAGCCGGGAACCGACTGAACTGTGGTTCAGTCGGTTTGTTTTGAGGCAGAGGCTGACAGATGGGTCCCACTCCTCTTTTAACCTCTGAAATTTACTCCTAACAGCTGTGGTAAACAGTGAACCCTATTCTACCCTTGGCAATTCAAATTATTCACCCAAGAGCCATTTGATTTGATCAAAGTTCAAATGAGGTTTGGTTTGAATGAATTTCAGCACAAGTTCAGTTTGAAATTCAAATAAAGTTTGAATTTCTCCCCCTTAGCTCATGTCAAGATCAACTCCAAATGGAGTGAAAATTGGTGTGTGAGCTCACAAAAATGTGCTGAGTAAGAATATGCCTTCCCCTTTCAAATTCATGGTATAAAAACAGTTTGAATTTGAATATGGTTTCAAACTGCCCTCTTCCTAACTATGCCCAAAATGACCTCAAAAAGGTTTTGAGTTTGGGTGAAACTTGGCATGGACATCCTTAACAAAGTGTAGGAGTTTTCATATGTCCAGCCCATCTATATCACATGTGGGAAATACCACTTTTGCAATGTGTGAGTTTGTTCTCTAATGAGCATGTTGATAATTGTTACTTGCTCTTCATTTGTGTTCATCATTCTTGCTCAAATGAGGTGTGTGGTGTGGTGATGAACACTGCAAATGGTTGTTAAAACTGAGGCCCTTACATTTTGGCCCCTAACTTTGTGAATGTACACTAATTCAAACGCAATCCTTTCGTGTCTAATCTTTCCCTTTTATCTATCAATAGATCATGTCAGGATTCGGAGATAGTCCTCTCCCCAACCCCGAGGTCGAAGCGGCTCGCCAAGCCGCCTATCGTGCAGTAGCCGAGGCCGAAGCGGCTAGGGCTCCTGAGATTGCAGCTAGGGAGGCTCGGAAAAAGAAACATGCTGACAGGAAAGCACAAGCATCTCAGTCCATTGATCCTCCAAGAAGGAAGAGGCTAGTCACCTTAAAGGAAAAGCAACGAGCTTAGTCCCAGGGAACTGCCCAAGACAAAGGGAAAAGGAAAGCAGCGGATCCCTAGAGGAAAAAGGCTTTGGCCAATAGGGGTCTTGTCATTCGTGACAACTCTAGGCGTGGAAGAGGGAATCCCCCACAAGGACCAGTTGGGCCACTTGAAAGAGCACCTCCCATTCACAATCCAAACCGCCAACCCAATTTGGCGAGTGCAACATTCAAAGACAAGGGAGTTAAGAAAGCTAGAAGGCTAAGAGAGGAAGAAGTCTACAAGTATTAGAAGGCCACACCAGACTCTCGCTTCTGGTGTGACTTCCATTGTGACTATTACCGGCTTGTCTATCTTCCAATGAAGACACCGGTAGTCAATGCTCAGTGGGTGGATTGATCCTATATGACGAACAAGAAGCATCAAGCTTTTGATGCAGTGATTGAAGCTGTAGAACGCCATGGGATCAAGGACTTGATGGGTTTCAATACGATTGGAACATTGAAGTCATATTCCAATTCTACACCACCTGCTACTTCCACACATATGGAAACAAGAAGATCACTTGGATGACTAAGGGTGTGGTGTACTCGATGCTGTATGATGAGTTTGCAAGGATCCTCGGGCTTGAAGAGCATTTGAACTATGAGATCATAGTTCACAATGAAAGGACCTTGGGAAAGGATGACTTGGATTTTATGTACCCATCATACCTCACCTATGAGCCATCCTCAACTCACAACATCAAGCCTTTCTTTGGAGTACTCAACTGAGTTTTAAGAAAGACTCTAGCACCCAAGGATGGAGATGTAGGGATGATACAATGATACCTAAGGAACTTAATGAAGCTACTCAATGAAGAGGAGAAGTTCAACGTTTTTGACTACATTTACAATGATATCTTCAACATCTCCTACACGCCAAACAGGTCTTGTGGCCATGCACCATACATTATGTGCATGATCGAGAAAGTCACCGGCGTGGAATTTGCCAAGGACGTGAAGCACAAGAAGCTACGTCCACAAATGCCGACTGCTCTTCCTCGTCCTCCTGTATCCTTGGGTAGAAGCTCCTCCGCAGCTCCATCTTCCTCAGCTGGGCCGTCTGCCCCCCCGTTGTCGAGTGGCTCCTCTAGTAGGCTACTCAAAATCTTCAAGGTGATCTTCCCTTCATGCCGAAAGGTGGAAGTTCGCACACAAAGGATGAAGCAACGCCAAGAGAAGTACCTCAAAGCAATGTGCGACAAGATGGAGATACCTATGACTCCACCGTCATCGGAAGATGAAGGAGTAACCGAGTTTCCCACTCTCACCGAGGACGAGCTTGCCTTCTTTGATGAAGGTGGTTCCTCCTCTGCTGCTCCTCCTACCACCCATGCCCAAAATGTGGATGACGATGTGGATGACGATGAATTTCACGATGAAGAGACTCAAAGCGAACAAGGCGAAGATCAAGATGAAGACGATATCGATTAGACACTTCTCTTTTTTTCTTTTCCTTTTTGGTGCTTTGATGCTAAAGGGAGAGAGAAAGAGGGGGAGTAGTTTAGTTAGCCTTCTAAAATTCTTGTCTTGTTTTGTAATGACTATGCCACATTATGTCTCATTATGTCTTCATACTATGTTATGTTGAGATGATCTTGTTAGTTGATATCATTTATATTCCCCTCAATGCATTTTACGCTCCTTTTTATCACATCACACTTAGGCACCCCACCATAACACATGTGTGTATGAAATCCCTATAGAATTCATTCATGTGCATATTCTTGATAAAATATTATGCACACATTTAGAGGGAGTACATCATACATATATGTTTTATGAAAACAAACTCTTATATTCGTTCATCGAGAGTCTTTATGTGTTGTCATCAATCACTAAAAAGGGGGAGATTGAAAGTGCATCTAGGTAATCCCTGTGGGTTTTGGATGATTGATGGCGACACTTAAGATACTAATGAGCTTTAATGAGTATGAGCACAGGTCTTTGAGATGAGAATGAAAGTGGAGTCCCTCAAAAAGCAAAAAGAAAAAGAAGAAAACTTGCAAGAGTAGAAAATAGGATTTTATTCTTGAGTTTCACATTTTCTACTTGTGTAGATGGTCTTCTCTTTTAGAGTGCTTGAGAATCATTAGAGAACTAAAATTTTTAATTAGAATTTTAGGATGGGATAGTCCTAGGTATAGCTTAGATTGTAGACCGGACTAGTCCGATCCAACCGGACTATTCCATGTTGGACCGGACTAAAAGTCTCTGAGTGAGTTCGGACTTATTCGTTTTATGCCGGATGTAACAGACACAAAATTAGCAAAAAATTACCTCACGTGGGCGCAGCCCACTACCCTAGCGGCCCGGCCCATTTTCCTCCTCCATCGCGTGGCCCGTTCTTCCTCCCGCGCTAGGGTTGCCGCCCCGCCGCAGGGAATCCCGGCGATGGGACGCCTTGTCCCGTAGCCGGTCGCCGCCACGCGTCGCACCTCACCCACCGCCCCAGATCCCGTTGAGGTGACACGAAGCCGAGAGAGCCCGAGGCTCGGCCACTCGCACCGGTCGCCACGCACCCGGAGACCCATCGACGGGACGCCTCTTCCTGTCACGGGTCGCCGTGCCTCGCCGAGCCGCCTTCCCCCGCCGCTGTGTCGCGTGAAATCCGCCGAGTTGACGTCGAATCAATCGAAGCGAGACCGGCGGCCGCCCACGCCACGCCATAGCAGGACACCATGCTAGCCGCCCTGCTCCTGCCATGCCGCCTTCAATGGCCTGCGCGCCGAGCCCAGAGCCGCGCTGCCATGCCTCCTCCTCCCAAAATCCCGGGTGCCACATCAAATGCCCTCGCGAGGCCCTCCCGTCCGTGCGCTGGTCACTCGAGACGCCTCACCCGGCTATAAAATGGGCGCCCCCCTTCTCGGTTCCTCCTCACACGCCCACCACCGAGCTCACAACACAGGTTGAGCAAGAAGAAGGGTCACCGGCGCCAAAAGCTCGCAAGAACAGCACCTTCTTCCTCAACTCCGGCCACCTCCCGACTTTTCCACGGTGAGCCCCCACCCCTCTCTTTTTGATTTTTCGCACTCATGGCTCTTCTAGCTTGCGTACAAGGTTTCCTACATGCAAACATCGAGGATAGGGCTCTAGGCTTATGTAAGGGCCTCAGTTTTTGACACATGTTTGAAGTGTTCACCACCACACACACACACCTCATTTGAAGCAAGTTGATGAACACATTTGAAGAGCAAGTAACCACCATCAACATTCTCATTAGAAAACAAACTCACAAAGTGTAAAAGTGGCATTTCCCACATACATCATATAGGGGCTGGGCATTGGGAAAACTCCTACACATTACTAGGAATGTCCATGCCAAGTTTCACCCAAATTCAAAACCTTTTTGATGTCGTTTTGGGTATAGCTAGAAAGAGGGTAGTTTGAACTCAAATTCAAATTCAAACTGATTTTATCCCATGAATTCAAAAGTGGGAGGCATATTCTTGCTCAGCACATTTTTGTGAGCTCACATACCAATTTTCACTCCATTTGGAGTTGAGCTTGACATGAGTTAAATGGAGCAAATTCAAACTTTATTTGAATTTCAAACTGAACATTTGCTGAAATTTATCCAAATCAAACACAATTTGAATTCTAACCAATTCAAATGGCTCAAGGGTAGATGATTCAAATCACCATGGGCTTTGTGGGAACTACTGTTTACAACAGTGAATTGGAGTTAAGTTCAGGGGTTAAAATTGAGAGTGGGACCCACATGTCATAGAGCTAAGAGGGATGACTTGCACACAAAGTCACAGCCTCGGTGGGAAATTCCACCGAGCAGCTGTCGGGTGTGCCACCGAGAAGGAACCGGCGCCACCAGCTGCTTCCTACTTCGCGCGCTGGCGCCCGGGGCGGCCTTCTCGTGCTCCCACGCGATCCTTACCGCCTCAGCCCGAGCGAAGAACAGTTGCCTTCTTATCCTCACGGCGGACATCGAGCAGCGGCATTCTTTTCCCCGAGCTCTCGGTCGATCGGAAAAACGGAGCAAACAATCGCGCCTCACCTCCCCGAGCTGCTAGGCAGCACCCTGAGCTCGAGGCACCACTCTCCCGACGCCTAAACCACCGGGTTTCGGCCTCTGTTCCCATGATCAACGACGACCGCCGTGACTTAGTTAAAAAACGGCGATCGGTCTCACGTGGGCAGCGCACCACAGCCACTTCCACGGCCAAGCAAGGGCGGCAAAAGGAGCGCACAGACTCCACGCTGCTTCCACCTGAAGCTCAAGCCACGCCGTGAGCTCTCGCCGGCGAATTCCGAGATTTTGCTCCGGCAGCCTCAACCCGAGCTTCTGGTACAGTTCCTCAAAATTCTCCTTCTCTACTCTTCCTTAAGTCATCAAACTTTGCACGTGTATGCTGGATTAGCCGGTGGTGAATTACCCTTTAGTATCCATCGCATGAAAACGCCTCGGAGCGGCGGAATTTCAGCTCTACTAAGGGTGTTCGCCGCGTACCAATTCGGTCGCACGGTGGAACCATACTTGCGGCCACTCCCGAGCTACTCTGAGGTTGTGCCGAGCTTCCTTGAACTGCGCTGGTGGTGTAGAGCCCATCGGTGCAAGTATTGGCGGGCCAGAGACCTCGGGCCGAGCTGCCGCACGTCGCCGAGCTGGTTCCGGCCACAGGCAGCCCAAGCAGAGCCCACCAGCGTGTTCCTCGATGCCCTAAACCCTCTGGCGGCAAGTCTCTGGCTGGGCGGCGGCCGGAAACGCCGGTCCGGTGAGCAGCCGTCTGCTCCGGCGAGGGGGGAGCGCGCGGGCGCGAAGAAGAAGGCGGGAGGAGGAAGAAGACGCGGGGCCCGAATGCCAGCGGCTAAAAAATTAAAACGGGATCGGGCTGCGGCTCGGATCCAGTGTGCTGGCGCGCAGAAACTCCATAGACCCCGGTGTGCCGACGCCTCAGCACACAACACGTGTCCCCGTGGCCCGCCAGCAGATTTAAACTTTTCCCCTGATTTTCAGATTTCATTCAAACTTCAAATCCTCATAACTTGGGCTAGGAAACTCCAAATCGAGTGAACAAAATTTTGTTGGATTCAGCTCTTTGAGCACTTTCCCTCAAATCAAGTTTCACTTCATGAAAATCCTTAATTCTCCAAAATTAATTCCTCAAAGTTTAAACTGTGTGGAATTTTAACTGGAGGATCCCTTGGAGGAAAATTCTGCAATTTTGCTGGGATGTTCACCAAAATATCCCTGAACTATCATAAAAATTTCAGGTCCATTTGAGCTCATTTGATCCACCTTATGGTGTGATTAGTGAAACTGTTCCAGAGAAAATAGAAAATGTTCAGAAACATTTTCAGAATTTTCTCTGAAATTGTTTAGCTCATATCTTTAGCTAGGGACCTTCAAATTAAGTGAAACCAACTCCATTAGAACCCTCTGAAAATCTAGTTTTCAGAAAGGCATAGCTTGTTTCATGAAAATCCTTAGAACACCCTAAAAGCCTTTAATTAAGGTCAAGTACATAAGTATTTGTGGAGGGCTCAAATGAGCTTTGCTGCAACTAAAACTTGATCAAGTCTCTGTTTAGGTTGTAACCAAGCCACAGTAAATGTTTCACAGTCTTTGGGTCTTTCTAGTGAGACTTAGAAGGTTCACAAGTTTAAAACTCAATTCAAATGCATTTAATTAATACATGTACTTCTTATATCATGTAGTCGCTAAGGTCGAGGAGGAATCCGAAGTCCTAGACTTCGTTACTCCGGAGGAGCAGCTAGCCTACGACCAAGAGCAACAAGGCAAGCTCCGGTTTTCATCAACCTTTTTACAAATTTTTATTGTTTTGAGCACTTACTTGAGTATTATGGTTCCTTGCATTAGAGTCTTGTTTGGAAACCCAAATGCATAACCAAGAGAGCCATGGGTTGGGATTAGGATTGAAAACCCCGTTAGCTACTGCAATGCAAAGATAGTGCAGGATTCGGTACAAGTCGAGTAGTTGGAACTACTCGCGAGCATAGGCTAGAGGCACTCGACTCGGGTAGAGATAGCACATGATACACATGGCAAGAAAAATGAGACCGAGCGGAGAGTAAGGGCAGCAGGACTTTGGGGCCTGTGCGCCATAGCTCCGCTTGTGTCCATTGAGGACCGAGCCATGTGCAGGCCTGTTGAACAAGCTAGAACAGTACCGAAGACCTACAGGCTATATGGGAACCGGGAAACCGATGTAACTCGGGTAGCTGGGTGTTGAGGCATAGCTGGTCGTTCAGAGGGTAGGTTGAGAGCTCGAGGTGTAAATCGGCTGGTGGCACTGAGATGTGCGTGCATAGACCTCTTGCTCGGGACGATTGGACCGGTTCAACATTTGGCTAACGGTTGAAAGGTAGTTGCGTACGACGTCCGTGATGGTTGTTGTAGGCAACATCGAGTACGGGCGTACGTGACGGGTTATTCGGGTAACCCTGCAGGTGCAAAACGATTATAATCGCCGTCCCTCGCGGTCAGTGAGTACCACTTGTTCACTGTACCGTGACATAGAAAGAACAGGCTAGTTACATGTTAAAATGTTGCTGATTGAAAGATGGACTTGATTATTAATGATTGCTGTAGTTTAGAGCTAATTAAAGCTCCTTTCAACTTTGGGCAAAGTACATGAGAGAAATGTGTTTCTTGTTTGATTGCGGCTCTCTCATGTGCCTTAGCGTAAGGTTCTCTACCACCTGCTGCTAAAACTTGAAAGTAAGGTTCCACTAATTAGGCGAGTCCTTTGCAACTTGTTTTGTCTCATGCACCTATCACCCCTCATGTAGAGGTTTCATGTTTAGGAGAGACGGGTCAGTCTTGCTGAGCCTTCGTGCTCACTGCTTGTGTTTGAAGCTTTTGCAGGGTTCTATGAGGAAGGGACTCCCGAGGAGGAGACGGAACCCTAGGAGGGGAACCCCGTCGAGTGGGAGTCGTGCACGCCGCCGTGTTAGTGTGCGTGTGTGCTAGCAAGGACACGTTCACGGGCTGAACGTGGACTTGATGCGTAGTCTACGCCCGTGAGTGTAGACTGAACCTATTTTGATGTAAAAATGTTCATAAACCTCTTTATGTAATAAACTTTGCTTCCGCTTTGTACCTTTGATGTGTGTTATCCGGTGCTGTGCAACGCAGCACCCCTCAGCGTGATCCTGGCTCGACAAGACCGTGGGGTCGTGTCAGCATTGGTATCAGAGCTCGCTTGAGGTTAACGCACGAAAAAGGTCATCTTTTTCAAAAATCCAGTGAGGAACGAGTTAGTAGCCCATATAAGGATGTTATTAGTGTATAGAAAGTGGCATAATAACCTAATTGCTTATGTCGGAAAATCGTGCATCTCGGGACGCTTTATGTCTTGGGGGGTGCACGTAAGCGCTGTCCACCAGTGCGCACAAGCTGAAGGGTGGAGCCCCACGGGTGGCAGGTAACCCGACCCGCTTTAATATCCTCTACGACTTCTCATGTCGTTTGGGGTATTCGAGCAACGTCTCTCCCTGGCGTGCGTGGTGCAATTTGGGAGACCCCGTCACGTGGTCTGAAACATGAACACGTAACTCAAGGTGTGTTTGGCTTGAGAACATCCGGGCGAGTGATGACGGCCGGGTGTACGAACTGTATGGATACCGCGCTCGGTGTGCAGCCGAGTCTGATGATTGCGTGAATTATCTGAAGGTAGTCTAACCACTAAACAGTAGACGTGTAGCATCCGTGTGCGAGAGACGCTTAGTGCCACTGAACTAACGAAGCCGGCTAAGTCCGGTATAGGTTTTTCTTTGTGAGGACGTAGTACCGACATGATCTGGTGACGCATCGACGTCACACCCCACTAAATGAACAACTTCATTGAAAAACTTGAAAGTTTTTGATCCAGAACACTAAAACTTTGATGTAACTCTTCCCGTAATCAGGATATTCAAAGTTAGCAAGTTTTCAACTCATAGGTTGCTAAGGACAGAGCACTCTGTTTTCAGCTGAATTGAGGCTGAAGTTAATCAGAGGTTAGAGGTTGAGTTCTTTCGAGGTTGGGGTCATATGATACCTTTCTGGAAAGCTTTGGAAGAGGTTTACAACTTTTCTGTGGAGGTCCAGAGGTGTTTCATCCCTTAACGAATCGAAATATGCAGTATAGTTGAAACTGTCCAGAAAACAGGGCAGAGCAAAGACTCTCTGTAAACTCTCTATAAATTGAGCATAACTTCCTGCATAAAAATCCAAAAATAGAAAATGAGGTAGTTATGGAAAGATTATGAGATGGGTTACAACTTTGTAACATAAAGTTTTGTCAGATTGGGAGCAGAATTAACTGTAATT
Source organism: Neostapfia colusana (assembly GCA_030760725.1). Lineage (NCBI taxonomy): Eukaryota > Viridiplantae > Streptophyta > Magnoliopsida > Poales > Poaceae > Neostapfia > Neostapfia colusana. The sequence continues at coordinate 11,080,243 of JASWHV010000014.1, read as the reverse complement.
CTTTGATCAAATCAGTACCTAAAGCAGGGAGGTGCTGTCCAATTTTCTCCAGAAATTCTGTTAATTTTGACATCTCATAACTTTTGAGCCAGGACAGATCTTAGGTCAAGCAAATACTTTCTGGAAATCTATTGAAGGTAGCTTCAACTTTGATGTTGAGCTCCAAAATTAGTTTTGCTTTTAGCATGGCCTAAATCAGGTTGAAATGGAAACTGGTCAGGGCTGTCATGTTGGACAGCAGATCAGCAGTCAAATTTGTTTAAAATTTGAACTATGTTTCCAAGTTTTATGGGTTCAATGACATGTTTTATGTTATAACTCAATGGTTTACTTTTCAAATAAATATTTGACATTTCTCAAATATTTTTACAGATGACAGCGGATAAACAGCTCGAGAACGGGTGGGTGGAATCTCACTGTTCTCACCACAGCGGCTATCCGGAAGCATTGAGGCAGATGTTTCAATATTTTGGGTACAACCAAATGCCGCAGTACTTTGCCAAGGAAGAGGGCGAGGAGGGGAACAAGACGTGGACAATCCATGTTGAAGTCCCTGCAGGACCTATGCCACCCGGTTGGGTGCCGTTCACCGTCACGGTGAGAGGTAGACAGCCGGAGGGGATGTGGCAAGTGGCAGCCCGTGACACCATGTCACGTTTCTGCCAACTACACGTGAAGGCTATGGAGGGCACTCCATACGCGCTCGTTCCGGTGGAGGGACGGGCTCATCATGTGTGGGAAGGGAGGTACCGGGAGGCAACAGACCCGAGTTGCCCAAGGTACAACCCCGCGGAGGCAAACCTCAGCCTCCAGATGAGGGCGGGAAACGCCGTGATGGACAGTCAAGCTGTTCATACGGAGCATCTCACCGCAAGGCTCAAGGAGAGCACAAGCCGTGGAGACCATTTTGAGAGTGCCCACAGCGCACTCCGCAATGTGCTCCTTCCAACGATTAAGCGACTGAACAAACAGCATAATCAGTTGCATCGTCTGAAGAAGGCGAAGAAGAAAAGCCGTGTCGACATCGCGGCGTTACAAGAGTTGGTGCAGATTTTAACCCAGCAGAACGAGGACCTTACTCAAGAGTGGGACGACGCTATCGAGGAAGGGCAAGGCTGGGAAGAAGACTACAACCAGGCCATGGACGAGGTGCATGCATTGCAGGACCTCATACCTCCGGTATTGGGCATACAGGTGGTCTTGGGTCTTCCAGCAATGGGAGAGCCTGATATGGGGGGAGAGGTTGTAGATCCAGAGCCACCAGAAGAGGTACTGGAGGAGGACGACCCGCAGGAGGTCGAGTTCTACTCTGAGTAGAGTGTTATCGTTGCCAAGTAGGGCAACCAGAGTAGTATGACCCAAACTTTTGTAACCAGTGACATGTCATGTAGGTAGTAGCGTATGTATAGGTAGTGACGACATGAGCACGACTTCTCGGAGACCCAAAAATAATGTATCTTGTATAAAGTTTATGCTTTATCAATATATGTGAATGTTGTGCAAATTATTCATGTGTCACTTCAATACCTACTGTTGCATATGGAATTTTAAGTATGACATGTGCTAATCGCTGGTGTTTGAATTTCAGAATGACTCGTACTCGTGCCAACCCGGACGTTGGGGGTACCAGCCAAGGGGGAGAGACCTCCCAACAGCCTCCCGAGGACTCCTCGGGACAGCAGCAGCAACGGTTACATTGGCCGACATCGTCGCGGCAATGGCGGGTTCTCATCAGCAGCACACGGAGTTGCTGCAAACTCTCATCGCTAATACGTCTCGCCCAGAGAGACGTCAAGACCATGAGGAGCGTCAACAGAGCTCCTACTCCGACTTCCTAGCGACTCATCCCCCGGTATTCTCAAGGGCGAATGAACCTCTCGACGCGGACAATTGGCTCCACGCAATAGAGATGAAGTTCGGGCTGCTCCAGATAAGTGAGCAGCGCAAGACTCAGTTTGCGGTCCAACAGCTCCAAGGATCCGCGAGCGCGTGGTGGGTAAACTTCTGTGCTTCACAGCCCACCGACCGAGTTATGACCTGGGCGGAGTTCCAGACGGCCTTCAGGGCCTATCACATACTGCCAGGTCTGATGAAGAGGAAGACGCAGGAATTCCTACACCTGCAGCAAGGGAGCCGGAACGCGCTGGAATACTCCAGGGCGTTCAACGATCTCACGCTCTACGCGTCATATTACGCCGATACCGACGAGAAGCGGTGGGACCACTTTTACCAGGGGCTTAACCCGCTCCTGAAGGACAAATTGGCGATGTTCAATCGCGGCAGCCTCAACGACATCATTGATGCTGCGATTGTCCAGGAGGACCCCGGCAAGGAGTTAGCGGCGGCAGAGAGAAAGCGAAGCGCGCCGCAAAGCAGCGGAGAAGGAGGCGGTCCTTCTCAGAAGTTTCGGATGGTGAATCGCCCACCATCAGGTCCACGCTGGCAGCCACCACAGAGGTCGATGCCGCTCCGCAGTCGGCCGTACTCTTCACCGGTAGTCAGGCCGGCACTGCCAGCACCACCTCCGCAACAACAACAGCAGCAGCGGGCGATGCCGCGTGTGTATGCACCTCAGCAGCGCATGCCGGGCTTTCGTCCCCCGAGTACCGCACAAGCAGTGGCCACATGTTACAAGTGTGGTCGTCCAGGACACTTCACCAGCTGTTGTCCGGAGAGGCAAGGCGACGGAGTTGCACTGCAACTTCCGGGGAGGAATCAGCCCCGGAACCCTACAAATGCGCGACGGGCAAACCTGAGGCCCGGCACTGTCCACCAGCTTTCCATAGAGGACGTGCCGGAGGGTGAACCAATCCTTGCGGGTATGTTCCAACTCCACCAGCATCCAGCCATAGTATTGTTTGATTCAGGCGCCACGCATAGCTTCATTAGCCAAGCTTTCATTAATAAATATAGCTTGCAAATACTACCCACCGATAGTCCTTATGTGATCTGTTCGCCGGGTGGGAAAATTTCAGCAAGCATGATTGTCCCAAAAGCGCCATTGTGCTTGGAGGGTAGAGTATACCCTACGTCTCTCATAATTTTAGAGGACAAAAGGTCGATGTCATCTTAGGGATGTCGTGGTTAACCCGCCACGGCGCTGTTTTAGACACCGTCCTCCGAGTTGTGCACTTAAACTCAGAAGTGCACGGATCTCACTCCTTATTTATGGACAGTCCAGAAATAAAACTTCCAAGTGTCTATCAAGCCACAACCATCAGATTGGAAGATATTCCAGTGGTCCGAGAGTTCCCTGACGTATTCCCGGATGATTTGCCGGGGATGCCACCTGATAGAGAGGTGGAGTTCAAGATTGAACTTGCACCAGGAACCATGCCAATATACCGAAGGCAGTACAAGATGGCGCCCAAGGAATTGGCTGAATTGAAGGCCCAGCTAACGGACCTGCTGGAAAAGGGTTTTATTAGGCCGAGCTCCTCGCCATGGGGCTGTTCGGCATTATTTGTGAAGAAGAAGGATGAGACGTTGCGGCTTTGTGTGGACTATCGTCCACTAAACGCTGTAACCATCAAGAACAAGTACCCGTTGCCACGGATCGACATGTTGTTTGATCAGTTGGTCGAAGCAAAGATCTTTTCCAAGATGGACTTAAGATCCGGGTACCATCAGATTAAGATAAGGGCTGAGGATATTTCGAAGACGGCTTTCTCAACGAGGTACGGACTTTATGAGTACCTGGTCATGTCCTTCGGCCTCACCAATGCTCCAGCTCACTTCATGTATTTGATGAACTCGGTATTCATGCCGGAGCTGGACAAGTTTGTCATGGTCTTCATCGACGACATATTAGTATATTCCAAGTCGGAGGAAGATCACAAGAAGCATCTGCGTATAGTCTTGCAACGGCTGCGGGATCACAAGCTATACGCGAAATTCAGCAAGTGCGAATTCTGGATATCGCAAGTGCCTTTGCTCGGGCATATCATCTCAGCGGAGGGTATCGCTGTGGACCCGAGCAAGATCACTCAAGTGCTGAATTGGAAATCCCCGAGAACTGTTCACGAGGTACGGAGTTTCCTCGGACTCGCGGGATATTATCGGAGGTTCATTCCGAACATCTCGAAGATTGCCAAGCCGATGACGGAGCTGCTGAAGAAAGCTACCAAATATGTTTGGAGTCCGGCATGTGAGGCAGCATTCAAGGCTTTAGTCAAGCACCTAACATCAGCACCGGTTTTGGCGCAGCCAGACACAACAAAACCGTTCGATGTGTACTGCGATGCATCCGGCATTGGGCTCGGATGTGTGCTGATGCAAGGCCGAAGAGTGGTCGCGTATGGGTCACGGCAGCTTAGAAACCATGAGCAGAATTATCCAACTCACGACTTGGAGCTCGCTGCCATGGTACTTGCACTGAAAATGTGGAGGCACTACCTACTCGGTAACCTCGTGCATTTATATACTGACCACAAGAGCCTCAAGTACATATTCACTCAGAAGGAGCTGAACATGAGACAGCGAAGATGGTTAGAATTGATAATGGATTACGAAATAGAGATCCTTTATCATCCGGGCAAGGCAAACATAGTGGCAGACGCGCTGAGGCGCAAGTAAACATCAACAATCTGACCATCACACCGTTGGAAGAGAGCGAACCACCACTGCATGTGATTCCACATGGAGCTCTCTACAACCTAGCTTTGATCCCAACAATCCGTGAAGAGATAGCGGCAGCTCCGAAACATGACAAGGGTATGTCGCATTTGCGGAGACGTGTAGACAGTGGGGAGTTGAAATGTTTCCGGAAGGACGGAGACGGCGTCCTATGGTTCAAGGACCGGATCGTCGTACCCTGTAACCCGGAGTTATGGAAGAATTTTTTTGATGAGGCTCACTTATCAAAATTTTCTATTCACCCCGGCAGCAACAAAAGTATCAAGAACTCAGAAGCAAGTTTTGGTGGACACGGATGAAGCGGGAGATTGCGAAGTACGTGTCCAAGTGTGATACATGTCGAAGGGTGAAGGCAGACCATATGCGGAAACCGGGACTGCTGCAACCACTGGACGTTCCTGCCTAGAAGTGGGAAGATGTGAGCATGGACTTCATAGTCGGTTTATCCACCACTTTTCAGAAGCATGATTCTGTGTGGGTGATCGTCGACCGGCTCACCAAAGTTGCCCATTTTATCCCGGTCAACACCAACTACAACGCCAAGGAGTACGCTGAACTGTACATCTCACGGATCCTATGCTTGTACAGCGTACCCTGTACCATCATATCGGATCGGGGCACTTTATTTGTGTCCCGTTTTTGGGAGCAGCTACACGCTGCATTGGGGACGAACCTGATCCATAGTTCAGCCAACCACCCGCAGACGGATGGGCAAACCGAGTGGGTAAATCAGATCTTAGAAGACATGCTACGAGCTTGCGCTATCAACCACGGCAAGAATTGGGATGATCACTTGCCGTTAGCCGAGTTCTCGTACAACAATGGGTACCAAGCCAGCATCAAGATGGCGCCTTACGAGGCGCTATACGGGAGAAAATGCCGCACACCATTGAACTGGTGTGAGTCTGGCGAAAGGGTTACCTTCGGGATTGATCTTGTCAACAATGCGGAGGAAAAGGTTCGGCTGATTCAAGCAAACCTAAAAGTCGCCCAATCCCGACAGAAACAGTATGCGGACCGGAGAAGATGCCCATTGCAGTTTGAAATCGGGGATCACGTGTACCTACGTGTGTCTCCAATGAAGGGCGTAAACAGATTTGGGGTGAGAGGAAAGTTAGCACCCCAATTTATCGGTCCATTTCAGATTACCGAAAGATGTGGATCAGTAGCATACCGGCTGAAATTACCAGAAGCACTTTCCGGTGTGCACGACATCTTTCATATTTCCCAGCTGAGGAAGTGTCTTAAGCTATCAACTACTGTTCAGCTGGAGGACATTGAAGAACTGAAACCGGATCTCACCTATCGGGAGGAACCGGTTCAGATCATTGACGAGAAGGCCCGAACCACACGCAACCGTACATTGTGGTTCTACAAAGTTTTATGGAGTAATCACTCCGTGGACGAAGCGACATGGGAGAGCGAAGGATTCCTTCGCGCTAACTACCCTGACTTTTTCACGTCGCATATTCGGTAACTTTTCATCGTCCTCTCTCTCATTTTCACCTTATAATCTCGGGACGAGATTCTTTTAAGGGGGGAGGAATGTAAGGGCCTCAGTTTTTGACACATGTTTGAAGTGTTCATCACCACACACACACCTCATTCGAAGCAAGTTGATGAACACATTTGAAGAGCAAGTAACCACCATCAACATGCTCATTAGAAAACAAACTCACAAAGTGTAAAAGTGGCATTTCCCACATACATCATATAGGGGATGGGCATTGGGAAAACTCCTACACATTACTAGGAATGTCCATGCCAAGTTTCACCCAAATTCAAAACCTTTTTGAGGTCATTTTGGGTATAGCTAGAAAGAGGGTAGTTTGAACTCAAATTCAAATTCAAACTGATTTTATCCCATGAATTCAAAAGTGGGAGGCATATTCTTGCTCAGCACATTTTTGTGAGCTCACATACCAATTTTCACTCCATTTGGAGTTGAGCTTGACATGAGTTAAATGGAGCAAATTCAAACTTTATTTGAATTTCAAACTGAACATTTGCTCAAATTTATCCAAACCAAACACAATTTGAATTCTAACCAATTCAAATGGCTCAAGGGTAGATGATTCAAATCACCATGGGCTTTGTGGGAACTACTGTTTACAACAGTGAATTGGAGTTAAGTTCAGGGGTTAAAATTGAGAGTGGGACCCACATGTCATAGAGCTAAGAGGGATGACTTGCACACAAAGTCACAGCCTCTGTGGGAAATTCCACCGAGCAGCTGTCGGGTGTGCCACAGAGAAGGAACCGGCACCACCAGCTGCTTCCTACTTCGTGCGCTGGCGCCCGGGGCGGCCTTCTCGTGCTCCCACGCGATCCTTACCGCCTCAGCCCGAGCGAAGACCGGTTGCCTTCTAATCCTCGCGGCCGACATCGAGCAGCGGCATTCTTTTCCCCGAGCTCTCGGTCGATCGGAAAAATGGGGCAAACAATCGCGCCTCACCTCCCCGAGCTGCTAGGCAGCACCCTGAGCTCGAGCACCACTCTCCCGACGCCTAAACCACCGGGTTTTGGCCTCTGTTCCCGTGATCAACGACGACCGCCGCGACTTAGTTCAAAAACGGCGATCGGTCTCACGTGGGCAGCGCACCACAGCCACTTCCACAGCCGAGCAAGGGCGGCAAAAGGAGCGCACGGACTCCACGCTGCTTCCACCTGAAGCTCAAGCCACGCTGTGAGCTCTCGCCGGCGAATTCCGAGATTCTGCTCCGGCAGCCTCAACCTGAGCTTCCGGTACAGTTCCTCAAAATTCTCCTTCTCTACTCTTCCTTCAGTCATCAAACTTTGCACGTGTATGCTGGATTAGCCGACAGTCAATTACCTTTTAGTATCCATCGCATGAAAACGCCTCGGAGCGGCGGAATTTCAGCTCTACTATGGGTGTTCGTCGCGGACCCATTCGGTCGCACGGTGGAACCATACTTGCGGCCACTCCCGAGCTACTCTGAGGTTGTGCCGAGCTTCCTTGAACTGCGCTGGTGGTGTAGAGCCCATCGGTGCAAGTATTGGCGGGCCAGAGACCTCGGGCGACGGCGCCGAACCACAGCAGTAGCCGCCGCACGTCGCCGAGCTGGTTCCGGCAACAGGCAGCCAAAGCAGAGCCCACCAGCGTGTTCCTCGATGCCCTAAACCCTCTGGCAGCGAGTCTCTGGCTGGGCGGCGGCCGGAAACGCCGGTCCGGCGAGGGGGGAGCGCGCGGGCGCGAAGAAGAAGGCGGGAGGAGGAAGAAGACATGGGGCCCGGCTGTCAGCGGCTAAAAATTTAAATCGGGATGGGGCTGCGGCTCGGATCCAGTGTGCTGGCGCGCAAAAACTCCGTAGACCCCGGTGTGCCGACGCCTCAGCACACAACACGTGTCCCCGTGGCCCACCAGCAGATTTAAACTTTTCCCCCAATTTTCAGATTTCATTCAAACTTCAAATCCTCATAACTTGGGCTAGGAAACTCCAAATCGAGTGAACCAAATTTTGTTGGATTCAGCTCTTTGAGCACTTTCCATCAAATCAAGTTTCACTTCATGAAAATCCTTAATTCTCCAAAATTAATTCCTCAAAGTTTAAACTGTGTGCAATTTTAACTGGAGGATCCCTTGGAGGAAAATTCTGCAATTTTTCTGGGATGTTCACCAAAATATCCCTGAACTACCATAAAAATTTCAGGTCCATTTGAGCTCATTTGATCTACCTAATGGTGTGATTAGTGAAACTGTTCCAGAGAAAATAGAAAATGTTCAGAAACATTTTCAGAATTCTCTCTGAAATTGTTTAGCTCATATCTTTAGCTAAGAACCTTCAAATTAAGTGAAACAAACTCCATTATAACCCTCTGAAAATCTAGTTTCCAGAAATTCATAGCTTGTTTCATGAAAATCCTTAGAACACCCTAAAAGCCTTCAATTAAGGTCAAGTACATAATTATTTGTGGAGGGCTCAAATGAGCTTTGCTGCAACTAAAACTTGACCAAGTCTCTGTTTCGGTTGTAACCAAGCCACAGTAAAAGTTTCACAGTCTTTGGGTCTGTCTAGTGAGACTTAGAAGGTTCACAAGTTTAAAACTCAATTCAAATGCATTTAATTAATACATGTACTTCTTATATCATGTAGTCGCTAAGGTCGAGGAGGAACCCGAAGTCCTAGACTTCGTTACTCCAGAGGAGCATCTAGCCTACGACCAAGAGCAGCAAGGCAAGCTCTGGTTTGCATTAACCTTTTTACAAATTTTTATTGTTTTGAGCACTTACTTGAGTATTATGGTTCCTTGCATTAGAGTCTTGTTTGGAAACCCAAATGCATAACCAAGAAAGCCATAGGTTGGGATTAGGATTGAAAACCCATGTTAGCTACTGCAATGCAAAGATAGTGTAGGATTCGGTACAAATCAAGTAGTTGGAACTACTCACAAGCATAGGCTAGAGGCATTCAACTCGGGTAGAGATAGCACATGATACACATGGCAAGAAAAATGAGACCGAGAGGAGAGTAAGGGCAGCAGGACTTTGGGGCCTGTGTGCCATAGCTCCGCTTGTGTCGATTGAGGACCGAGCCGTGTGCAGGCCTGTTGAACAAGCTAGAACAGTACCGAAGACCTACCGGCTATATGGGAACCGGGAAACCGATGTAACTCGGGTAGCTGGGTGTTGAGGCATAGCTGGTCGTTCAGAGGGTAGGTTGAGAGCTTGAGGTGTAAATCGGCTGGCGGCACTGAGATGCGCGTGCAGAGACCTCTTGCTCGGGACGATTGGACCGGTTCAACATTTGGCTAACGGGTGAAAGGTGGTTGCGTACGACGTCCCTGATGGTTGTTGTAGGCAACATCGAGTACGGGCGTACGTGACGGGTTATTCGGGTAACCCTGCAGGTGTAAAATGATTATAATCGCCGTCCCTCGCGGTCAGTGAGTACCACTTGTTCACTGTACCGTGACGTAGAAAGAACAGGCTAGTTACATGTTAAAATGTTGCTGATTGAAAGATGGACTTGATTATTAATGATTGCTGTAGTTTAGAGCTAATTAAAGTTCCTTTCAACGTTGGGCAAAGTACATGAGAGAAATGCGTTTCTTGTTTGATTGCGGCTCTCTCATGTGCCTTAGCGTAAGGTTCTCTACCACCTGCTGCTAAAACTTGAAAGTAAGGTTCCACTAATTAGGCGAGTCCTTTGCAACTTGTTTTATCTCATGCACCTATCACCCCTCATGTAGAAGTTCCATGTTTAGGAGAGACGGGTCAGTCTTGCTGTGCCTTCGTGCTAACTGCTTGTGTTTGAAGCTTTTGCAGGGTTCTATGAGGAAGGGACCCCCGAGGAGGAGACGGAACCCCAGGAAGGGAACCCCGTCGAGTGGGAGTCGTGCACGCCGCCGTGTTAGTGTGCGTGTGTACTAGCAAGGACACATTCACGGGCTGAACGTGGACTTGATGCGTAGTCTACGCCCGTGAGTGTAGACTGAACCTATTTTGATGTAAAAATGTTCATAAACCTCTTTATGTAATAAACTTTGCTTCCGCTTTGTACCTTCAATGTGTGTTATCCGGTGCTGTGCAACGCAACACCCCTCAGCGTGATCCTGGCTTGACAAGACCGTGGGGTCGTGTCAGCTTACGCACGCCAAGTGCCGACGCGTTCCGCCGCCATGGCACGCCGCCGGCCGCCATGGGGCTCTTCCCCGGTCCGACCGAGCGTATCGAACCTCCTGCAGACCTAAATGCACGTATAGAATAGCATGTTTACTTTAGAACGCAAGCGCACTCCATCGCGCCAAACACCGCGGCCGTCGCCACAACCGGCGATCTCTAGCCGCCGTTCCGGCAAACCCTCGGCCTAGGACCACCCCGACGTGTTTCGCACATAGTCTAGTGGGACGGCATGCACAGACTCCCCCACCAATGACTAGGGTTGGGTCCCGACCAAATTCTAGAGACCTGCTGCCACACCGGCATGCACCAACCAAGTGTGCACGCTAGTATGGCACCTGGGTGGCACGCTAGTAGGGCGCCACCTCCGAGAGCGAACACGGGTGTTAGCCCCGACAACGCCAACACGGCCGGATGAACCCCTTGCGCACATGGTAGTCGAGGTGGCAGCCACAACGGCAACCTAACCCATGTGGAGGTCCAGTCATCCACCACATCGTCGCTACCTTACTCCGGTTCACAAGGAACGATGAAAACGACTCCATAGACTTGATCCACGTGTACCCAAGACCCCATGAGATACCCTCTTAAGTACAGGACTTCAGAACGGTCGTCAACTATTAAAGAATGATGGCAAGCAAAAATGGCCCCAACAAACTCAAGAACATGTTAAGTCAAAATAATATATAATAACCCATTTAGGTTAAGTAAGAGGGGACAAAAGGGAAAGCTCATAATTAATTACCCAACTAACGACATCACCGCATTCAGGCCACGAGGTGAAATAAGCCTCGTACCAGGGACTCCTATAGGATTTTTTGTAATCACCCTATTTAAAGTTGTTCGGATTTCCTAGATTTCCTTGGATTTAACGCTCGTGCAAACTACGTACTATAGAGAGAGAGGGATTCGACGAGGAACTCGAAGACTTGGATTACGAGGAATTTCTAGAGGCTTTTGAAGGCAAGCACTAACTCCCTTGATCATGATTGCTCCTATGAAATTGCGAAATTACCCTGTTAGCCTGTTTTTCAATATGCATGATTTTCGTGATTACTTTTAAATGTTGTAGTAGCTAAGACCCATTTGCTAGTGTACGCGTAGTCACGTATTGACATGTGACGTGCCACGAACCCTCCTTGACCTTGTCAAATTCTCCTTGATGCCCTAAGGCCCCTGCCGAAGTGTTCCGCCGACACTTCCCCCGGGCCTGCTTCAGGGGCAGCTCGCGGAGGTTCTTTTTCGGAGGGGCTAGTCCTCTCGAGAGGGTCACGTTGGTTGTAAGAGGATTGACACAAGGATTTTTACGTGGTTCGGGCTGCCGGAGCGTAAAATCCTATATCCATGGGAGCAGTGTTGCCCTGTGTATTGCTTGCTCGTGTATGAGCTGAGTTGCCCTAGGCGCTAGAGGGAGTTGAGCCGAACCCACTGGAGTTCGCCCCCCTGCAACGTTGCCAACCCGAGCCTTTTATAATTCAAGGCTTGGGTGGCTTACAAGGTGGGCCCCAGGACCCGACAGGTGTCCCCGGGGTGATTTCCTGCCATCTACCATATCTTGCCATGAATGCTGGTAGCTGTCTTCTGGCGATGGCTCCTTGGTCGTCATCCTGCCATCCTGCCCATGCCGTAGGCTAGGCGTAGTGGTTGATGATGGCAGGGACGGCAGTGCCTGTCTTGTCGCCGTATTTATTGGTCCGCGGCTTCTGACATGGCGTGCCTGTCTTGACTGTGACTGGTCACAGTGCCTCCTGACATGCGTGCGCCGCGCCTCCACGCCTTGGGAAGGTGCGGGTCTTGAATGCCTTGATCGGATAAGGCATGACGTTCCTTTACTCCTGCTGCCTACCGAGCCGGAGTGGGCAGCGCGGCACTGCTGGCCACGTGGCAGGCCCGGGGCTCACCTCTGAGGAGAGGGGAGGCACGGCCCCGCCGGACACGTGGCACCTTCGGAGCTCACCCCTGCGGAGGGGGTGAGGTCCGGCTCTCTGGCCACGTGGTAGGCCCGGAGCTCTCCTCCGAGGAGAGGGAAGCCCCGGCCCTGCTGGACACATGGCGCCTTCGGAGTTCACCCCTGCGGAGGGGGTGAGGTCCGGCTCTTTTGGCCACGTGGTAGGCCCGGAGCTCTCCTCTAAGGAGAGGGGAGCCCCGGCCCTGCTGGACATGTGGCGCCTTCGGAGCTCACCCCTGCGGAGGGGGCGAGGTCCTTAGGCGGTTTTCTCCTGTGCGCGGGGGTACCCAGTATTGAGGGTACCGACAGCCCCGTCATCACAATATAACGTGATGACGTGCGTAATCCCTTGAAAGTAGAATGCTTAGTGTTGAAGTGTGCCGTCGACACTTCCCCCGGGCCTGCATAAGGAGCAACCCACGGAGGTTCTTTTTCGGAGGGGCTAGTTTTCTCGAGAGGTCAGTTGGTTGTGAGAGGATTGACACGAGGATTTTTACGTGGTTCGGGCCGCCGGAGCGTAACACCCTACGTCCATGGGAGCTGTATTTCCCGGAGCTTAGAGCCGGAGTTCTAAGCTTGGTGATCTCGATGAACTGAGTTGCCTACTTTCGAACTCTCGAACCGAACCCCCTGCAACGTTGCCAACCCAAGTCTTTTATACTTCAAGGCTCGGGCAGCTTACAAGGTGGGCCCCGGGGCCTGACAGGTGGCCCCGGGGAGATTTCCTGCCATCTACCATATCTTGCAGTGAATGCTGGTAGTTGTCTCTGGCAATGGCTTCTTATTCGTCGCTCTGCCGTCCTGCCCGTGCCGCAAGCTAGGCGTAGTGGTTGATGATGGCAGGGACGGCAGGGCATGTCTTGTCGCCGTATCTATTGGTCAACAACTTCTGACATGGTGTGCTTGCCTTAACTGTGACGCGACTGGTCACAATGCCATCTGACAGGGGCGTGCGCCGCGTCTCCGCGTCTTGGGAAGGCGTGGGCCTTGAATGTCTTGATCGGACAAGGCATGGTGTGCCTTTACTCCTGCTGCCTACCGAGCCGGGGTGGGCAGCACGGCACGTGGCGCCTTCGGAGCTCACCTTTGCGGAGGAGGTGAGGTCCAGCACTGCTGGCCACGTGGCTGGCCCGGGGCTCGCCTCTGAGGAGAGGGGAGGCCCGGCCCCGCTGGACACATGGCGCCTTCGGAGCTCATCCCTATGGAGGGGTTGAGGTCCGGCACTGCTGGCCACATGGCTGGCCCGGGGCTCGCCTCTGAGGAGAGGGGAGTCTCGGCCCCGCTGGACACGTGGCGCCTTTGGAGCTCACACCTGCGGAGGGGGTGAGGTCCGACACTGCTGGCCACGTGGCAGGCCCGGGGCTCGCCTCTGAGGAGAGTGGAGGCTCGACCCTGCTGGACACGTGGCGCCTTCGGAGCTCGCCCCTGCGGAGGGGGCGAGGTCCGGCACTGCTGGCCATGTGGCAGGCCCGGGGCTCGCCTCTGAGCAGAGGGAAGGCCCGGCCCTGCTGGACACATGGCGCCTTCGGAGCTCGCCCTTGCGGATGGGGCAAGGTCCGGCTCTGCTTGCCACGTGGCAGGCCCGGGGCTCGCCTCTGAGGAGAGAGGAGGCCCGACCCTGCTGAACAGGTGGCGCCTTCGGAGCTCACCCTGCGGAGAGGGTGATGTCTGGCACTGCTGGCCATGTGGCAGGCCCGGGGCTCACCAATGAGGAGAGGGGAGGCCCGGACCCGCTGGACACGTGGCTCCTTCGGAGCTCGCCCTTGCGGGGGGGGGGGGGGGGGGGCGAGGCCCGGCTCTGCTTGCCGCGTGGTAGGCCCGGGGCTCGCCTCTGAGGAGAGGGGAGGCCCGGCCCTTCTGGACACGTGGCGCCTTCGGAGCTCACCCCTGCGGAGGGGGCGAGGTCCTTAGGCGGTTTTTCTCCTGTGCGCGGGGGTACAAGGTACTGAGGGTACCAACATTGGCCCTCGGGCCCACCTCGGGGGAGATAACGATCCCTCGGGTGGGGCCTTCTCCTTTTCTACCCCGCGCACTTTCTTGGAAACTCCTTTAGGCCGTTGCAAGAGCAGCACCACCCAACCGCGCGGGCCCATGCATACTCCCCATTAATGAGAAGCGCCGGCGTGCGGGACAGTTACCGGGACAGGACCCCCCTGGTGCGTGGCCACGCGTTTAATTCTGATAGGAGGGTCATGGGGACGTAACCCCTGCTTGACAGTTGCTTTAACAGCGGCGGTTCCCAATGCTGCTACTACTGCACGTCGCAGCACCTTGTCAGGAACCTCCGGGTTGTCCACTTGAGGGACTGACTTCTTGGTCCACTGCTTCTGCAGGACGGCTTGGGCCCTCTTGTCATTGTCGCTGGGGCTTGGACCTGGGGCGTCCGCCCCAAGCGACGCATGCGAGGCATTTCGAATTGCTTCTGGGTGGTTTAAAGGGAACCCCTTCTGCATCGTAGGCTTCCCTTCGCACATCTCCCTACGCCTGAGCCTTCCTTGTTCTTTCGTGCGCCCAAGCCTCCTTTGCTTTCCAAGTTCCTGCTCCTTCGCCTCCGATAGCTTCCAACCTGCCCTCGCCGCGCATTGCCCAGACAAGGGACCTTGGGCCGGTGCGCAGGCTCCTTGGATGGCACTCCGAGGAGAAGAATCTTTGCCTTTGGCGGGGATCTCTTCCCCTGCGTCTGGGGAGAGGAGAGACTGTCCCCTTCCTCGCCTACGCCTTGGCCGGGTTTGTCGCCCCGATCTCTTCCTTCTTCGTGACTCTCCTGGAGACTTATGGTCTCCATCTCCACCACCTTTCCCCGAACTCTTTCGCTTTGGCTGCTGTCTTCGTGCACCTCTGCGAGATGTTCGTGGGGGTCCGCGCCTCAGTGACACTCTTTCATCACTTCTTCTTGCTGCGGGTGACTAGGCGCGGCTCGAAGAACCAGCTGGGAGCATACTACTTCCAGCACCGTAACAAGGATCCGAAGGTCTCCAAGTACCTTCAACCCTTCAGTGCCTCGAGGTGGGAGAACTGGAGGGATGACTGGGTGATCGTGAAGACTGATGAGCACGATCGTCTTCAGCTGCCGACCGAGGCCCCATCCACCGGGCACCGCTTCTGGGAGGAGTGCCCAGAGCTGGAGCCGGAGTAGACACCAGTTCTGGAGCGGATCCAGTTCCTGGCTGAACAGGGGCTGACGTCCTTGATGGTGTTGGCGGACTTCCTGTCGCGCTGCCTTGCACCTCTGCAGTAGCGCAACCGCCCGGCGTGGTACTACACCGGCGTGCATGACTGCACCAGGCTGGAGATGGGCATAGACTTCGACCTGTCCGTCAAGGTGCTGACGGGGATGGTGATGAGGGTAAGCAGTGACATCCTTGATGACCGCTCTCTATCAATTCCTGCTTCCTTCCTCCCCCTCTTCGTGGAGCCAACGCTGAGGTCGAGGCTGCTTCGGAAGATGCCAACCTTGGACGATATCGGCGTCGCCGTGCGCCAGATCGGTGTTGCTTCCCGGGGGATCTCGATCACTGAGGTTGACAGCTTCAGAGCACAGCGTGAGGCATCGGCCAATGCCCAACCCACGTCGAGGAGCGACAGGGCGCCGACTATCGATAAGGAGAAGGGCAAGGTGCCAGCCTCCAGCCCACCGACGAGGAAGCGCTCCCGATCTCCTCCTAGGGCATCGTTCGCACCGAGCAAGGGGACCGGAGTGTTCTCGCGCTCTTCATCAGGAGGCGCCGGTCCGTTAGGCAGCGACCCAAAGAGACCTAGGGTCTTCCGTGCCGACGGAACTCCCTTCGGTTAGCGGCGGTCGAAGGAGCCCCGAGCGACCGACACTCCTTCCACAGGTGGAGCTCCGAGGAGGGACGCCGGTGTCGGGGTGTATGGGGCTCAGCCAGGGGCTCAGGTGTCCCGGTCGTCGAGTGTCCCCGCTGCAGGCTCGGCAAGCGGCGGTGCCGGAGGGAGTGCAGGCGCCCCGGCCTTCAAATGTTCCATCAGCCGGCGCGTCGAGCGATGCCAGCGGAACTGCTGGCAGTGGCCGTTTGGGATCCCAGCCGGGGGTACAGGCCCCCCGGCCTTCAAGCTCTCCGGCGGGTGGCATGGCTAGTGGTGCCGGCGGAGTTACTGGTGGAGTCGGCTGGAGGCACAGCCGGGGACGCAGGCGCCCCGGCCTTCAGATGCTTCAGGGACTGGCACGGTGAGCGGCGCCAGTGGTGCTGTCGGCGGGAGCTCCACTGCTCCAGCTCCCAGGGGGGCCCCGGGTGTGCCCCCTGTTCTGCCAGTCCAGGTGCCTTCTGCGCAGGCCCCGGCGGCGACGGCAGGCTCTGGCAGCCCTGCCCCACCTCGCAAGCCAGGGCTTCATGCCTGCTGGAATGTCCGTGTCCCTCGGTAAGTTGTACTTATCGAGTCTTAGTACTTGCGTACTCCAGTTCTTCTTTTGTTCTTGTCTTGAGTGTTCCCTGTGCTTGTAGGGTCTCGTCGGCTGACGGTGACGCGCCTGTCCCTCAGCCAACTTTGGCTGGTGGCAGCCCAGTGCCGTAGCGTTTGGACGCCACGGCTGCTTCACTGGCCCCCGTGCAAGTCCAGGCCTCTTCTCCTTCTGGCCCGACAGGACCGGCCTCTGCGACGACAGCGGCACCTGTTCCTCCTCCTTCGCCAGCTCGGGAGCTGGCTGCTGGTGAAGACTCAGCGGAGCAGGCTGGCTGCGACCAGCCTTCGGGTGCTGATGCAGGAGGAGCTGACGCGGGTCCCCGGGTGGGCGGTTGTCGAAGTGTGCCATCGACACTTCCCCCGGGCCTGCTCTGGGCAGCCCGTGGAGGTTCTTTTTCGGAGGGGCTAGTCACTCACGGAGAGCTTACGCAGACGATGGAAGGAGAAGCTTGACACAAAGATTTTTACGTGGTTCAGGCCGCCGGAGCGTAAAACCCTACGTCCACGGTGAGCAGAGGTGCTCGTTGTATTGCTTGGCGCTTAGAACCGGAGTTCTGAGCTTGAGGATGACCTGAGTGCTAGAATGTCTAGGGAGCAAGTGTGCAAAGAGTCGAACCCCTCCTAACGTTGCCTACCCGAGCCTTTTATAGTCCAAGGCCCGGGCGGCTTACAAGGTGGGTCCGGGACCCGACAGGTGGTGCCGGGGAGATTGCCTGCCATCTACCGTATATGCAGTTACGCCGGTAGTTGTCTCTGGCGAGGGCTTCTAAGTCTTCGTTCTGCCGCCCTGCCCATGCCGCAAGCTAGTCGTAGTGGCTGATGATGGCAGGGGCGGCAGGGGATGTCTTGTTGCTGTGTTTATTGGCGTACAGCTTCTGACACGGCGTGCCAGTCTTCACTGTGATGTGAGTGGGCGCAACGGCACCTGATAGAGGCATGCTCCGCGTCTCCGCGCCTTGGGAAGGCGCGGGTCTTGAATACCTTGTACGGGCAAGGTATGGCGCGTCTTTACTCTTGTTGCCAACCGCGCAGGGGCAGGTAGCGCTTTTCTGCTGGCCACATGGCGGGCCTAGAGCTCTCCTCTGAGGAGAGGGAGGTCCGGCCCCGCTGGACACGTGGAGCCTTCAGAGCTCTCCCTGCGGAGGGGGAGGTCCGGCTTTGCGGACCACGTGGCGGCCCCGGAGCCCTCCTCTAAGGAGAGGGAGGTCCGGCCCTGCTGGACACGTGGAGCCTTCGGAGCTCTCCCCGTGAAGGGAGGAGGTCCTGCTCTGCTGACCACGTGGCGGGCCCGGAGCCCTCCTCTGAGGAGAGGGAGGTCCGGCCCCGCTGGACACGTGGAGCCTTCGGAGCTCTCCCCGCGGAGGGGGGAGGTCCATCTCTGTTGGCCACGTGGCGGGCCCGGAGCTCTCCTCTGAGGAGAGGGAGGTCCGGCCCTGCTGGACATGTGGCGCCCTCGGAGCTCTCCCCGTGGAGAGGGGCGAGATCCTTAGGCAGTTTCCCCTGTGCGCGGGGGTACCCCATATTGAGGGTACCGACAGTGGCCCCCGGGCCCATCTCGAGGGAGATAACGAGCCCGAGGTGGGGCCCCCGTCTCTTCCACTCCGCACACCTTCTCGAAGACCCGCATTGACCGTTGCTGGAGCACAAACAGTCGCGGGATCGTGGGAGCGTGTGCCCCACTTGATGGCCTCTTTTACTGTGGCGGTTCCCAAGGCTGCCACTTCTGCACGTCGCAGCGCCTTTTCGGGAACCGCCAAAGCGTCCTGCCGGCTCGTCTTCTTGAGAGACTGACTTCTTAGCCCACCGCTTCTGCTGGACGGATTGGGTCCACTTGTCATCGACGCTCGGTCTTGGAGCTGAAGCGGTTGTCCCAAGCAGCGTATTCGAAGAGTTTCGAATCGCTTTGAATCGCGCCTGGAAAGTTTAAAAGGGGATCTCGTCTGCATCGTGGCTTCCCTTCGCACTTCCCTGCGCTTGAATCTTCCTTGATCCTTCGAGCTCTTGCACCCTTGTCTTACTTGTTCTTGAGCTTCCGCCGGCCATGGCTTCCAACTTGCCTTTGCCGCACGCTACCTGACCGGCCGAGCTCGGGACAGTGCGCAGGCTGCTGGGCTGGCACGCGGAGGAGCAGAAGCACTGGCTCCGGCGGGGATCCCTCCCCCTGCTCCTGGAGAAGGGAGAGATAGTCTTCTTCACCGCCTACGCCATGGCGGGGTTTGTCCCACCGATTTCTTCCTTCTTCGTGACGCTGTTGGAGACGTACGGTCTCCAACTCCATCATCTCTCCCCCAACTCCTTCGCGATGGCCGCCGTCTTCGTGCACTTCTGTGAGATGTTCGTGGGGGTGCGCGCTTCAATGACGCTAATCCGCTACTTCTTCGTGTTGCGGACGACCGGGCGCAGATCGAAGAATCAGCCGGGGGCATACTACTTCCAGCATCGCTGCAAGGATCCGAAGGCCTCTGGGTACCTTCTACCTTTCGGCGCGGTGAGGTGGGAAAGCTGGAGGGAGAACTGGGTGATCGTGCAGACCGACGAGCATGATGTGGCGGACCGGAATCCGCTCATCCAGGATCGCAGAGGGTGGTGCCGCACGATGCGACACCCGACAGCACACGTCATAAGGACACCTTTTATTACATGAGAAAACCAACTGGAACTGTACAAACTAGTACAATACTCAGTTACAAACTAGTATTTATATTACACAACGAAAGTCTACTTTGTACAACTCACGCCCGCCTATCTACCAAAAGTCAGCTGCCCCGCCCTAGGGCAACCCACACTAGCTGCACTCCTCAGCTCAGCGCGGCGTGTACGGTTCCCACTCAACCGTGGTCCCCGACGGAGGGTAACCCTCGCCGGTGGACTCGTAACCCGAGTCCGTGGGTGGCTCCTCACCTGAAAAACACTTAAGCAGCAACCATGAGCACGATGGCTCAACAAGACTTAACCGACTCGCCTAAGCATGAAACTCTATATGTAGGGTACAATGAACATGGGATGGTACAATTGCAGCAAACGGACGCGCCTACGAGTTCATCCTTAGTTCATCATTTAGGCACAAGTTAACAGTTTATGAAGCTGAAATTTAGTAAGCAATATTTGGTGGCACATGTAGCAATACAATATTATGTCATAACAACAATATTGAATCATCGCATTTCATACATTGAACTACATCACGACTCAGTGACCAAGTGGTACTCTTCACCGCGAGGGACGGCGAATCAACTCGATATACACCTGCAGGGACACCCAAAGATCACGTCACGTACGCCCACCCGTGGAGCTGCACAGCACGCTCACTCGATGTCGTACGGGACAAACTTTCACCCAACATCCCAAACGTCGAACCGGTCGCACTGAAACGAGCAGGAGGTTCCCTACACGGAGCATCTCTCTATGCCCGTTAGCAGATTTCCACCTTGCTGCCCTCAGCCTACACCTATAAATCGGTGCGTTATGCCTCAACACCCGGAGATTTAGGTTACATCGGTTTATCGCGGCCCATATATCCGATATGCCTTCGGTACGTTCAAACTTGATCAGCGTGGGCTGCACACGGATCGGTCCTCAATCGACACGGACGGGGCTGCACACACAAGACTTCCTCTTGCTGCGCCCTAGCCCCTGCCAAGTCTCATTTTCATTACTAAGGTGATCTCACATCACTCGAACCACTCCCGTGTGTCCCAAGCCTAACTCACGAGTAGATTCCAACTACTCGACTTGTACCGAAGTCTTATGAATCATTAAGCATAGCCTGTCTATTCGAGGCCCTAGACACTACCCTCACTCTTGGGGGGAAAATTTTGGTTATGCAAGTGGAGTTTCATTCATCCTACACCTAATGCACATACATACTCCACACTACATATGTAAACAAAGTAAAACTTTATAAACGGCTTAATGCAAACTGGGGCTTGCCTTGTTGCTGCTGGTCAGTGGTTAGGTCTTCGTCCGGAAGGAGGAAGTCAAACACTTCCGGAGTCTCCTCGCCTTCAGTGACTACACGTTAATGAATATGCACATAAGTTTAATTGTAAAGATTCTGCTACAAGTTCTACTAACAAGTTTTAAAAAACTGGAACCCTGTTTAAGAATTTAAAATGAAACTGGTGCTAGTGGTTTGGGTTTGGACCTAAGCACAGGATTAAGTGCTAAGTGGTTTTCCCCCTCTTCTATATTGATCACCTTAAGTGGTTAAACAGAACAGGGGTGATTCAGAGCTTCAATGGAGCTGAGAATTTTCATGTGAGTTCCTTGTCACAAGAAAGTCCTCTGGACCAAAAATTAGCACTTTTCATTGAGTGGTTTGTTCAGAATAATTTTTCTAAGCAATTAAGCAACGAAGAATTAATTCTGAGATAACACCCATGTTCATGCCAAACTTAGTGAACTAAAATTTCAATTATAGCTCATAGAGTTTGCATGAATTTTCCTAGCATTTTTGGAGCTAAGATTTGCCCAGAACTGAATTTCCATGTTTTGGAAATTCTCTGAAAATGTTTCTGTATTCAATGGAACACAGCACCTTCAAATCTGAATTGCCCTGATCAAATCAACTCCAAATGGTCTGAAACTTTTACAGGACTCCACTAACATCCTAGGGAATATTGTGGCAAAATTTGAGGATTTTTGGATTAACCAAACTCCCTCTAAAATTCTTTTGCTGAAAAGTTTTAAAGAATTTTCCAGAATTAAACAATGAGTTTCATACAACTTGGGTTTCATAATTGCATAGTACTCTATTAGAGGAATCCAACAAAATTTGTTTCACAATTTTTGGATTCTCCTACACCAAGTTGTGGCCCTCCAAAGTTTAAACTAGAAACTGAAACCCCTGAAAAGTTTAAATGCCTGTCATTGGGTCCCACCCGGCAGGCTTTCTTATTCCTCGCGCCAAACAGGGTCCGCGGCGGCGCCCTCCGGCGAGCGTCGCCGTAATAGCTTTCCCGTTCATCTCTCAACCTCAGACTCGCCGCTCCACCCTAACTCGCGACGCTAAACTCGGCTCGGGTGTCGCTGGCGGCCGTAGATCGCCGGAACAGGGTGCCCGACGGTGGCAGCGGCTGTTAGGGTTCCAGCGTTGTCGGGAATGCACTACACCGCATCAAAACGGTCGGGAAATGATCGGAGAGCACCGTGGGAGCTCGAGGGTGTCGAAAATGGCCGCCAAGCCCCGTGAAAAGGTCGGCAACATGGAGCTCCACGGTGACCCGAGCTGTTTCTCCATGGCGGACCAAAAAACAGCAAGAACCCGGTCATTTCTGGACCATATCACTCGATTCTTGGTCAAGGAGGGCCGCTAGGAAGTGAGGAAGGCGTGTGCAAGCTCGCCCGAGCTGGGGTGGACCGTGAAATCCTAATTTCAGAGTAGACCGAACCCTCCCCGCATGCACTAGCTTTCGGGAATCTTGGAAATTCTCCGCGCTCGGTCGATCAATTGCTATGAGGGTTTCAGCTACACGATCTGGAGACTAAGGCACACCTCTTTCATGTAGAGAACGGGCGGTGAAGGCGGCCGTGGTGTGCTGTCCATGGGGCCGACCTCGGTTTCCCGCCGGTGGGCCTCGGTTCTCGGCGGCGATCGTCGAATTGTGGCTAAACGAAGCGACAACGCTGCGAAGTAGCAGGGTGGGTAGCTAGAGCACGTGTTGGTGTTCACTTTTTGTGATGGTGGCTCGGGCAACGGCCGAGCAGGCGCCGGTGTGCGGTGGAAATCGGAGGAGCGGCGCCGGTGAGAGAAACATAACGCGGTGCGCTTGCTGGTCGTGAGGAGGTAAGCAAACACGCTCGGCTCAGCTGTATGGGAGTGGGTCACGTAGAGGAGGGGTGAGCTGCTGCCCGGTTGCAAGCACGAGAGAGGAAAACAGGAGGTGGCTTCCCGGGCGGTGGCGCGCGCGGCAGCTGGTGCTGTTCGGGCGAATCCCCTCGGTTGAGTGAGAGACAGAGGGAAAAACTTGGGGGTTAAGTCTACTCAACCCTATGACATGTGGGGACCACTGGTCAGTACTCCCTCATCTCTCAAAAGATCCCCAAAACTTGGCAAGTGATCAATTCAAATGTTTGGAGTCTAAAACTGAGCTACATTTGGATAGTTGGACAAATTTCCCCCAAATTCAAAAATGTATGTGAATTCTTTGCACATTTGAATCCTTTTTAGAAAAATGGGTAGCAAACCTTTTCAAAAATTACTGAAACTTTGCCTACCCACTAATTTGGACCTAAGGAATCCAATTATGCAATTTGATTCTTGTGTTAGCTGCTGCAACCAAGAGTTTGAATACAAGAGTTTTGAATCACCATTATGTCCTCCCCTCATTTGAATTTTGAGTTGGACATTTAGTTCAAATTCTGATTTTCAAACCCTCCCATTGCACTTGAGTACTTCAACTCGGTGGTCTTAATCTAACTAGGGTCCAAACATGCAAATGACTCTAAGTTGGTTTTAGAACAACCTCTCATGTGTTATCATATGTGTAGAAGTTTGAACCAATCTCCTTTTGATGGAGGTTACTTGCTCTTCACAATTCTTCACAAGATATTCACAACAAAACTGGTGGTGTTGTGAGGTGATGCAAAAGTTTTTGCAAGTCCCTTTTCTTGGGCTTTTACATCCCTCCCCGCTTAAAAGAATCTCGTCCCGAGATTATAAAAGAAGAGACAGCGATGTAATAGGGACTTACCCGTGCTGAGACGCCATGAACTCCGGGTAATTTGAGCGAAGGAATTCCTCGCTCTCCCACGTCGCTTCTTCGGTGGTGTGGTTGCTCCATAGTATTTTGTAGAACCACAACGTTCGGCTACGCGTGGTTCGGGCTTTCTCATCAACAATCGCCACCGGATATTCATCATACGTTAAATCTGGTTGCAGCTTGCCGATGTCTTCGGTAGGAACAGCAGCGGTATGCTTCAGACATTTTTCTCAGTTGTGAAACATGGAAAACGTCTTGGACACCAGCAAGAGATGCCGGTAGCTCCAGTCTATACGCCGCTGGTCCACACTTCTCGGTGATACCATAGGGTCCAATGAAACGGGGAGCGAGTTTCCCCTTCACACCGAACCGGTGCACGCCCTTCATCAGAGACACGTGGAGGTACACGTGTTCCCCGACCTCAAAGTGCAGCGGTCTACGCCTCTTATCAGCGTAGCTCTTTTGCCGGGATTGAGCAGCCTTCAAATTAGCTTGTATCGTCCGAACGCGCTCTTCGGCGTCGTTCACCACATCAACCCCGAATGTGACCCTTTCACCGGATTCCCACCAGTTTAATGGGGTGCGGCATTTGCGACCGTAGAGAGCTTCGTTGGTGCCATCTTGATACTCGCCTGATAGCCGTTGTTGTACGAGAATTCCGCCAACGGTAGGTGATCATCCCAGTTCCTACCATGGTGGATGGCACATGCTCTAAACATATCTTCCAGAACTTGATTCACCCTCTCTGTTTGGTCATCTGTCTGAGGGTGGTAGGCGAAGCTTCTAATTAGTTTAGTACCCAAAGCAGCATGCAACTGCTCCCAAAAGCGAGATACAAACAATGCACCTCGGTCTGAGACTATGGTCTTGGTTACGCCATGCAAGCATAGGATCCTGGCAATATATAACTCCGCATATCTGTTGGCATGGAAATGTGTATGCACGGGAATGAAGTGAGCCGACTTGGTTAGTCGGTCAACGATCACCCAAACGGAATCATGCTTGTTGGAAGGTAGGGGCAATCCCACAATGAAATCCATGCTCACATCCTCCCATTTCCATGCTGGAATTTTCAGGGGTTGCAGCAGCCCTGATTTCCTCATATGATCATCTTTCACTCGTCTACACGTATCACACTCGGATACGTACTTTGCCACTTCCCGCTTCATCCGTGTCCACCAAAATTTCTTTTTCAAATCTTGGTACATTTTGTTGCTGCCCGGATGAATGGAGTATTTAGACAAGTGAGCTTCATCGAGGATCTTTTCCCTCAGCTCCATATCCCGGGGTACGACTATGCGGTCATTGAACCATAGTGTCGCCTCATCATCTTTCGGGAAACACTTGATCTCCCCATTGTCTATCCGTCTCCGGAGATGTGCCATTCCCTTATCAATCTTCTGAGCTGCAATGATGCCTTCCCTAATAGTAGGGATTAGGGCAAGGTTGTAAAGCGATCCATAAGGAACCAAGTATAAACTCGGCTCTTCCTCCTCCACCGGGGTAATGGTGAGGTTATGAACATGTGACTTCCGACTCAGCGCGTCGGCAACCACATTTGCCTTGCCGGGGTGGTAATGAATCTTAATCTCATAGTCTTTAATTAGTTCTAACCACCTCCTTTGCCTCATGTTCAGTTCCTTCTGGGTGAAAATGTACTTCAAGCTCTTGTGGTCAGTGTAGAGATGCACCAAGTTCCCCAGGAGATAGTGCCTCCACATTTTCAGCGCCAACACCACAGAAGCAAGCTCAAGATCATGAGTCGGATAGTGCTGCTCATGGTTCCGAAGTTGGCGTGAGCCATAGGCGACCACACGTCCTTCCTGCATCAACACGCAGCCGAGTCCAATACCGGACGCGTCACAATACATGTCGAAGGGATTGGTTGTATCCGGTTGAGCTAAGACCGGGGCTGTTGTGAGATGCTTCACCAATGCTTGGAACGCTCCTTCACACGCCGTGTTCCAAACATATTTCGTTCCCTTCTTCAGCAATTCTGTCATCGGCTTAGCGAGCTTGGAGAAGCTTGGAATGAATCTCCGATAGTATCCCGCTAACCCGAGGAAGCTTCTGACCTCATGAACTGAAGTGGGAGCTTTCCATTTCAGCACTTGCTCTATTTTGCTTGGGTCAACTGCAATGCCTTCCGCGGAGATGATATGTCCCAAGAATGGCACTTGGCTGATCCAAAACTCACATTTGCTGAACTTGGCGTAGAGCTCGTGGTCTCGCAATCGTTGAAGAACGATCCTCAAGTGTTCGGCATGTTCGGCTTCTGTCTTGGAGTAAACCAAGATATCATCGATGAACACCACCATGAACTTGTCCAGCTCCGGCATGAACACCGAGTTCATGAGATACATGAAATGGGCTGGAGCATTCGTGAGACCAAAAGACATGACGAGAAATTCATATAATCCATATCTCGTCGAGAAATCCATTTTCAGGATATCCTCCGCCCGGATCTTTATCTGATGATATCCAGAGCGAAGGTCCATCTTGGAGAACACACTTGCACCCACAAGTTGATCGAACAATATGTCGATACGGGGCAGTGGGTACTTATTCTTGATGGTGACGGCGTTGAGCGGCCGGTAGTCCACACACATCCTCAAGGTTTCATCCTTCTTCTTTACGAACAGCGCCAAGCATCCCCAAGGCGAGGAACTCGGCCTAATGAAACCCTTGCTCAACAGATCATTGAGCTGTTCTTTCAGTTCAGCTAGCTCATTCGGAGCCATTGTATATGGTCTCCGTGATATGGGTGTAGTCCCGGGTGCAAGCTCAATCTTGAACTCGACATCCCGCTCAGGTGGCATGCCCGGAAGATCATCCGGAAACACATCGGGGTACCCCCGGACTACGGGGATGTCATCTAACTTGAGAGCTTAAGTATTATTGCTTGCTGAAACCTCCCGGACTGGATTATCTAATGTGAGGGACTGCGGACGGTGTAGTGGGGAGTTGAGGTGAACCGTCCGTGTTAAAGTTTCCAGGACAGCGCCATGGTAGCTTAGCCATGACATTCCTAAGATTGCATCAATCTTCTGCCCCTTAAGAATAATCATAGTGGTGGGGTATATCTTCCCACCTAAGCAGGGTGGTGCTTTCGGAACCATCATAGTTGCTGAAATCTTTCCTCCCGGTGAGCAGATCATATAAGAACACTCGGTTGGAACGGTTTCCAGCTGATGCTTAACCACATATGATGCACTTATGAAATTGTGGGTTGCACCAGAATCAAATAATATGATGATGGCTTGATCGTTGAGAGTGAACACACCCGCCAGCACGTTGTCTCCCTCTGGGGCGTCCTCATTGTCGAGGTTGCGAACGCCACCAGTTCGCTGACCAACCTTCTTGACTGGAGGTCAGCCTCGAGCACCGCCCTGGAACTGGGCTTGCCTGCTGCTTTGCTGCCCCTGGGGACAGTCCTTCGCGAAATGGCCCGCCTGGCCACACGTGAAGCAAGTGAAGCGGGGCGGTCCTCCGCTGATCGGCGGACGGAAACCCAGGGCGCGTTGTGGCGGTGGAAACGCCCGGGGTGCCGTTTGCTGCTGCTGCTGCTGTTGCGGTCTCGGTGGTGGCATTGGCGGTCGGAACGGAGGTGACTGGAAAGAACGTCCCCTGAACCGCTGGTGTCGCGCCGGTGGATGCCACTGCTGTCCGGATGGTGTCCGATACACCATGCGGTACTTCTGAGGAGCGCCACCCCCACTGCTGGGTGGAGCACTGCGCTTCCGCTGCTCAGCTGCCAACTCCCGCTGAGCATCTTCTTGCATTATCGCGGCATTGACAAGGTCGTTGAAGGTGCCGCGATTCCATTGATCGAGATGCGTCTTCATCTCGGGGTGTAACCCCCGATAGAAGTGCTCCCGTTTCTTCTCCTCGGTGGAGACGTAGTCCAATGCATATTGCACCAGATGGTTGAAGGCACGGGTGTAGTCATGGGCACTCCTCCCGCCCTGATTCAGTTCCAAAAATTCTTGGAACTTCCTCTTCATTATCCCAGGAGGTATATGATAGGCGCGGAACGCCTCCCGGAACTCTTCCCACTCCACGGCATGGCCAGCCGGACATGAGGCGACATAGTTCGCCCACCACGCACCAGCGGCACCGTGAAGTTGCTGCGCCGCGAACAGAGTTTTCTGCCGCTCCGTACATTGGAGCAGCCCGAACTTGGACTCGATGGTCCGCAGCCAGTTGTTGGCCTCCAGTGGTTCTTCTGCTTCTGTGAACACTGGAGGGTGCATACTCATGAAGTCCGAGTACGACACATCACGGGGCTCACGAGGCCCCCTCTCTTGACGCCCCCCCCCCCCCCCCCCCCGCCTGGGACGTATTCTGCACGATCGTGCGGAGCAGGTCGGTCTGCTCCTCACGACCCCCCACCAGTGCCTCTATCACATCTGCTAGAGTAAGCGGAGGCGGCGGTGGTGGTTGCTGCTGCGGGGTGCTGCCGTAGGCAGGTGGCTGGGAGTCATCGCCTCCCTGTTGGCTAGAGCCACCCATATCATGCATGGTCCGAGTGCGAACCATCTGCAACCATACGACATTAAACATCAGTCCCGCAACATATTGCATGCAGTCCAATAAAATAGGCGTAAAACATAATGACATTAAAACATGCGATACATCTCGTATACAGATAAGGTAATAACTTTGCACAATCTACACCATTACCAGACCAAATACAAGCTAGTTAAATCCAACTTGATGAACCTCCTCTTTGGAAGCTCACCACAACTAGGTTTGGTCACTACGAGACGTTACTATCGCTTTGTCATCACGTATACCACCCTTTTACCTTCAATACGACACAAACATGGTCTCTAGTAAAAGAAACTTGAGTGAGACCTATACTCAAATCTTTCACTAGTTGAAGATAACCTCTCATGAGTATGTTCTACCCCATTGGACATACTCAAACCCCCTCTAGGGTACAACAATCTCTCAAATGGGTTCAACTGTCATTCCTCTGTCAGAATGACCAGTTTCTACATATCCAAGATTTTGATCTGGTTCTGGGAATTTTCATGACTCAAGCTGAATACCAAAGTTAAAGTTAACTTCAGTATCTTTCCAGCTAGTATTTATTTGCCCTCATATAAGCTCTGGTTAAAAAGTTATGGTAATTCAAAGTCAACAGAATTTTTGGAAGAATTTCAACAGCACCTCCCTTGGAAGTTGCTGTTTTCAACTCTGGCTTCCACTGAGTTCTGTACAAAAAATACAGAAACTTTGAATTACAAAGATGTCACACATCTCCTTACCTTTCTAAATATGGAGGATATGAAAATTTTAGATTTTTCCTACTGTATGTTATTCTTGAAAAACAGAACAGTCCAGAGAGTGTTTTGAATCTGTCCTGGTTCTGGACAGTTTACATTCCTCTGGGATTTAAGCCATCTTAAGGTGTGATTCAGCTCTGGAAGTCCACAACAAAGTTGTAGAGTGCTTAAACACCTTCCCAGAACTATATCCCACACTTCCATTTACTAAATGATCTGTGAGTTATGCCCTGTCAAAGTTCAGCAAACTTGCTGCCCAAAACAGAGCACTATGTTTTTCAACCCTTTGGAACTACACTAATAAGCTATCAAATTTTTCTCTACCCAACCAGGGTCCTAAATATTGCAACCTAGTGTTTTAGTTCCTTGTTATTATTACCTTTCATGCACATGCCTATACTATGTCGGTACTACGTTCCTCACAAAGGAAAATCCTAACTGGATTATACCAGCATATACGTCTCAAGTGTGGCACTAAACGGTTTCTCGCACACGTTTACTACACGGATACATACTTGGTTAATACCTGCAGAAGACCACACAATATTTATGCACTCAAAGGTTGTTTCCATTTCAGGCAGGACCATATTTAAAAGTAAATACAAACGCCCGTATCATTGCCATACGGCCGTCCTTGAGTTAAGTCACGTCTCAAGCTACGTGATTGTGTTTCAACACCACACGACGGGGAACCCGAGTAGATCATGAACGGGTCATCACGGTTGGGAATGTTATCAACCCAACAGATACCACCTACTGCCCTGCAGGGCACGCCGATGGCAAGCGCTGTGTATGTCCTCCTGGGCTACTTCCAGACGAACACACTCTCGCGTTACTGACCACGCGATGGGGTCTCCACTTACTTGCCTAATGCACGCTAGGGATCAGCGTTTCATATGAACTCAGGAACATGAGGAGTCCAAGAGTTTCATATTAACGTCTCACACCAAGCTGTGAGACATATCCCTGAACCACTTTCCTCGTCAGGGGAGCTAACCGAAATTGAACCGCTTTCGGTAGCGTTCCTTACCATTCTTACCCGAGCGTAGGTGCGTCATTACATAATTGAAATTTAGAATTATAACACATAAGTTAGTCTTGCCACTTTAAGTAACTATGCTAATATAGTCCTTACTTGGGCAACTACCGAATCCTCACCGTAAACCTAAGTTTTCCCGTAATACCGTCCTTAAGTACTGTGCTATCCCCAATGTGGCTCTGATACCAGGCTGTGGCGGACCGGAATCCGCTCATCCAGGATCACAGAGGGTGGTGCCGCACGATGCGACACCCGACAGCACACGTCATAAGGACACCTTTTATTACATGAGAAAACCAACTGGAACTGTACAAACTAGTACAATACTCAGTTACAAACTAGTATTTATATTACACAGCAGAAGTCTACTTTGTACAACTCACGCCCGCCTATCTAGCAAAAGTCGGCTGCCCCGCCCTAGGGCAACCAACACTAGCTGCACTCCTCAGCTCAGCGCGGCGTGTACGGTTCCCACTCAACCGTGGTCCCCAACGGAGGGTAACCCTCGCCGGTGGACTCGTAACCTGAGTTCGTGGGTGGCTCCTCACCTGAAAAACACTTAAGCAGCAACCATGAGCACGATGGCTCAACGAGACTTAACCGACTCGCCTAAGCATGAAACTCTATATGTAGGGTACAATGAACATGGGATGGTACAATTGCAGCAAACGGACGCGCCTAAGAGTTCATCCTTAGTTCATCTTTTAGGCACAAGTTAACAGTTTATGGAGCTGAAATTTAGTAAGCAATATTTGGTGGCACACATGTAGTAATACAATATTATGTCATAACAGCAATATTGAATCATCGCATTTCATACATTAAACTACGTCACGACTCAGTGACCAAGTGGTACTCTTCACCGCGAGGGACGGCGAATCGACTCGATATACACCTGCAGGGACACCCAAAGAGCACATCACATACGCCCACCCATGGAGCTGCACAGCACGCTCACTCGATGTCGTACGGGACAACCTTTCACCCAACAGCCCAAACGTCGAACCGGTCGCACCGAAGCGAGCAGGAGGTTCCCTACACGGAGCATCACTCTATGCCTGTTAGAAGATTTCCACCTTGCTGCCCTCAGCCTACACCTATAAATCGGGTGCGTTATGCCTCTACGCCCGGAGATTTAGGTTACATCGGTCTATTCGAGGCCCTAGACACTACCCTCACTCTTGGGGGAAAAATTTTGGTTATGCAGTTGGGTTTTCATCCATCCTACACCTAATGCACATACATACTTCACACTACGCATGTAAACAAAGTAAAACTTTATAAACGGCTTAATGTAAACCGGGGCTTGCCTTGTTGCTGCTGGTCAGTGGTTAGGTCTTCGTCCGGAAGGAGGAAGTCAAGCACTTCCAGAGTCTCCTCGCCTTCAGCGACTACACGTTAATGAATCTGCTACAAGTTCTACTAACAAGTTTTCAAAAACTGGAACCCTGTTTAAGAATTTAAAATGAAACTGGTGCTAGTGGTTTGGGTTTGGACCTAAGCACAGGATTAAGTGCTAAGTGGTTTTCCCCCTCTTCTATATTGATCACCTTAAGCGGTTAAACATAACAGGGGTGATTCAGAGATTCAATGGAGCTGAGAATTTTCATGTGAGTTCATTGTCACAATAAAGTCCTCTGGACCAAAAATTATCACTTTTCATTGAGTGGTTTGTTCAGAATAATTTTCTAAGCAATTAAGCAAAGAAGAATTAATTCTGAGATAACACCTATGTTCATGCCAAAATTAGTGTACTAAAATTTCAATTATAGCTCATAGAGTTTGCATGAATTTTCCTAGCATTTTTGGAGCTAAGATTTGCCTAGAACTGAATTTCCAAGTTTTGGAAATTCTCTGAAAATGTTTCTGTATTTAATTGAACACAGCACCTTCAAATCTGAATTGCCCTGATCAAATCAACTCCAAATGGTCTGAAACTTTTACAGGAGTCCACTAACATCCTAGGGAATGTTCTGGCAAAATTTGAGGATTTTTTAATTAACCAAACCCCCTCTAAAATTCTTTTGCTGAAAAGATTTAAAGAATTTTCCAGAATTAAATATTGAGTTTCGTACAACTTGGGTTTCATAATTGGATAGTACTCTATTAGAGGAATCCAACAAAATTTGTTTCACAATTTTTGGATTCTCCTACACCAAGTTGTGACCCTCCAAAGTTTGAACTAGAAACTGAAATCCCTGAAAAGTTTAAATGCCTGTCAGTGGGTCCCACCCGGCAGGCTTTCTTCTTCCTCGCGCCAAACAGGGCCCGCGGCGGAGCCCTCCGGCGAGCTTCGCCGGAATAGCTTTCCCGGCCATCTCCCGACCTCAGACTCGCCGCCCCACCCTAACTCGCGACGCTGAACTCGGCTCGGGTGTCGCCGGCGGCCGTAGATCGCCGTAACAGGGTGCCCGACGGTGGCAGCAGCTGTTAGGGTTCCGGCGTTGTCGGGAATGCGCTACACCACATCAAAACAGTCAGGAAATGATCGGAGAGCACCGTGGGAGCTCGAGGGTGTCAAAAATGGCCGCCAAACCCCGTGAAAAGGTCGGCAACATGGAGCTCCACGGTGACCCGAGCTGTTTTTCCATGGCGGCCCGAAAAACAGCAAGAACCCGGTCATTTCTGGACCATATCACTCGATTCTTGGTCGAGGAGGGCCGCTAGGAAGTGAGGAAGGCGTGTGCAAGCTCGCCCAAGCTGGGGTGGACCGTGAAATCCTAATTTCAGAGTAGACCGAACCCTCCCCTCATGCACTAGCTTTCAGGAATCTTGGAAATTCTCCGCGCTCGGTCGATCAATTGCTATGAGGGTTGCAGCTACACGATCTGGAGACTAAGGCGCACCTCTTTCGTGTAGAGAACGGGCGGTGAAGGCGGCCGTGGTGTGCTGTCCACGGGGCCGACCTCGGTTTCCCGCCGGTGGGCCTCGGTTCTCGGCGGCGATCGTCGAATTGTGGCTAAACGAAGCGACAACGCCGCGAAGTAGCAGGGTTGGTAGCCAGATCACGTGTTGGTGTTCACTTTTTGTGTTGGTGGCTCGGGCAACGGCCGAGCAGGTGCCGGTGTGCGGTGGAAATCGGAGGAGCGGCGCTGGTGAGAGAAACAGAACGCGGTGCGCTTGCTGGTCGTGAGGAGGAAAGCAAACACGCTCGGCTCAGCGGTGTGGGGAGTGGGTCACGTAGAGGAGGGGTGAGCTGCTGCCCGGTTGCCAGCACGATATAGGAAAACAGGAGGTGGCTTCCCGGGCGGTGGCGCGCGCGGCAGCTGGTGCTGTTCGGGTGAATCCCCTCGGTTGAGTGAGAGACAGAGGGAAAACTTGGGGGTTAAGCCTACTCAACCCTATGACATGTGGGCCCCACTGGTCAGTACCCCCTCATGTCTCAAAAGATCCCCAAAACTTGGCAATTGATCAATTCAAATGTTTGGAGTCTAAAACTGAGCTACATTTGGATAGTTGGACAAATTTCCTCCAAATTCAAATGTGTATGTGAATTCTTTGCACATTTGAATCCTTTTTAGAAAAATGTGTAGCAAACCTTTTCAAAAATTACTGAAACTTTGCCTACCCACTAATTTGGACCTAAGGAATCCAATTATGCAATTTGATTCTTGTGTTAGCTGCTGCAACCAAGAGTTTGAATACAACAGTTTTGAATCACCATTATGTCCTCCCCTCATTTGAATTTTGAGTTGGACATTTAGTTCAAATTCTGATCTTCAAACCCTCCCATTGCACTTGAGTACTTCAACTCGGTGGTCTTAATACAACTAGGGTCCAAACATGCAACTGACTCTAAGTTGGTTTTAGAACAACCTCTCATGTGTTATCATATGTGTAGAAGTTTGAACCAATCCCCTTTTGATGGAAGTTACTTGCTCTTCACAATTCTTCACAAGATATTCACAACAAAAACGGTTGTGTTGTGAGCTGATGCAAAAGTTTTTGCATGTCCCTTTTCTTGGGTTTTTACACATGATCGCCTGCAGCTGCCAACTGCCGGCCCGACCACCGAGCATCGCTTCTGGGAGGAGATCCCGGAGCTGGAGCCGGAGTACGCGCCGGTCTTGGAGCGGATCCGGTTTCTGGCCAACGAGGGGCTGACGTCCCTGATGGTGCTGACAGACTACCTGTCACGCCGTATCGCACCCTTGCAACAGCGCAACCGCCCGGCGTGGTACTACACCGGCGAGCACGACTGCACCCGGCTGGAGACGGGTCTCGGCTCCGACCCATCTGAGGAGGTGTTGTACGAGATGGTGGTCAGGGTGAGCGGCGACTTCATTACCGGCGGCGACCTCACTTTCCCGGCCTCTTGCACTCCCCTCTTCTTGGAACCGCAGTGGAGGGCGGAGTTGCTGCCGAACATGCCGAACGTGGACGACATCGGGATCGCCGTGTCTCAGGTTGGGGATGCCTTCCGGTGGATCTCGATCCCCGGGGTCGAGCGCTCCGGGGCGGAGCGCGAGGCGTCAGCTGCGGACTAACCCGCACCGAGGGTCGACGGAGCTCAGACCGTCGACAAGGGGAAGGGAAAGGAGCCGGCCTCCGGGCAGCCGGAGAAGAAACGTGCCCGGTCCCCTCCGAGGGCGCAGTTTGCGCTGAGTCAGGGGACCGGGGTACCCTTGCGCCCATCTCCCAGAGGCGCTGGTTCGTCGGGCGGCGACCCAAAGAGACCTCGGGTCTCCAGTTCCGGCGGGGCTCCTCTCGGACAGCGGCGGTCCGAGGAGCTCCGGGCGTCCCGCCTTCCTTCTTCAGGCGGAGGAGCTTCAAGGAGGGACGCTGGTGGGGCGATGCCCGGGGGTGAGCCGAGGGCTCAGGCGCCCCAGCCAGCGAGCATTCCGGCTGCAGGCTCGGCAGGCAGCGGCGCCGGAAGGAGCAGCGCTGGGACTTATCCGGGGGCGCAGGTGCCCCGGGCCTCAGGAGCCGGATCGGCGAGCAGTGCTAGGGGCGCCACCGACGGGAGCCCTACTGCTCTGCCTCCTACTCCGCCAGTCCGGGTAACTGCGGTGCAGGCGCAGGCGCCGGCAGCAGGCTCCGGTGGTTCTGTCCCGGCACGGAAGCCGGGGCTCCATGCTCATTGGAGCGCTCACATCCCTCGGTAAGTGTTGTTCTTTCTAGATTTGGAACTAGCGTTCTTTTCTCCTTTCTTAGCCTAAGAGCTTCTTATGTCAGAAGGAACTCATCGGCTGCCGGGGGCGAGTCTGTTCCCCGGCCATCTTCGGCTAGCGGAGGTTCTGCGCCGCACCGTCCGGGAGCTGCGGCGCCTCCGACGGCCCCCAAGTCGGCGGAGGCTTCTTCTGTGCTGGCGGGACCATCCCCCGCAGTGGCGGGAGGCAGCACCCGCTCGTCCCCCTTCGTCAACTCGGAAGCCGGCGGCTGTCGAGGGCTCAGCGAAGCCGGCTGGCGGCGCCCGACCCTCCGGTGCTGAGGCTGGAGGGGCAGCTGCGGGTGCAGCTGCTGGCCCTCCGGCTTCACCAGATCGGCGCCTCATATAGGTTGCTGGGGCACCGGCATCTCCACCGGTCGAGGACGTGATGGAGGAGGTCAGGGGCGCGGCTTCGTCCTCCGCTGCCCCGCTGCCCCTAGGAGATGCCTTGGGGCTATGCCCTAGCCTCTCTCCAGCCAGCACCTCCCGCTCTCCTTAGCTGGGGGCATCTTTTGAAGCAGCGGACGCGGGAGGCTAGGGCATAGATCGACTCGAGACAGTCGAGGCTTGATGCCATGGAGGCCCTACTCGACGCTTAGAAGAGGGCTATCGACCGCCTAGGCTCCGAGACCCGGCGGCTCCGCCAGGAGACCCGCGAAGCTCACGCTAGGGCCGAGGCGCGCTCCACTGCCGTGGAGGAGCTGCGGTTGCAGGTGGTGCGTCGTGAGTGTGCCGTCGCGGATCGAGAGCGCGATGTGGCAGCCGAGGAGAAGAAGTTCGCCACACGGCTGGAGGCCAGTGAGGGCAAGCTGAAGGCCCGGGCCGAGGAGCTGGGGCTTCGGGAGTCGGCTGTTGCCGCGAGGGAGGAGCATACCTCCTGGGAGCGCCAGGCGGCGCTGGATCGTGAGCTGGCGGCCCGCCAAGAGGTGGAGAAGCTCCAGGCTTCACGGTCTGTCGAGGCCCGAGCGGTCTGGAGCTTTGTCGGTGAGGCGGGGTCTGCCCTGGTTCCCCTTGGTTTCAGCCCAGTGAGGATGGGGGCTCCGGCGCAGGAGGTGGCTGAGGCAATCCCGGCGCTTGAGTCCATAGGTGCCAAGCTGGGCAGGCTCGAAGCTGTGATCACAGACGAGCTTGAGGCGGAGGGACGGGGCCTGGTGAAGGAGGTCGCTACGCACATGCTGGCGTGCTTCCGGAGTCAAGACCCTTCCTTCTCTCTGGAGCCGGTGAGACTGGGCCCCGTCGCCGAGCGGGAGGAAGCTGCCAGGGCCGAAGTCGGGGACATGGCCGCCCTCGTGGCCTTTAGGTTCCAGCGGGTGTCCGGGCACTCTTAGGCAGTCGCCCCTACGGCCAAAAGGCCTTGTATCTCTTCTTTTTTGCTTTTGTTGAGTCTGTAGTCCAGCTCATGGAGCA
Organism: Neostapfia colusana; assembly: GCA_030760725.1. Classification (NCBI taxonomy): domain Eukaryota; kingdom Viridiplantae; phylum Streptophyta; class Magnoliopsida; order Poales; family Poaceae; genus Neostapfia; species Neostapfia colusana. The sequence goes on along the minus strand of JASWHV010000014.1, from coordinate 11,044,013 downwards.
TTGAATGAATGGATAGACTCCTTATTATTGCGTCTGTTCCTTATCTTCTCCTTGGCTTGACCTGCCCGAGTCCTTAGCTCCGCAAGGAACTCAGAGGCCTTTACCGATCTTGAATTCTTGCACAGACGCCTTCCTCGGGTCCTTATTGTGTTAAGGGCCCAAGGGGTGTTCGGAGCTCGCCCCGTGAGGACAGGGGGAGGTCCGGATCTTCTGACCACGTGACGGGCCCGGAGCTCCTCTGAAAAGAGGGTGGTCCGGCCCCGCGGGACACTGGAGCCTTCGGAGCTCGCCCCAGCGGAGGGGGTGGGTTCCGGTTCTGCCGGCCACGTGGTGGGCCCGGGGCTATCCTCTGAGGACAGGGGAGCTCTGATCCCGCTAGTACACGTGGGGCCTTTGGAGCGCGCCCCTACGGAGGGAGCAAGGTCCGGTTCCTCCAGTCTTGAGTTGGAGTTGTCGGGAGCTCCGGTCTCTCCCTGCGCGGTCCCCGTAGTGGCCCCCTAGTAGGCGTGGCCAATGGTTTGGGCACTCCTACCATACTCCTGCGGTGGAGCTAAAGCCGGGAGGTCCTGCACACAAACAGAGGAACCGTAATTCTCCTTGGGAGCTCTCCCTTCCCTTTCTCATAGTCTTATTTGGCTTACGGTCCTAATCCGGTATACGGTGACTGGGTACCTCAGTGCACCTGGCGCCGGGGGTCCGCCTCCCTCCGAGGTCACGGTACAACCATCCGGCCCCTAGGACTGGACTGTAACGCTAGGGGGGCAGGGTGCACAGGCTTGCGGTACAGAACCAGGCAAAGCAAACTGTGCTCCCCTGGACCTACGAAGAGCAGGGTGCGCACGCTTTGGGTCAAAACCAGGCAAAGCAGACTACGCACCCCGGGCCCCCCTTGCACAGCGTAGGTTTTTCCTGGGGGTGACCAACTGACGTCGCTGCACCTGACTGGGGGAGGCCCGAAAGGCCCCCTGGCCATCGGCAGGTACCTCAAGTGCAACCGCCTTCGGTAGGATAGCAAATGCGGACTTTGGATGAGAGGGGGAAGAGAGAGCTAAATGTACAGTGAGCATACACAGAGAGTGCGGTCATAAAAATTAATACGTAATTTAAATGAGCACAGGGGTAAGAGCGTGGTAGGACATGTTTCTTTCCATATAAACATCCATAGGGGGAAGGTAGGCTAAACATGGAGACAATGACGCGCCCCATTAAGAAGGGAAGCAAGACTCTACGCGCTTAGGGTCGGAACCAGGCCAAGCTGAAACGTAGTCCTGGACCATCCCCTGGAACTTAGCTGCTCCGAGCACTGTTCCCAGACTCTATGGGGTTTATTACAGAAAGAAAAAGAATTGTACTACTACTGCTCTAGGGATAGAACTTACGGAGGTGTTCTATGTTCCAAGGGTTCGGAAGCGGATCCCCATCCTCGGTGGAAAGGCGTACGCACCCGGGGCGGGAAACTTTCGTGACTCGGAAGGGGCCTTCCCAGCTGGGGGAGAGTTTGTTGGCCCCTTCACGAGAAAGTATGCGCTGCAGTACCAGGTCACCTTATTGCAGCTCCCGGACACGCACGGACCTTTGGTGGTAGCGGCGAAGCGTCTGCCGGTACCGTGCGTTGCGGAGCGCCGCGTGTAATCGAGCCTCGTCGACGAGGTCGATGTCTTCACGCCGGAGATTGTCCTGTGTGGCTTCGTCGTAAGCTCGGACACGGAGAGACCCCATGGTAATCTCTAGGGGAAGCACAACTTCAGCCTCGTACACCATGAAGAAGGGTGTCTCTCCGGTGGCCCGACTTTGGGATGTCCGGTTAGCCCATAGTGTGCTTGGAAGCTCGTCCACCCAGTTGGAACCATGTTTCTTCAAGCCGACATAGGTGCGAGTCTTGAGGCCCCGAAGGATCTCGGCGTTGGCCCTCTTGACTTGCCCATTGCTCTTTGGGTGAGCAACGGAGGCATAGCTCACCTGGATGCCGAGGTCTTTGCAGTAGTCTTGGAATGCTGCGCTGGTGAACTGGGTCCCGTTGTCGGTGATATTCTGTTCGGAACCCCGAACCGGCAGACGATTGACTTGATGAACTTGACTGCGGATTGCTTGTTGATGGTGACAACGGGTGTAACTTCAGGCCAGTTGATGAACTTGTCGATGGCGATGTAGAGGTACCGGAATCCCCCGACGGCTTTCGGGAATGGTCCCAGGATGTCCAACCCCCATACGGCGAACGACCACGAGGGCGGGATCATCTGAACTGCCTGAGCCGGTGTGTGGATATGCTTGGCATGGAACTGGCACGCCTTGCAGCTCTCGACCAGCTTGACGGCATCCCAGAGTGGTGTCGGCCAGTAGAAGCCATGCCGGAAGGCTTTACCGACGAGTGTGCGTGAGGAAGAGTGACTCCCACATTCGCCTCCATGGATCTCAGCGAGCAAGTCGCAGCCTTCCCCATGGGTTATGCACCGCAATAGGACGTGGTTGGCGCCACACCGGTAGAGATCCCCATCTACCAGCGCGTATCTTTTAGCCATGCCCACGATCCATTCAGCGGATACACATTCATCAGGGAGGATGTTGTCTTTCAAGTAGTCCTGGATCTCCGTGATCCATGCATCGGGTCTGACTTGAGCTTCTGGATCTTGAGCGCTGGGTTGCACGGAGTCCCCAGTGACGCTTATGATCCTTGGCGGCGTCCATGGCTGCAGGGCCGCCGGGACCGCTAGCTTCGAGGTGCTGGTCCAGCCCCCTTCGCCCGGCTTGGCAGGCCGGGCTGTGGGCCGCAGCAACGTCCCCTAGAAGACTCCTTCGGGCACAGGGGCTCCGGTGGAGGCCTTCGTTGAGAGGTCGTCGGCCGCGGCATTGCCAGCGCGCGGTACATGGCGCAGGTCCAAGGCGAGGAAGTCTTTCTCCAGCATCTGCATGTGGAGCAGATAAGCAGCTAGTTGTGGGTCATTGCAGGAGCATTCACCCTTGACTTGCTTGATGGCTAGCTGGGAGTCGCCTTGTGCCAACAACTGGCGAGCGCCCAGAGACAGGGCTGTCTTTAGGCCAAAGATGAGTGCTTAATACTCTGCCATGTTGTTGGTTGCCTTGAAATTGAGACACACCATGTACCCAAACTGCTCCCCCGATGGCATGAGAAGCAGTACGCCGGCATTGGCCCCCTGCTTTCGCGAGGAGCCGTCGAAGAAGAGCGTCCAGTGAGGCCCGGTGAAGACCGGAGCTCGGGGCCTTGGTTCACCGTCTTCGTGGCCCCCTGGGTTGGTCATTGTTGGTGTCCACTTGGCCACGAAGTCAGCTAGTGCTTGGCTCTTGACTGCATGGCGAGTGTCGGTACCCTCAATATATGGTACCCCCGCGCACAGGGGAAACTGCCTAAGGACCTCGCTCTTCTGCGCAGGGAGAGCTCCGAAGGCGCCACGTGTCCAGCGGGGCCGGACGTCCCTCTCCTCAGAGGAAAGCTCCGGGCCTGCCATGTGGCCAACTGAGCCGGACCTCCCCCCTCCGCGGGGAGAGCTCCGAAGGCGCCACATGTCCAGCAGGGCCGTACGTCCCTCTCCTCAGAGGAAAGCTCCGGGCCCGCCACGTGGCCAACTGAGCCGGACCTCCCCCCTCCGCGGGGAGAGCTCCGAAGGCTCCACATGTCCAGCGGGGCCGGACCTCCCTCTCCTCAGAGGAGAGCTCCGAAGGCTCCACGTGTCCAGCGGGGCCGAACCTCCCTCTCCTCAGAGGAGAGCTCCGGGCCCGCCACGTGGCTAGCAGAGCCGGACCTCCCCCCTCCGTGGGGAGAGCTCCAAAGGTTCCACGTGTCCAGCGGGGCCGGACCTCCCTCTCCTCAGAGGAGAGCTCCGGGCCCGCCACGTGGCCAGTAGAGCGGCGCTGCCCGCCCCCGCGCGGTAGGCAGCAAGAGTAAAGACGTGCCATACCTTGCCCGTACCAGGTATTCAAGACCCGCGCCTTCCCAAGGCGCGGAGACGCGGAGCACGCCTCTGTTAGGTGCCGTTGCGCCCAATCACATCGCAGTGAAGACTAGCGCGTCGCGTCAGAGGCTGTACATCAATAAACACAGCGACAAGACATCCCCTATCGCCCCTGCCATCACAACCACTACGACTAGCTTGCGGCATGGGCAGGGCGGCAGAACGAAGACTCGGAAGCCCTCGCCAGAGACAACTACCAGCATAACTGCAGATACGGTAGATGGCATGCAATGTCCTCGGGACCACCTGTCGGGTCCCGGGCCCACCTTGTAAGCCACCCGAGCCTTGGACTATAAAAGGCTCGGCTAGGCAACGTTAGCAAGGGTTCACACTTTAGCGGTTCAACTCTTGGCATACTTACGCTCCAGCAACCGAGCACCCAACTCATCCTCAAGCTCAGGGTTCGCTCCTAAGCACCAAGCAATACAACGAGCATCTCTGCTCACCATGGACGTAGGGTTTTACGCTCCGGCGGCCTGAACCACGTAAAAATCCCTGTGTCAAGCTTCCCCTTCATTCGTCCCTAACGTGTGAGCTCTCCGTGAGTGACTAGCCCTCGGAAAAAGAACCTCCGCGGGCTGCCTAGAGCAGGCCCTGGGGAAGTGTCAGCAAAACACTTCGACAGCGAGGAAGGAAGTCCAGCTCAAACTCCGCCAGTTCCGCTGCCCATTTAGCGACGTTGCCGGTCGCGTTGGGGTTGTGAAGAATAGCCTTCAGTGGGTAGGAGGTGACCACCGAGATCCGGTGGGCTCGGAAGTAGTGGCGGAGCTTCCTGGATGCCACGAGTACTGCATACATCAGCTTGTGGACCTCCAGGTACCTTGTGTTGGCGTCATGGAGGACTTCACTGATGTAGTAGACAGGCCTCTGGATGGCCCGGACCCTCCCCCCTGGGCCTGAGATGTCCTCGTCCATTGGCTCAGGTCGACAGGAGGTATACGGGTCCGGGGGAGCCTCCGGGAGCTGGGACCCGGGGGCTTGTAGGCCATCTTGGACCTCCGGGAGGTCCCGTTGGTTTTCCGGGTGGTCATCCTAGAGCCCCGGGAGGATGTCTTGCTCTCCTGGGAGGTCCCTTTGGACCTCCGGGAGGGGGGGTATCTCGGAGCTCCAGGAGGTCCCGTTGGACCTCCGGGAGGTTGTCTTGGAGCTCCGGGAGGTCCCGTTGGACCTCCTGAAGGTTGTCTTGGAGCTCCAGGAGGTCTTCTTGAGCCTCCGGGGTCTCCTGGTGCTTGTCTTCTGCTGCCGGAGCAGGCTGCGGTGACGAGGGGTCTGGCCGCTCTGCAACGAGGACAATGCTCACCACCTCAGTTGTTGCCGCGATGTAGAGCAGTAAGTGCTCTTCGGGCTCGGGGGCTACCATAATGGGTAGGGTCGTCAGGAGCTGTTTTAACTCCTGGAAAGCTTCTTCTACTTCGTTAGTCCAAGCAAATGGACTGGATTTACGCAGGAGCTTAAAGAAGGGGAGCGCCCGCTCTGCTAGCCTCGGTATAAACTGACTCAGCACAGATAGCGATCCCGTAAGTTTTTGGACATCCTTAATGCGGGCGGGGAGCCGCATCAGGTCGATGGCCTTGATCTTCTCTAGGTTGGCCTCGATCCCTTGGTGCGAGACCAGGAATCCTAGAAGCTTCCCAGAGGATACGCCGAACACACATTTGTCGGGGTTCAGCTTAGTGCGTGTGGAGTGCAGTTTGTCAAAGACTAGGGCTAGGTTATCTAACAAGGATGAGCTCTGCCTGACTTTGACAACGATGTCATCAACATACACCTCGACTAAGTCTCTTATTAGCTCTCCAAAGGTTTTGTGCATAGCACGTACAAAGGTGGGAAGAGCATTCTTTAGACCATAAGGCATAGAGACGTAACAATACAGGCCGTCTACTGTGATGAAAGAAGTGTGTTCTTCATCTTCTCTAGATATAGGGATCTGATGAAAGCCCGAGTAGGCGTCTAGGAAGCATAGCATATCACAGCCTAATGTAGAGTCTACTATTTGATCTATTCTAGGGAGGGGGAATGGATCTTTAGGACATGCCTTATTGAGACTGGTGTAGTCGATGCACATCCGGAGCTTCCCGCGGGCCTTCGGGACGACAACGGGGTTCGACAATCACCGGGGGTGGTGGACTTCCCGTATGAAGCCAGCGTCCAGCAGCTTCTTGATTTCTTCTCGGATGAAGTTCTGCCGCTTGATAGACTGCTTGCGGGGCTTCTGTTGGACTGGCTGGGCGTCAGGGAAGATCTTCAGATGGTGCTCGATCACCTCCCTAGGGATCCCGGCATCTGCGATGGTTGCCATGCAAACACATCGACGTTGTGCCGGAGGAAGGTGATGAGCGCGCCTTCCTATTTGCTGTCCAGGCCCCCGGCTACCCGGGTGATCTGGGCAGCATCGGCGCCGACTTGGACGACCTTCAGGGGGACGTCGCCCTCGTCGAGGGGTTGCACGCGTGGTGCTGAGGTCGAGGCATGGTGGCGTGCACTCAGGTGGAGCTGGCCCGGCTCTGCACCACCAGGGGCTGGTGCCCGGGCTGTTGCAAGTGCTTGGAGCTTCTCCAAAGCTGACGCTGCAGCAGTGCGGTCTCCACGAATCTTGAGGACGCCTGTTGGTGTAGGCATCTTCAAGACGAGGTAGCCGTAGTGGGCTACCGCCATAAATCGGTACAGGGATGGCCTGCCGATTATGGCGTTGAAGGGGAGGTCGATGTCCGCCACGTCGAACAGAATGTACTCTGTTCAATAGCTGTCCGGTGCCCCAAAGGTCACCGGAAGGCTGATGTTGCCGTAGGGGACGACTTGTCCCGGCCCTACCCCTGAGAACGGGCTCGATGGGGTGAGCTTGGCCATCGGGATCTGCAGCTTCTGGAAAGCTGCACGGCTGATGAGGTTCAGCCCAGCCCCGCCATCTACCAGAACGTGGTACATCCTCACGTTGGCGATGGTGGGTGCTACCAAGAGTGGTAGCTGGCTGGCCCCAGCCATGTTCCTGGGGCAGTCGGTGGCGTCGAAGCTGATGGGGGTTCCCATCCACTTGAGGTGCGGCACGGCACTTGGGAGAGGAGCCACCAATGCTATTGCTCGGCGCAGAGTCTTGACTGCGCTTCGGGACGAGGGGTCAGAGGACCCGCCGTAGATAACGGAGGGCGCAGTTTGCACCGAGTCAGGGGACCGGGGTACTCTTGCACCCATCACCCGGAGGCGCTGGTTCATTGGGCGGAGACCCAAAGAGACCTCTGGTCTCTAGTTCCGGCGGGGCTCCTCTCGGACAGCGGCAGTCCGAGGAGCTCTGGGCGTCCCGCCTTCCTTCTTCAGGCGGAGGCGCTTAAAGGAGGGACGCTGGTGGGGCGATGCCCGGGGGTGAGCCGAGGGCTCAGGCGCCCCAGCCAGCGAGCGTCCCGGCTGCAGGCTCGGCAGGCAGCGGCGCCGGAAGGAGCAGCGCTGGGACTCATGCGGGGGCGCAGGTGCCCCGGGCCTCAGGAGCCGGATCGGCGAGCAGTGCTAGGGGCGCCACCGACGGGGGCCCTACTGCTCTGCCTCCTACTCCGCCAGTCCGGGTAACTGCGGTGCAGGCGCAGGCGCCAGCGGCAGGCTCCGGTGGTTCTGTCCCGGCTCGGAAGCCGGGGCTCCATGCTCGTTGGAGCGCTCACGTCCCTCGGTAAGTGTTGTTCTTTCCGGATTTAGAACTAGGCGTTGTTTTCTCCTTTCTTAGCCTGAGAGCTTCTTATGTCGGCAAGGACTCATCGGCTGCCGGGGACGAGTCTGTTCCCCGGTCATCTTCGGCTAGCGGAGGTTTTGCGCCGCAGCGTCCGGGAGCTGCGGCGCCTCCGACGGCCCCCAAGTCGGCGGAGGCTTCTTCTGTGCCGGCGGGACCATCCCCCATGGTGGCGGCGGCAGCACCCGCTCGTCTCCCTTCATCAACTCGGAAGCCGGCGGCTGTCGAGGGCTCGGCGAAGCCGGCTGGCGGCGCTCGACCCTCCGGTGCTGAGGCTGGAGGGGCAGCTGCAGGTGCAGCTGCTGGCCCTCCGACTTCCCCAGATCGGCGCCTCATCTTGGTTGCCAGGGCACCGGCATCTCCACCGGTCGAGGACGTGATGGAGGAGGTCGGGGGCGCGGCTTCGGCCTCCGCTTCCCCGCTGCCCCTAGTAGATGCCTTGGGGCTTTTCCAGGCTGGCGTTCGGCAGGTCCAGGCCGCCCTAGAGCGAGAGCGGGAGGTGCTGGCTGTAGAGAGGGATCGCCTCCTCAGCTGGGGGCATCTCTTGAAGCAGCGGACCCAGGAGGCTAGGGTAGAGCTCGACTCGAGGCAGTCGGGGCTTGATACCATGGAGGCGCTGCTCGACGCTCAGAAGAGGGCCGTCGACCGCCTGGGCTCTGAGACTCGGCGGCTCCGCCAGGAGACCCGTGAAGCTCACGCCATGGCCGAGGTGCGCTCCACTGCCGTGGAGGAGCTGCGGTTGCAGGTGGCGCGTCGTGAGTGTGCCGTCGTGGATTGAGAACACGATGTGGCGGCCAAGGAGAAGAAGGTCGCCGCACGGCTGGAGGCCAGCGAGGGCAAGCTGAAGGCCCGGGCTGAGGAGCTGGGGCTTCGGGAGTTGGCTGTTGCCGCGAGGGAGGAGCAGACCTCCCGGGAGTGCCAGGCGGAGCTGGATCGTGAGCTGGCGGCCCGCCATGAGGTGGAGAAGCTCCAGTCTTCGCGGTCTGTCGAGGCCCGAGCGGTCTGGAGCTTTGTCGCTGAGGCGGGGTCCGCCCTGGTTCCCCTTGGTTTCAGCCCAGTGAGGATGGAGGCTCCGGCGCAGGAGGTGGCTGAGGCAATCCTAGCGCTTGAGTCCATCGGCGCCAAGCTGGACAGGCTCGAAGCTGTGATCGCCGACGAGCTTGAGGCGGAGGGACGGGGCCTGGCGAAGGAGGTCGCTGTGCACGTGCTGGCGTGCTTCCGGAGTCAAGACCCTTCCTTCTCTCTGGAGCCGGTGAGACTGGGCCCCGTCGCCGAGCGGGAGGAAGCTGCCAGGGCCAAAGTTGGGGACATGGCCGCCCTCGTGGCCTCTAGGTTCCAGCGGGAGTCCGCGGACTCTTAGGTAGTCGCCCCTGCGGCCAGAAGGCTCTGTATCTCTTCTTTTTTTGCTTTTGTTGAGTCTGTAGTCCAGCTCATGGAGCTTTGAATGAATGGATAGACTCCTTATTATTGCGTCTATTCCTTATCTTCTCCTTGGCTTGACCTGCCCGAGTCCTTAGCTCCACAAGGAACTCATAGGCCTTCACCAATCTTGAAGTCTTGCACAGATGCCTTCCTCGGGTCCTTATTGTGTTAAGGGCCCAAGGGGTCTTCGGAGCTCGCCCCGTGAGGATGGGGGGAGGTTCGGATCTGCTGACCACGTGGCGGGCTCGGAGCTCGTCTGAGGAGAGGGTGGTCCGGCCCCGCGGGACACGTGGAGCCTTCAGAGCTCGCCCCAGCGGAGGGGGCGGGGTCCGGTTCAGCCGGCCACGTGGTGGGCCCGGGGCTATCCTCTGAGGAGAGGGGAGCTCTGGTCCCGCTGGTACACGTGGGGCCTTCGGAGCGCTTCCCCGCGGAGGGAGCAGGGTCCGGTTCCTCCGGTCTTGAGTTGGAGTTGTCGGTAGCTCCGGTCTCTCCCTGCGCGGTCCTCGTAGTGGCCCCCTGGTAGGCGTGGCCAATGGTTTGGGCACTCCTACCATTCTCCTGTGGGTGAGGTAAAGCCGGGACGTCCTGCACACAAATAGAGGAACAGTAATTGTCGGTACCCTCAATACCGGGTACCCCCGCGCACAGTGTAAAACTTCCTAAGGACCTCTTTCCCTCTGCAGGGGCAAGGTTTGAAGGCGCCACGTGTCCAGCGGGGCCGGAGCTCCCCTCTCCACAGAGGATAGCTCCGAGCCTGCCACGTGGCCCAGGAGGCCGGACCTCACCCCCTCCGCAAGGGCGAGCTCCGAAGGCGCCACGTGTCCGGCAGGGCCGGGGCTCTCCTCTCCTCAAAGGTTAGCTCCGAGCCTGCCACGTGGCCCGGAAGACCGGACCTCGCCCCCTCTGCGGGGGTGAGCTCTGGAGGCTCCACGTGTCCAGGGGAGCCGGAGCCCCCCCCTCTCCTCATAGGAGAGCTCCGGGTCCGACACGTGGCCAGCAGAGCAGTGCTGCCGCCCGGCGCGGTAGGCAGCAGGAGTAAAGGCGCGCCATGCCTTTACCGTACAAAGAAAGACCCGCACCTTCCCAAGACGCGATGACGCGGAGCACGCCTCTGTCAGGTGTCGTTGCACCCAGTCATATCACAGACTGGCGCGCCGTGTCAGAGCCTGCCAGCCAATAAACACAGCGACAAGACATCCCCTGCCGCCCCCGCCGTCATCAACCACTACGGGTAGCTTGCGGCATGGGCAGGGCGGCAGAACGAAGACTTGGAAGCCTTCGCCAAAGACAACCACCAACATAACTGCGGATACGATAGTCAGCAGGAAATCTCCCCGGAACCACCTGTCGGGTCCCGGGCCCCCCTTGTAAGCCACGCGAGCCTTGGACTATAAAAGGCTCGGGTAGGCAACGTTAGCAAGGGTTCGCACTCCAGCAACTCATACCCTAGGCATAACTCATCCTCAAGCTCAGGACTCCGGTTCTGAGCAACAAGCAATACAACGAGCATCTCAGCTCACCATGGACGTAGGGTTTTACGCTCCGGCGGCCTGAACCACGTAAAACTCACCGTGTCAAGCTCCTCCCTAACTCGTCCCTACGCTTAAGCTCTCCGCAAGCGACTAGCCCCTCCGAAAAAGAACCTCCGCGGGCTGCCCAGAGCAGGTCCGGGGGAAGTGTCGACCACACACTTCGACATTTGGCGCGCCAGGTAGGGGGCTTTTCCCTTGCGCGACGAGTTTCTGCCGACGAAGATGACCAAGCTTCCTTCAGCGGCAAGCTCTCCTCCCCCGCGTTCACGGCAAACCGTGACCAGCGGGGAATATGTGTCGACGCACTCAGGACGGAGTGTGTCGGTGCAAGCTGGAAGCCAGCAGCCGACTCCGGCAATGCTGGCTCCAGCCAGCGTGAGACCTTCTGCAGCGCTAAGCGTACCCCACGGGGGTGCGCTAGCTGCAGCAAGAGCGCTACTGCGCAATCCACCTGCTGGGGACGCACCCCATTCAGAGACCCAGCAGTGGATACGCGAGGTAGACCGTCTCGTCGTCGCCGCCGCAAACCCTCGACTTCGGCGGGGACGACGCTCCGGCCAACCGGCTGTGTCGCTGACGCGCACGCCAACTGTTGACGGGCAGACAGCGGATTCCAGCTCCACCAGGCTTCCGTCGACGGACCTGAGGACAGAGCTGGAACGGTGCCACTTGGGCCAGGATGCCCAGGTGTACCTCGAGCGATGTCGAGAAAGGCGTCGCAACCAAGAGGCTGGCGACAGCATGACGTCAGCCTAGACCCAGCCTGAGGCGCAGACCTTCGCCATGCGATCTCTGCCCCAGGCATACGCCATGCAGCATATGCCACAGTCATATGCCCTGCAAACGGCGCCCCCGGTCTATGGCGCAACCTTGCCCATACCGGGGTACACTGTGCCGGCGGCGAACCAAGCGTCCGCGGCACCAACGCCTGCAGAAACAGGGGCAGGGTGTGCGGCCCTGGCGCCCCACCTTCGCTTCGCGAGGTGGCCACGCAAGTTTCGGCCACACCTTCCCGAGAAGTACGATGGCAGCGTCAACCCGGTGGAGTTTCTCCAGATCTACTCCACCGCCGTACTTGCCGCAGGAGGGGATGAGGCCGTCATGGTCAACTACTTCCCCATCGCCTTGACCGGCCCAGCCTGGTCTTGGCTCATGAACCTCCCCCAGGGTTCCATAACTTCCTGGGGAGAGCTCTGCCGGCAGTTCATCGCCAACTTCGGCAGTTCCTACACCCGTCCTGGCACGGAGCTTGACCTCCACGCCATCAAGCAACAACCTGGAGAATCACTGCGCTCCTTTGACACAGCGGTTCTCCCAGGTACGCAACACCATCCCCCACATCCCGAATGCATCAGCAGTGGTCGCATTCCGACAAGGTGTGAGGGACAAGAAGATGCTCGAGAAGTTGGCCACCAGGGAGGTGCAAGACATCTCGGGGCTCTTCAGCCTGGTGGACAAGTGCGCCGGAGCAGAAGACGGGCGTCATTGGCACTCACTGCCAGCTTCCGAAGCCGGAAGACAGCTCGAAGACGGCGGAGTTCAAGCTGAGCTCCCGACCACGTCAGACAGTCAGAGCCAAGCACTGGCTGACTTCGTGGCTGAATGGACGCCAACGAAGGTTGACCCAGGGGGCCACGAAGACGGTGAACCAAAGCACCGAGCTCCAGTCTTCACCGGGCCTCACTGGACGCTCTTCTTCGACGGCTCCTCACGAAAGCAGGGGCCGGTGCCGGCGTACTGCTTCTCATGCCATCGGGGGAGCAGTCTGGGTACATGGTGCGTCTCAATTCCAAGGCAACCAACAACTTGGCAGAGTATGAAGCACTCATCTTTGGCCTAAAAGACAGTCCTGTCCCTGGGCGCTCGCCAGTTGTTGGCGTAGGGCGACTCCCAGCTAGTTATCAAGCAAGTTAAGGGTGAATGCCCCTGCAATGACCCACAGTAGCTGCTTATCTGCTCCACGTGTGGATGTTGGAGAAAGACTTCCTCGCCTTGGACCTGCGCCATGTACCGCGCGCTGGCAAGGCCGCAGCTGACGACCTCTCAACGAAGGCCTCCACCAGAGCCCCTGTGCCCGAAGGAGTCTTCAAGAGGACGTTGCTGCGGCCCACAGCCCGGCCCGTCGAGCCGGGCGAAGGGGGCTGGACCCACACCTCGAAGCTGGCGGCCCTGCAGCCATGGACGCCACCAAAGGATCGTAAGCGTCACTGGGGACTCTGTGCAAACCAGCGCTCAAGATCCAGAAGCTCAAGTAGTCCCGATGCATGGACCATTGAGGTCCGGGACTCCTTGAAGGACATCCTTCCTGATGAACGTGCATTTGCTGAACGGATTGTGCGGATGGCTAAGTGCTACGCGCTGGTATCTTTACTGGCGTGGCGCCATGACATCCTATTGCGGTGCATAACCCAGGAGGAAGGCTGCGACTAGGTCGCAGTAGTCCACGGAGACGAGTGCTGGGAACGCTCATCGTCCCGCACGCTGGTCGGTTAAGCCACCCGGCATGGCTCCTACTGACCGAGAGCCACCTGGACGCCGTCAAACCGGTTAGGAGATGCAATGTGTGCCAGGTCCACGCCAAGCAGACCCACACAACCGGTGCAGACGCGCACCCAAAGCCGTCGAGGGATACCGGCTCCTCTATGTCGAGGGCCAGCCGGACTTCCCAGGGCCGGGTCACGGGAACTACCCTTCTACATGGTGTGCGGGGCCGAAGCCATGCTTCCCCCTGAGATCGCCATGGGGGTTCCCCGTGTCCGAGCGTACGACGAAGCCACACATGACCCACTCTGTGTGATGACATGGCGCTCCGACGCTACCCCAGTAAGTTCACCATGCTTACTTAGGTGTTTATTTAAATTACACATTAATTTATATGATCACGTTCCCATGCTCTAGACAGTGTACATCCATTGTATACTCGGTTCCTCTTTCATGCGCTCATGCATAGTCGATACTTGCCATCCTGCCGAAGGCGGTAGTGCTTGGGGTACCTGCCAGAGGCCCGGGGGCCTTTCGGACCTCCCCCTGTAAGGGTACTGTACCACCTGTTGGTCTCCTCCGAGAAAAGACCTACGCTAGACCAGGGGGTCAGGAGCCTTGCTTTGCCCGGTCCTGCACCCAAAGCATGTGCACTCTGCCCCCCAGCGCTACGGTCTGAGTACCAGGGGGCTGGACGGTTGCACCCTGACTGGGGTTGGGGGCCAGACCTCCGGGACCAAGTGCACTGGATTACCCAGGCCCCGTATTCTGGCCAGGGACAGTAAGCCAAATGAGACTAAGGGACAGGAAAGGGAGGACTTCTGAGCAGTACCGGACTCCGCCCCCACAGCTGGGCCGAGCTCCGAGGCCAGCCCTCGCCCTCCTTTCAGAGGCGAGCGCTGATGTCGGACCTCACGCCCTTCGCTGGCCTGAGCTCCGATGACTTCCGGACCTCACGCCCTTCGCTGGCCTGAGCTCCGATGACTTCCGGACCTCCGCCCCCACAGCTGGGCCGAGCTCCGAGGCCAGCCCTCACCCTCCTTTCAGAGGCGAGTGCTGATGCCAGACCTCACGCCCCTCACTGGCCTGAGCTCCGATGACCTCCGGACCTCCGCCCCCACAGCTGGGCCGAGCTCCGAGGCCAGCCCTCGCCCTCCTTTCGGAGGCGAGTGCTGATGCCGGACCTCACGCCCTTCGCTGGCCTGAGCTCCGATGACTTCCGGACCTCCGCCCCCCACAGCTGGGCCGAGGTCCGAGGCCAGCCCTCGCCCTCCTTTCAGAGGCGAGCGCTGATGCCGGACCTCACGCCCTTCGCTGGCCTGAGCTCCGATGACCTCCGGACCTCACGCCCTTCGCTGGCCTGAGCCCTGATGACTTCCGTACCTCCGCCCCCGCAACTGGGCCGAGCTCCGATGCCAGCCCTCGCCCTCCTTTCATAGGCGAGCCCTGATGCCGGACCTCACGCCCTTCGTGGGCCTGAGCTCCGATGACTTCCGGACCTCCACCCCCACAGCTGGGCCGAGCTCCGACGCCAGCCCTCGCCCTCCTTTCAGTGGCGAGCACTGATGCCGGACCTCACGCCCTTCGTGGGCCTGAGCTCCGATGACTTCCTGGACCACCCCTCTTCTTAGAGGCGAGCTCCGAGGCCGGACCTCCCCCTTTCACAAGGGCAGAGTTCCAATGCCAGGCTTCACCCTCTCCTTAGAGGCTGAACTCTGAAGCCGTCAAGACCCTGCCAGCACAGGGAGTACTCAATACAAGGAAGTGCGCGGGTAGGAGAAGGCCCCACCTCGGGCTCGTTACCTCCCCCGAGGTGAGCCCGGGGGCCACTGTCGGTACCCTCAATACCGGGTATCCCCGCGCACAGCGTAAAACTTCCTAAGGACCTCGCTCCCTCTGCAGGGGCGAGGTTTGAAGGCGCCATGTGTCCAGTGGGGCCGGAGCTCCCCTCCCCACGGAGGATAGCTCCGAGCCGGCCACGTGGCCCAGGAGGCCGGACCTCACCCCCTCCGCAAGGGCGAGCTTCGAAGGCGCCACGTGTCCGGCAGGGCCGGGGCTCTCCTCTCCTCAAAGGTTAGCTCCGAACCTGCCACGTGGCCCGGAAGACCGGACCTCGCCCCCTCCACGGGGGTGAGCTCCGGAGGCTCCACGTGTCCAGGGGAGCCGGAGCCCCCCCTCTCCTCAGAGGAGAGCTCCGGGTCTGACACGTGGCCAGCAGAGCAGTGCTGCCGCCCGGCGCGGTAGGCAGCAGGAGTAAAGGCGCGCATGGCCTTTACCGTACAAAGCATTCAAGACCCACACCTTCCCAAGACGTGAAGACGCGGAGCATGCCTCTGTCAGGTGCCATTGCGCCCAGTCATATCACAGACCGGCGCGCCGTGTCAGAGCCTGCCAGCCAATAAACACAGCGACAAGACATCCCCTGCCGCTCCCGCCGTCATCAACCACTACAGGTAGCTTGCGGCATGGGCAGGGCGGCAGAACGAAGACTCGGAAGCCTTCGCCAGAGACAACCACCAACATAACTGCGGATACGATAGTCAGCAGGAAATCTCCCCGGGACCACCTGTCGGGTCCCGGGCCCCCCCTTGTAAGCCACGTGAGCCTTGGACTATAAAAGGCTCGGGTAGGCAACGTTAGCAAGGGTTCACACTCCAGCAACTCATACCCTAGGCATAACTCATCCTCAAGCTCAGGACTCCGGTTCTGAGCTACAAGCAATACAGCGAGCATCTCAGCTCACCGTGGACGTAGGGTTTTACGCTCCGGCGGCCCGAACCACATAAAACTCGCCG
This sequence comes from Neostapfia colusana, assembly GCA_030760725.1. Taxonomy (NCBI): domain Eukaryota; kingdom Viridiplantae; phylum Streptophyta; class Magnoliopsida; order Poales; family Poaceae; genus Neostapfia; species Neostapfia colusana. Next base: position 11,028,103 of record JASWHV010000014.1, on the reverse strand, counting down.
TGTCAAGCTCCTCCCTAACTCGTCCCTACGCTTAAGCTCTCGCAAGCAACTAGCCCCTCCGAAAAGGAACCTCCGCGGGCTAACCAGAGCAGGTCCGGGGGATGTGTCGACCACAAACTTCGACAGTAATTCTCCTTGGGGGCTCTCCCTTCCCTTTCTCATAGTCTTATTTGGCTTACGGTCCTAGTCCGGTATACAGTGCCTGGGTACTTCAGTGCACCCGGCACCGGGGGTCCGCCTCCCTCCGAGGTCAGGGTACGACCGTCCGGCCCCCAGGACTGGACTGTAACGCTGGGGGGCAGGGTGCACAGGCTTCTGGTACGGAACCAGGCAAAGCAAACTGTGCTCCCCTGGACCTCTGAAGAGCAGGGTGCGCATGCTTTGGGTCGAAACCAGGCAAAGCAGACTACGCACCCTGGGCTCCCCTTGCACAGCGTAGGTTTTTCTTGGGGGTGACCAACTGACTCGCAGCACCTGACTGGGGGAGGCCCGAAAGGCCCCCTGGCCATCGGCAGGTACCTCAACTGCAACCGCCTTCGGTAGGATAGCAAATGCCGACTATGGACGCTCGGTGGTCGGGCCGGCAGTTGGCAGCTGCAGGCGATCATGCTCGTCGGTCTGCACGATCACCCAGTTCTCCCTCCAGCTTTCCCACCTCGCTGCGCCGAAAGGTAGAAGGTACCCAGAGGCCTTCGGATCCTTGCAGTGATGCTGGAAGTAGTACGCCCCTAGCTGATTCTTCGAGCTGCGCCCGGTCATCCGCAACACGAAGAAGTAGCGGAAGAGCATCACTGAAGCGCGGCACCCCCACAAACGTCTCGCAGAAGTGCACAAAGACGGCAGCCATCGCGAAGGAGTTGGGGGAGAGATGATGGAGCTGGAGACCGTACGTCTCCAACAGCGTCACGAAGAAGGAAGAAATCGGCGGGACAAAACCCGCCCCCTGTGCCTCGGCCTCACCTCCCGGGAGCCACCCCGGGACCTGTCAACCTCCGATCGGCCTGAGCCAAAGGAGGAAGACATCCCGGGTCCCCCCAAGAAGAGTCCGGGTCCGCCTACCTCTTGTCGGCCTGAGCCAATTGAGGAGGATGCCCCAGGGCTCCCGGGAGAAGCCGCTCAGGACCAGCTCCGGCGTGAAGATATCGACCTCGTCAACGAGGCACGATTACAGGCAACACTCCACAATGCACGGTCCCGGCTGGCGCTCCGGCGCTACCGCCGAAGGACCAAGCACGTCTGGGAGCTACAAGAAGGCGACCTGGTGTCGCGGCGCACACTTTCTCGTGAAGGACCTACAAACTCTCCCCCAGCCGGGAAGGTCCCTTCTGAGTCATGAAAGTTGCCGCCCCAGGTACATACGCCTCTCCACCAAGGATGGGATCTGCTCCCAAACCCTTGGAACATGGAACATCACAGTAAGTTCTATCCCCAGAGCATTAGTAGTACAGGCCTTTTCCTTTCTATAATAGATCCCATAGGGACCAGGAACAGCGCTCGGAGCAGCTAAGCCTCAGGGGACGGTCCAGGACTACGTTCAGCTTGGCCTGGTTCCGACCCTAAGCGCATAGAGTCTTGCTTCCCTTCTTAATGGGGCGGGTCGTTGCCTCCATGTTCCGCCTGCCTTCCTCCTATGGGCATTTACGCAGAAACCTGTTCTACCACTCTCTTACTTATGTGCTCATTTAAATTACGCATTAATTTCTATGACCGCACTTTCCATGTATGCTCACCGTACATTTAGCTCCCCTTTCCCGCTCTCATCCATAGTCGGCATTTGCTATCCTACCAAAGGCGGTAGCGCTTGAGGTACCTGCCGATGGCCAGGGGGCCTTTCGGGCCTCCCCCAGTTAGGTGTTGCGATGCCAGTTGGTCGCCTCCAGGAAAGGCCTCACTGTGCATGGGGGGTCCAGGGTGCGTAGCCTGCTTTGCCTGGTTCCGACCCAAAGCGTGCGCACCTATCCTTCGGAGGTCTAGGGGAGTACATCCGCTTTGCCTGGTTCTGTACCGAAAGCCTGTACACTCTGCCTCCCCGGCGTTACGGTCTGGTACTAGGGGCCGTACGGTCGTACCCTGACCTCGGAGGGAGCCGGACCCCCGGCGCCTCGCGCACAGAATTGCCCAAGCCCCGTATACCGGACCAGGACCGTAAGCCAATTAAGACTAAGAGACGGGGAAGCGAAAGCCCCCGAGGAGAGTTACGCTTCCTCTATCTGTGTGCAGGACCTCTAGGTTTTAGCTACGGGGACCGCACAGGGAAAGGCCGAAGCTATTGACTACTCCAACGCAAGGCCGGAGGATCCGGGTCTTGCCCCCTCTGCAGGGGCGAGCCCGAAGGCCCCATGTGTACCAGCGGGACCGGAGCTCCCCACTTCTCAGAGGATATCCCCAGGCCCGCCGCGTGGCTGGCAGAGCCGGACCTCGCCCCCTCCACTGGGGCGGGTTCCGAAGGCTCCACGTGTCCCGCGGGGCCGGCCCTCCCTCTCCTTAGAGGAGCTCCGAGCGCGCCACGTGATCAGCAGATCCGGACCTCCTCTCTCGTCCTCACGGTGCGAGCTCCGAAGACTCTTTGAGCCCTTAACACAATAAGGGCCCACGAAGGGTGTCTATGCAAGACTTCAAGATTGGTGAAGACCTCCGAGTACCTTGCGGAGCTAAGGACTCGGGCAGGCCAAGCCAAGAAGAACATAAAAGAACACAGACACAGAAAACAACAAGGGTCTATTCATTAAAGGCTCCATGAGCTGGACTACAGACTCAACAAAAAGAAAAAGAAAAGGTACAAGCCCTAGGAGTCCCCAGACTCGCGCCGGAACCTAGAGGCTACAATGGCGGCCACATCCCCGACTTCAGCCCTAGCAGCTTCCTCCTGCTCCGCGATGGGGCCCTGCCTCACTGGTTCCAGGGAGAGGCAGGGATCCCGGCTCTGGAAGCTACGCCAGCACATGCGTGGCAACCTCCTTCGCCAGACCCCGTCCCTCCGCCTCAAGCTCGCCGGCGACCACCGCTTCAAGCCTGTCCAGCTTGGTGCCGATGGACTTGAGCGCAGGATCGCCTTGGCCACCTTCTGCGCCGGAGCCTCTGCTCTCACCGGGCTTAAGCCAAGGGGAACCAGGGCGGACCCTGCCTGGTCGATGAAACTCCAGACCGCATGGGCCTCGGCGGACCGTGAGGCCTAAATCTCCTCCATCTCGCGGCGGACTGCCAGCAGGGCGTCGAGGCCATCCTCGGAGAATTTCTTCTCCTTGGCCGCCAGAGAGCCTTCCCGAAGCTGGAGACTCTCGGCAAGCCACCCCAACTCTGAAGCTCGGAAGTCGGCTGCCAGCTCCCGATCCAGGACCGCCTGGCGCTCCCGGGAGACCTGCTCCTCCCTCGCGACCAGATCTGCCTTCCGGGACTCCAGCTCCTTAGCTCGGGCCCTCAAGTCGCCCTAACCAGCCGCCAGCCGCGCAGTGACCTTCTCCGCCTCAGTCGCCACAGAGCGCTCCTGATCCGCGACGACGCGCTCACGGCGCTCCAGCTTCAGCCGCAGCTCCTCCATCGCAGTGGAGTGCTCCTTGGCCCTGGCCTGAGCCTCGCGGGTCTCCTGGTGGAGCCGCCGAGTCTCAGAGTCCAGGCGGTCGACAACCTTCTTCTGACGGTCAAGGAGTGCCTCCATGACATCGAGCATCGACCGCCTCGAGTCGAGCTCTGCCCTGACCTCCTCGGTCCGCTGCTTCAAGAGGCGCCCCCAGCTAAGGAGGCGATCCCTCTCCCCTGCTAGCTCCTCCCGCTCACGATCGAGCGCAGCCAGGACCTGCTGGACGCTCGTCTGGGCAAGCTCAAAGGCGTCTACCAGGGGCAGCGGGGCGGCAGAGGCCGAAGCAGCGCCCCCGACTTCCTCCATCATGTCATCATCAGGAGCTGCTGGTGCTTCGGGCACCGGGATGAGGCGCTGATCTGGAGAAGTCGGCACTGGAGCGGGGCTGCTCCCGACGCACCCCGGAAATGTCGAAGTGTGCCATCGACACTTCCCCCGGGCCTGCTCTGGGAAGCCCACGAACGTTCTCTTTTGGAGGGGCTAGTCACTCACGGAGAGCTTATGCGTTAGGGACAATGGAAGGAGAAGCTTGACAAAGAGATTTTTACATGGTTCAGGCCGCCGGAGCTAAAAATCCTACGTCCACAGTGAGCAGAGGTGCTCGTTGTATTGCTTGGCGCTCAGAACCGGAGTTCTGAGCTTGAGGATGACCTGAGTGCTAGAATGTCTAGGGAACAAGTGTGCAAAGATTTGAACCCCTCCTAACGTCGTCTACCTGAGCCTTTTATAGTCCAAGGCTCGGGCGGCTTACAAGGTGGGCCCGAGACCCGACAGGTGGTCCTGGGGAGATTGCCTGCCATCTACCGTATCTGTAGTTACGCCGGCAGTTGTCTATGGCGAGGGCTTCTAAGTCTTTGTTCTGCCGCCCTGCCCATGCCACAAGCTAGTCGTAGTGGCTGATGATGGCAGGGGCGGCAGGGGCTGTCTTGTCGCTGTGTTTATTGGCGTACAGTTTCTGACGCGGCGTGCCAGTCTTCATTGTGATGTGAGTGGGCGCAACGACACCTGACAGAGGCATGCTCCGCGTCTCCGCGCCTTAGGAAGGCGCGGGTCTTGAATACCTTGTACGGGCAAGGTATGGCACGTCTTTACTCTTGCTGCCAACCGTGCAGGGGCAGGTAGCGCTATTCTGCTGGCCACGTGGCGGCCCTGGAGCTCTCCTCTAAGGAGAGGGAGGTCCGGCCCCGCTGGACACGTGGAGCCTTTGGAGCTCTCCCGCAGAGGGGGAAGGTATGGCTTTTCTGACCACGTGGCGGGCCCGGAGCCCTCCTCTGAGGAGAGGGAGGTCTGGCCCCGCTGGACACGTGGAGCCTTCGGAGCTCTCCCCGCGGAGGGGGGTGGGTCCGGCTCTAATGACCACGTGGCGGGCCCGGAGCCCTCCTCTGAGGAGAGGGAGGTCCGGCCCCGCTGGACACGTGGAGCCTTCGGAGCTCTCCCCGCGGAGGGGGAGGTCCGACTCTGTTGGCCACATGGCGGGCCCGGAGCTCTCCTCTGAGGAGAGGGAGGTCCGGCCCCGCTGGACATGTGGCACCCTCGGAGCTCTCCCCGCAAAGAGGGGCGAGGTTCTTAGGCAGTTTCCCCTATGCGTGGGGGTACCCCATATTGAGGGTACCGACAGTGGCCCCCGGGCCCATCTCGGGGGAGATAACGAGCCCGAGGTGGGGCTCCCGTCTCTTCCACTCTGTGCATCTTCTCGAAGACCCACATTGACCGTTGCCGGAGCACGAACAGTCACGGAATCATGGGAGCGTGTGCCCCACTTGATGGCTGCTTTTACTGCGGCGGTTCCCAAGGCTGCCACTTCTGCACGTTGCAACACCTTTTCGGGAACCACCGAAGCGTCCTGCCGGCTCGTCTTCTTGAGAGACTGACTTCTTGGCCCACCGCTTCTGCTGGACAGCTTGGGTCCACTTGTCATCGACGCTCGGTCTTGGAGCTGAAGCGGTTGTCCCAAGCAGCGTATTTGTAAAATCCCAAGAAAAGGGACTTGCAAAAACTTTTCTTCACCTCACAACACCACAGTTTTTATTGTGGACATCTTAGGAAATATTGTGAAGAGCAAGTAACCTCCATCAAAAGAGTGATTACAGGGGAACGCCTTCACTTTCGCAGAGTAAGGTTTATACACATATGATCACACATGAGAGGGTGATTCAAAACTGTTGCATTCAAATTCATGATTGCAGCAGCTCAAACAAGGATCAAAGGGCATAATTGGATTCCTCAGGTCCAATTTAGTGGGGAGGCAAAGTTTCAATAATTTTGAAAAGGTTTGCTACCCATTTGTCTAAAAAGGATCCAAATGTGAAAGAATTCAAATATACATTTGAATTTGAGGGAAACTTCTCCAATCATGCAAATGTAGATCAGTTTGAGACTTCAAACATTTGAATTACTCATTTGCCAAAAATTTGGAGATCTTTTGGGCAGAGGGGAGCTGTGGGGCCCAATGGTCAGTGAGAAGGGAGGGGAGAAACTTACTGCCTAAGTTAATCGGTTCCACAGTTCACACCCGAGCGAGTTGTTTTTCTCCCACGGGCTGCCACCGCACGGACGACCGACGACCGGAAGCACCTCCCGAGCTGTTTAGGGGATCGATGTTTCTCCGTTCTTACCGTCTCCACCGAGGGCTCAGAGTCCACACTGCCTCCCAGCCGACGCTGAGCGATCCCCGTGTCTCCTCGGCGATAAACACGACCGCACAGAGGCGCGCCGTCGGTTTACCGCCGCCCGGCTGCTCCACCCCGTGGCACGACGCGCTAAGCTTCCCCACAGCACCTCCGGACGTCCTTGAGTGTGGAAGAAGCAAGAACCGGGAGCTAGCTCCGTCGGGACGTCGGCGTCGAGCCGATCTTCCTCCACAACGCCGAAGAAAGCCGCCGCGACAAGATCACGTCGCCCGGCCACCCCAGAGCCTCTCCCATCAAGTTGCAAAAGCGAAAAGGTGCGCCAGTAACCCTTCTCACTTCACAACCACGCTGGCAGCGTGTCATGGACCGTGCTGGCCGGAATTTCAGTTCTTGCGCAAGCATGTGATATAGCCCGGTTCGGGTAAATCGGCAAATTCGCCTCACACACCGAACCACTCCTCCCCAGACCTAGAAACCCAGTTGTAGACATCCGTGCGGGCACGTGGGATCAAGAACTAGGAAGAACCATCGAGGAAACCCTCAGTTCTTCGAGTTTTCCAGTTTTCCCCGAAATCGCCCTAGGTCGCACGATGAGCCCCTAGTTGCCGACGTTTCTCGCGAGATCAGAGCCCTGTACGTTGCTCCTTAGGTCATGGCGATGCTGTAGGAGCTAACCGGAGCCAGGTTGGGGGCAGGAAAGTTCCCTACGACGTCGCCGGAGTAGAGAGAAGCTCTGTCACCGTCGCGGGCATAGTTCCGGCCGTTGTCAAACTCCGGTGAGAGTACCAGCGTGTTCAGCGCGTGAAAGTAGGCCCAGGCGGCGAGTTTCCTGCCGGGAGGCGGTCGGGAAGCCAGTTCCGGCGAGCTGCCGAGGTGTGCCGGCGAGGGGGCGGCGCGGGAAAAAGGGCGGGCGCGAGGAAGAAGACGAGCCGGCCGGGCCCACTCGTCAGTCCCTCGATGCACAGTGTAAGGATTTTCTGTTGCACCGGATCAGCTGTGAACACGTGGAAAACAGCCCTGTGGCCCCGTGTGGCGCAGCCGAGGTGGTGACACGTGGGGGGCCGGGCCCACGGTCAGAGTTTAAAATTTTCTCCGGATTATTTAGAATTCCAGATTTAGTTCAAACTTTAGAACCCCATAACCTTTGCTAGAAAGCTCCAAATTTAGTGATTCAAACTGGGTTGGATTCATCTTGCCTAGCTCTGTCCAGATATACAACCCAATTTGTATGAAACCCATTAATTAATTCTGGAAAATTCTTTAAACTTTTCAGCAAAAGAATTTTAGGGGGAGTTTGGTTCATCCAAAAATCCCCAAATTTTGCCAGAAGGTTCTTTAGGACATTAGTGAACCCCTATAAAAGTTTCAGACCATGAAGTCAGAAGCTTCCTCGGGTTAGCGGGATACTATAGGAGATTCATCCCAAGCTTCTCCAAGCTCGCTAAACCAATGACGGAATTGCTGAAGAAGGGTACGAAATATGTTTGGAACACGACGTGTGAAGGAGCGTTCCGAGCATTGGTGAAGCATCTCACCACAGCCCAGGTATTAGCTCAGCCGGATACAACAAAGCCCTTCGACGTGTATTGTGACGCGTCCGGTATTGGGCTTGGCTGCGTGTTGATGCAGGAAGGACGTGTGGTCGCATATGGCTCACGCCAACTTCGGAACCATGAGCAGCATTATCCCACGCATGATCTTGAGCTTGCTGCAGTGGTTTTGGCGCTGAAAATGTGGAGGCACTATCTCCTGGGGAATCTGGTGCATCTCTACACCGACCACAAGAGCTTAAAATACATTTTCACCCAGAAGGAGCTGAACATGAGGCAACGGAGGTGGCTAGAATTAATCAAAGACTATGAAATTGAGATCCACTACCACCCCGGCAAGGCGAATGTGGTTGCCGACGCGCTGAGTCGGAAATCACATGTCCATCACCTCACCATTACACCGGTGGAGGAGGAAGAGCCAAGTTTATACTTGGTTCCTTATGGATCGCTGTACATCCTTGCTCTCATCCCTACTATTAGGGAGAACATCATTGCAGCTCAGAAAACGGATAAAGGCATGGCACATCTCCAGAGACGGATAGACAACAGGGAGATCAAATGTTTCCGGAAAGATGAGGAGAGGACGCTATGGTTTAATGACCGCATAGTCGTACCCCGAGATATGGAGTTGAGGAAGAAGATCCTCGATGAAGCTCACTTATCCAAATACTCCATTCATCCGGGCAGCAACAAGATGTACCAAGATTTGAAAAAGAAATTTTGGTGGACACGGATGAAGCGGGAGGTAGCGAAGTACGTATCCGAGTGTGATACGTGCCGACGAGTGAAGGCTGATCACATGAAGAAATCAGGGCTGTTGCAACCCCTGAAGATCCCGGCATGGAAATGGGAAGATGTGAGCATGGATTTTATCGTGGGATTACCCCTAACATCCAACAAGCATGATTCCATATGGGTAATCGTTGATCGGTTAACCAAGACGGCTCACTTCATCCCGGTGAACACACGTTACAATGCCGGCAAATATGCGGAGCTATACATAGCGAAGATTCTATGCCTATACGGGGTACCCAAGACCATTGTCTCAGATCGAGGTGCATTATTTGTATCTCGCTTTTGGGAGCGGCTACACGCTGCATTGGGTACTAAGTTGATCAGGAGCTCCGCCTATCACCCTCAGACAGATGGCCAGACAGAGAGGGTGAATCAAGTTATGGAAGACATGTTGAGAGCATGTGCCATACACCATGGTAGGAACTGGGATGATCACCTACCATTGGCGGAATTCTCGTACAACAACGGCTATCAGGCGAGTATCAAGATGGCACCCTACGAAGCTCTCTACGGTCGCAAATGCCGCACCCCATTAAATTGGTGCGAGTCCGGTGAAAGGGTCACATTCGGGGTTGATGTGGTGAACGACGCCGAAGAGCGCGTTCGGCTGATTCAAGCTAACTTGAAGGCTGCTCAATCCCGACAAAAGAGCTACGCTGATAAGAGGCGTAGACCATTGCATTTTGACGTTGGGGAACACGTGTACCTCCGCGTGTCTCCAATGAAGGGCGTGCACCGGTTCGGTGTGAAGGGGAAGCTCGCTCCCCGTTTTATTGGACCCTACGCTACCACCGATAAGTGTGGACCAGCGGCGTATCGATTGGAGCTACCGGCATCTCTGACTGGTGTCCATGATGTTTTCCATGTTTCGCAATTGCGAAAATGCTTGAAGCATACAGCTGCGGTTCCTACCGAAGACATCGGCGAGCTGAAACCAGATTTAACATATGATGAATATCCGGTGGAAATTCTTGATGAGAAAGCCCGAACCACGCGTAGCAGAACGTTGTGGTTCTACAAAATCCTCTGGAGCAAACACACCACTGATAAAGCGACGTGGGAGAGCGAGGAGTTCCTTCGCTCAAATTACCCGGAGTTCATGGCTTCTCAACACGAGTAAGTCCCTATTACATCGCTATCTCTTCTTTTATAATCTCGGGACGAGATTCTTTTAAGGGGGAGGGATGTAAAATCCCAAGAAAAGGGACTTGCAAAAACTTTTCTTCACCTCACAACACCACAGTCTTTATTGTGGACATCTTAGGAAATATTGTGAAGAGCAAGTAACCTCCATCAAAAGAGTGATTAGAGGGGAAAGCCTTCACTTTCACAAAGTAGGGTTTATACACATATGATCACACATGAGAGGGTGATTCAAAACTGTTGCATTCAAATTCATGATTGCAGCAGCTGAAACAAGGATCAAAATGCATAATTGGATTCCTCAGGTCCAATTTAGTGGGGAGGCAAAGTTTCAATAATTTTGAAAAGGTTTGCTACCCATTTGTCTAAAAAGGATCCAAATGTGCAAGAATTCAAATATACATTTGAATTTGAGGGAAACTTCTCCAATCATGCAAATGTAGCTCAGTTTGAGACTTCAAACATTTGAATTACTCATTTGACAAAAATTTGGAGATCTTTTGGGCAGAGGGGAGCTGTGGGGCCCAATGGTCAGTGAGAAGGGAGGGGAGAAACTTACTGCCTAAGTTAACCGGTTCCACAGTTCACACCCGAGCGAGTTGTTTTTCTCCCACGGGCTGCCACCGCACGGACGACCGACGACCGGAAGCACCTCCCGAGCTGTTTAGGGGATTGATGTTTCTCCGTTCTTACCGTCTCCACCAAGGGCTCAGCGTCCACACTGCCTCCCAGCCGACGCTGAGCGATCCTCGTGTCTCCTGGGTGATAAACACAACCGCACAGAGGCGCGCCATCGGTTTACCGCCGCCCGGCTGCTCCACCCCGTGGCACGACGCGCTAAGCTTCACCACAGCACCTCCGGACGTCCTTGAGTGTGGAAGAAGCAAGAACCGGGCGCTAGCTCCGTCGGGACGTCGGCGTCGAGCCGATCTTCCTCCACGGCGCCGAAGAAAGCCGCCGCGACAAGATCACGTCGCCCGACCCCCCCAGAGCCTCTCCCATCAAGTTGCAAAAGCGAAAAGGTGCGCCAGTAACCCTTCTCGCTTCACAACCACGCCGGCAGCGTGTCTTGGACCGTGCTGGCTGGAATTTCAGTTCTTGCGCAAGCATGTGATATAGCCCGGTTCGGGTAAATCGGCAAATTCGCCTCACACACCGAACCACTCCTCCCCAGACCTAGAAACCCAGTTGTAGACATCCGTGCGGGCACGTGGGATCAAGAACTAGGAAGAACCATCGAGAAAACCCTCAGTTCTTCGAGTTTTTCAAGTTTTCTCCAAAATCGCCCTAGTTCGCACGATGAGCCCCTAGTTGCCGACGTTTCTCGCGAGATCAGAGCCCTGTACGTTGCTCCTTAGGTCATGGCGATGCTGTAGGAGCTAACCGGAGCCAGGTTGGGGGCAGGAAAGTGCCCTACGACGTCGCCGGAGTAGAGAGAAGCTCTGTCACCGTCGCGGGTATAGTTCTGGCCGTTGTCAAGCTCCGGTGAGAGTACCAGTGTGTTCAGCGCGCGAAAGTAGGCCCAGGCGGCGAGTTTCCAGCCGGGAGGCGGTCGGGAAGCCAGTTCCGGCGAGCTGCCGAGGTGTGCCGGCGAGGGGGCGGCGCGGGAAAAAGGGCGGGCGCGAGGAAGAAGACGAGCTGGCCGGGCCCGCTCGTCAGTCCCTCGATGCAGTGTAAGGATTTTCTGTTGCACCGGATCAGCTGTGAACACGCGAAAAACAGCCCTGTGGTCCCGTGTGGCGCAGCCGAGGTGGTGACACGTGGGGGACCGGGCCCACGGTCAGAGTTTAAAATTTTCTCCGGATTATTTAGAATTCCAGATTTAGTTCAAATTTTAGAACCCCATAACTTTTGCTAGAAAGCTCCAAATTTAGTGATTCAAATTGGGTTGGATTCATCTTGCCTAGCTCTGTCCAGATATACAACCCAATTTGTATGAAACCCATTAATTAATTCTGGAAAATTCTTTAAAGCTTCTTAGCAAAACAATTTTAGGGGGAGTTTGGTTCATCCAAAAATCCCCAAATTTTGTCAGAAGGTTCTTTAGGACATTAGTGAATCCCTGTAAAAGTTTCAGACCATTTGGAGTTGATTTGGTCAGAGCAATTCAAATTGGAAGGTGCTGTGTTCATTTGAATACAGAAACCTTTTCAGAGAATTTCCAAAACTTGGAAATTCAGTTCTGGGCAATTCTTAACTCCAAAAATGCTAGGAAAATTTATGCAAACTCTATGAGCTATAATTGAAATTGTAGTTCACTAAGTTGGGCATGAACAGGGGTATGACCTCAGAATTAATTCTTCTTTGCTTATTTGCTAAAAGAATTATTCTGAGCAAACCACTCAGTGAAAAGTGCTAATATTTGGTCCAGAGGGTTTCCTTGTGACAAGAAACTCACACAAAAATTCTAAGCTCCATTAGAGCTCTGGATCACCCCTGTCCTGTTTAACCACTTGAGGGATTAATATGGAAAAGGGGGGAAAACCACTTAGCACTTAACCATGTACTTAGGTCCAGGCCCAAGCCACCCACACCCAGTTCATCTTTAAATTCTTAAACAGAGTTCCAGGTGTTATAGACTGGTTATTAGAACTAATAACAGTAACCTTACAATAACTTGTATACATATTAATTAACATGTAGTATTTCATAAACGTGTAGTCACTGAAGAAGAGACTCCGGAAGTGCTGGACTTCCTTCTTCCGGACGAAGACTTAACCCCTGACCAGCAGCAACAAGGCAAGCCCCGGTTTGCATTAACCTTTTATAAGTCTTACTTTGTTTACATGTGTCATATGAAGTATGTATGTGCATTAGGTATAGGATGAATGAAACTCCACTTGCATAACCAAAGGCTCCTAAATGAGTGAGGGTAGTGTCAAGGACCTCGAGTAGACAAGCTACGCTTAATGAGTCATAGGACTTCGGTACAAGTCGAGTAGTTGGAATCTACTCGCGAGATAGGCATTGGGACACAAGGGTTTGGTTGAGCGATGTGAGATCACTATAGTAATGAAAATGAGACTCGGCAGGGGCTAGGGCGCAGCAAGAGGAAGTCTTGTGTGCGCAGCCCTGTCCGTGTCGATTGAGGACCGATCCGTGTGCGGCCCTGCTGAACAAGTATTGAACGTACCGAAGGCATATCGGATATATGGGCCCCGATAAACCGATGTAGCCTAAACCTCCGGGCGTCGAGGCATAGCACACCGATTTATAGGTGTAGGTTGAGGGCAGCAAGGTGGAAATCTGCCAACGGGCATAGAGAGATGCTTCATGTGGGGAACCTCCTGCTCGTTTCGGTGTGACCGGTTCGACGTTTTGGCTGTTGGGTGAAAGGTTGTCCCGTACGACATCGAGTGAGCGTGCTGTGCAGCTCCACGGGTGGGCGTACGTGACGTGCTCTTTGGGTTTCCCTGCAGGTGTATATCGAGTCGATTCACCGTCCCTCGCAGTGACGAGTACCGCTTGTTCACTGCATCGTAACGTAGACTAATGAATGAAATGTTCTGCTTCATATTGCTGTTATGACATAATTGTTTTGCTACATGTGTGCCACCAAATATTGCTCACTAAATTTCAGCTTCACGAACCGTTAACTTGTTGCTAAAAGATGAACTAAGGATGAACTTGTAGGCGTGTCCATTTGCTGCAACATTGCTATCCTATGTCATGGTACACCTCATGTAGAGTTTCATGCTTAGGTGAGTCGGTTAAGCCTTGCTGAGCCTTCGTGCTCACGGTTGCTGCTTAAGTGTTTTTCAGGTGAGGAGCCACCCACGGACTCGGAGTACGAGTCCACCGGCGAGGGTTACCCTCCGTCGGGGACCACGGCTGAGTGGGAGCCGTACACGCCGCGCTGAGCTGAAAAGTGCAGCTAGTGTGGGTTGCCCTAGGGCTGGGCAACCACTTTTGCTAGATAGGCGGGCGTGAGTTGTATAAAAGAAACTTCCGCTGTGTAATAAAGACCCTAGTTTGTAACTGAACAGTGTACTACTTTGTACATTCAGTTGGTTTTTCCCATGTAATATAATGTGTTATTATGACGTGTTCTGCCGGGTGTCGCATCGCGCGGCACCACCCTCTGCGATCCTGGATGAGCGGATCCCGGTCCGCCACAGTATTCGAAGAGTTTTGAATCGCTTTGAATCACGCCTAGGAAGTATAAAGGGGATCTCGCCTGCATCGTGGCTTCCCTTCGCACTTCCCTGCGCTTGAATCTTCCTTGTTCCTTCGAGATCTTGTGCCCTTGTCTTCCTTGTTTCTGAGCTTCCGTGGGCCATGGCTTCCAACTTGCCTCCGGAGAAAAAGCGTGCCCGGTCTCCTCCGGCGGCGTCGTTCGCGCCAAGTCAGGAAACCAGGGTACCCGCACGTCCTTCTCCTGGAGATGTCAGCTCGTCTGGTGGCGACTCCAAGAGACCTTGGGCTCTTCATTCCGACGGGACTCCTCTTGAGCGGCGGCGGCCTGAGGGTCCTCGGGCGTCGCACCCTCCTTCTTCAGGAGGTGGAGCTCCGAGGGGGAGCACTGGTGCTACGATGCCCGGAAGCGAGCCTAGGGCTCAGGTGCCCCGGTCAGCGAGCATTTCAGCTGCCGGCTCGGCAGAAGGTGGTGCTGGACGGAGCAGCGCCGGGACTCATGCGGGGGTGCAGGCGCCCCGTGCCTTAGGAGTTGGATCGGCGGCCAGTGCTAGAGACGCCGCCGGCGGGGGCCCTACTGCTTCGTCTCCTAGGGGGGCTCCAGGAGCGTCCCCCATTCCACCAGTTCGGGTATCTGCGGGGCAGCCCCCGGTGGCGTCGGCAGGCTCTAGCGGACCTACCCTGGCTCGGAAGCCGGGGTTCCGATCCCGTTGGAGCGCTCGCGTCCCTCAGTAAGTGCCACCCTTACCGGGTTCCAGAGCCTGTGTTCTTTTCTTCTTTCCTTAACCCGAGAGCCTCCCATGTTTGCAGGGACTCATCGGGTACCGGTAACGATTCCGTTTCCCGGCCATCCCCGGTTGACGGGGGATCTGCACCGCAGCGCCCAGAAACTGCAGCGGATCTGGCGGCCCCCAAGCCGGCGCAGGCTCCGCCTGCGCCAGTGGGACCAGCTCCTGCGGCAGCGGCGACAACGCCCACTCATCCCGCTTCGCCAGCTCGGGAGCCGGCGATTGCTGAAGGCTCGGTGGGACCGGCTGGCGGCGTCCAGCCTTCCAGTGTCGAGGCGGGAGAAGCAGCCACATGCCCTATGGCAGGCAGTGAACCGGGGTGCATCAGGAGCAGCCCCGCTCCAGTGCCGGCTTCTCCAGATCAGCGCCTCATCCCAGTGGCCGAAGCACCAGCAGCTCCTGATGATGACGTGATGGAGGAAGTCGGGGGTGCGGTTTCGGCCTCTACCGCCCCGCTTCCCCTGGCAGACGCCTTTGAGCTTGCCCAGACGAGCGTCCGGCAGGTCCTGGCCGCGCTCGATCGTGAGCGGGAGGAGCTAGCAGGGGAGAGGGATCGCCTCCTCAGCTGGGGGCGCCTCTTGAAGCAGCGGACCGAGGAGTTCAGGGCGGAGCTCGACTCGAGGCGGTCGATGCTCGATGTCATGGAGGCACTCCTTGACCGTCAGAAGAAGGTCGTCGACCGCCTGGACTCCGAGACTTGGCGGCTCCACCAGGAGACCCGCGAGGCTCACGCCAGGGCCGAGGCGCACTCCACTGCGATGGAGGAGCTGCGGCTGAAGCTAGAGCGCTGTGAGCGCGTCGTCGCGGATAAGGAGCGCTCTGTGGCGGCTGTGACGCCCTCAATTCTGTGGAAAGCCACGGAACCGAGAACTAATGCATATGTGTGCCCAGGATGTTCATCACACATACACATACTTTCCACAAACTGAATTCAGATTATATATTACCACGAATAACAGGGTTTATTACAATATCTTATGAGTCTTGGACTCATGCTTAGAGCGGAAGTCTTATTTCTACGCAGGCGGAAATCTTTATTTAAAGGCGGAAGCAAAAACTAATGCGGAAGCAAAACTAAGCAGAAGTGGCTCCATCTCTACTCCCTTCACAGGCAAGGTTGAGAACAGATCACACGCCATAATGCTCTACTCGGTTTTCGTAGTAGTCTTCTCTTGCTGCTGATGAAGAAATAATAGTGCAAGGTTGAGTACAATGATGTACTCAGCAAGTGCGGGAATAACACATGATATGCAGCTCATAAACAAGGTAAGAAATAAAAGGCTTATTTGCAGAAAATCAGATTTATAAAAATGTGATAAAACAACAACTTAACTTTAGATGAATGCAATCCCAGTATGTATTAAGTTACCAACATACCTCCATCTCTTTCCATGTTCCATCCGAACATTTACCAATCTTTTATTCATACTCACGAATACCTCCTCGTATTCGCTACCATCTCACCTCATAAAACAACCACATCTCACACCGAGACCAATCTTATGTCATGACCCATCAGTCATGCAACCATCTTATCTCCCGGACTCCACAGTCCAAACCAAACCATAATCAATAACCATAACCAAGAACCTTCCCAATAACCATTCCAATAACCATCCCATCTAATCATGGCAGTTTAGCCAGGTGCTCGTGACCGTAAGCTCGGCTATCATGATAGTTTTAATAACTCTGCAGAGTTTGCACCTCTTTACCCACAAGGTTGTGATTTCGTCACCCGTCGGCGACTGCAGAACCTCCATTATACCAGTACACGTCCGTCGGTGTATGGTCAAGAGATCACAAAATAGCCTTTACAAAGGGGTTACTAGATGTATGGACTCACTGAGGTTTCACCGGCAAGCTAGAATCTCCAATTCTCCCACCCACGGGCCCCCTCTTGTGCCATGCAGTTCCCAGGGCAGTCCTCACTCGACTCCCATTCCCCGCACCTTCCACAGTCCATAACACTCTAGCAACTTACCTAATTACTCAGCTAAGCCGCACCCATACTTGGCCTTGTGGTGGCACTGTTATCCTGGCATGTGCATGCATGAACTGGTCCTTAGATCTATGGCAAGTAAAACCACCATCTCATGCTACCTCATACACAAACCCAGGCTTGCCTAGATCTCCCTCCGATCCATGTTTATTTAACCTCATCAGTTACTTATTATCAGTACGAGTGCAGTTAGCTCGACACATCTATCTCGCTTCCCCATCCCATGGACTCAGCGAAGCATAAAAATAAAAACCATACCCGACTTATAAACTTCCCAAGCGACAAGGGTGGTTTAATCAAAACTAGTAAACTCCTATAAAAGGGTTTCCCATCATGTTTGACTCAGTACGCACACCTTTTCGCAAATCAAAACAGTTTTACCCAAAACATAGGATCAACATGGTCAAGGAGCACTTGCCTTGTTCTTGCGGTTCTGGTTGTTCTTGATTCTCAAAGCCTTGTTGCTGCAGCTCGTCGTAGACAACTTCCTGAGTTTGTCCTGCTTTGTAGGATTCACGTGCATGCAAATTCACAGCAATCAATATCATGCACAAACCCTAAACTAGGTGCGATGATGCACATGCATGCTATCCTATGATTAGTTTTATTAGATCGATCTGTACTTATTCTTGCATGGCTTGCATGGTCAGAGGTGTTCGTGATGATCTGGTCTTTAGATCAAACTGATCATCAAGTGATCTGTCCACGAAAAGGCTTCTGTTCGAAAGGAATTGAAGAACAGATGCAAGGAGATGAATACAATGATATCGAAGTCCTACCTCGCGTTTTTCGAGGTCCTCCTCAGACCGCTCGGTTCTTCTTCGATGATCTCCCTTGTTGTGCTTCAGCGATGTTTCGCTCGGCGAGTTAGGGCTAGGGCTCTAAGTCGTCGGCTTAGGAGTTGAAAGAGAAGTTTGTAGCTTCGGCCAGAGGTTTTGGGTTCTATTTATAATCGGGAAGAGAAGAGTCCTAATCTGATTGGATCCCAAATAAGAGTCTCATTCAGATCTTTGTTAGATCCTGACGTCTTATCTTCGGTAACCATCATGGGGTTTAGATCGGTTTCCGTTGCGCACCGGTATCTTTACACGTAAGAACCTCTTCAGACTCGTTACCTCCGCGGTGATGAGCTCCGGAAGCTCCACGTGTCCTTCGGAGCCTGGTATCTCTTCTCCCACAGAGACGAGCTTCGGTTGTGCCGCGTGTCACGAGCGAGACCTCCCTCTTCTTCGGAGGTGAGCTCTACGCACGCCACGTGTTGGCGCCGGTCTTCCTCTTCTTCTTTCCTCAGGGACATGCCCCGCGGTCGACACGTGTTTAGCTGCGACGGACCTTCCGGTGATAAGCTCCGGTGGCGACACGTATTCGATAGATCCGGACTTCTCTGAGATGAGCTCCGGGATTGACACGTATCCCCCGCGAATGGTCCTCTGATTTCCGTGAGGACTAGCTCCGAGGATGACACGTGTCCTATAAAAAATGCCTTTGCTTCTTCCGCAGCGGCTAGCTCCGCGGTAGCACGTGTCCCACAGGGTCGGACCTCTTCCCAATTGCGGAGGTGACCCCCGAGCCTGCCACGTAGCTAGTTTAGCGGCGGACCTCTCCCGATTTCTCGGGGATGAGCTCCGAACACGCCACGTGGTCTGCTGGCCGTGGAAATTGCCTTCGGTGCTCTCGGAGAGCTTTATTGGCTATCCTTTTGGTACTTGTCTCTGTTTCTACTCTTCTTAAAATGTTTTTCTTCTTCATAAAATATGAACATATGCTGACACCCAAGGTGAGGGTGTCACAAATCTACCCCCCTTAAATTGAATCTCGCCCTCGAGATTCGTTAGTAGAAAATAGATGGGGAAATTCTGCCTTGATATCCTCTTCACGTTCCCATGTGGCTTCAGCTTCAGTGTGATGGCTCCATTGTACCCTGCACCATCGAATCACCTTGTTTCGGGTGACCCTTTCCTTTACGTCCAAGATTCGGACAGGGTGTTCTGCGTAAGTTAGGTCCTCTTGAAGTTCAAGTTCTCCCATTGACACTTGTTCTTCTGGTACTCTTAAGCACTTCTTGAGCTGGGATATATGAAACACGTCATGTACGTCGGAGAGGTGGTTTGGGAGCTCTAGTTGGTAGGCTACTTCTCCTCGCTTACCCAAAATCTTAAATGGTCCGATGTAGCGAGGCGCTAGTTTGCCTTTGACGGCCAAAGAGTCTCCAGCTTCGGGAAGGCTCTCTGGCGGCCAAAGAGAAGAAATTCTCCAAGGATGGCCTTGACGCCCTGCTGACAGTCCGCCGCGAGATGGAGGAGCTCTAGGCCTTACGGTCCGGCTCTGCCAGCCATGCGGCGGGCCCGGGGCTATCCTCTGAGAAGTGGGGAGCTCCGGTCCCGCTGGTACATGTGGGGCCTTCGAGGCTCGCCCCTGCGGAGGGGGCGGGATCCGGATCCTCCGGCGCTGCGTTGGAGTAGTCAATAGCTCCGGCCCTTCCCTGTGCGGTCCCCGTAGCTAAAACCTGGAGGTCCTGCACATGGGTAGAGGAAGCGTAATTCTCCTCAGGTGCTTTCCCTTCCCCGTCTCTTAGTCTTTTTTGGCTTACGGTCCTGGTCCGGTATACGGGGCTTGGGCGATTCTGTGCGCGAGGCACTGGGGGCCCGGCTCCTTCCGAGGTCAGTACGACCGTCCGACCATCAGTATCGGACCGTAATGCCAGGGAGGCAGAGTGTACAGGCTTTCGGTACGGAACCAGGCAAAGCGGTTGTACTCCCCTGGACCTCTGAAGGACAGGGCGCACACGCTTTGGGGAGGAACCAGGAAAAGCAGGCTATGCACCCTGGACCCCCCATGCACAGCGCAGGCCTTTCCTGGAGGCGACCAACTGGCATCGCAACACCTAACTGGGGGAGGCCCGAAAGGCCCCGTGGCCATCGGCAGGTACCTCAAGCGCTACCGCCTTTGGTAGGATAGCAAATGCTGACTATGGATGAGAGCGGGAAAGGGGAGCTAAATGTACGGTGAGCATACATGGAAAGTGCGGTCATAGAAATTAATACGTAATTTAAATGAGCACATAAGTAAGAGCGTGGTAGAACAGGTTTCTGCGTAAATGCCCATAGGAGGAAGGCAGGCTGAACATGGAGGCAACGACCCACCCCATTAAGAAGGGAAATAAGACTCTACGCGCTTAGGGTCGGAACCAGGCCAAGCTGAACGTAGTCCTGGACGGTCCCCTGAGGCTTAGCTGCTCCGAGCGCTGTTCCTGGTCCCTATGGAATCTATTACAGAAAGGAAAAGGCCTGTACTACTAGTGCTCTTGGGATAGAACTTACTGTGATGTTCCATGTTCCAAGGGTTTGGGAGTGGATCCCATCCTTGGTGGATAGGCGTATGTACCTGGGGCGGCAACTTTCGTGACTCGGAAGGGACCTTCCCGGCTGGGAGAGAGTTCGTAGGTCCTTCGCGAGAAAGTGTGCGCCGCGGCACCAGGTCGCCTTCTCGTAGCTCCCAGACGCGCTTGGTCCTTTGGCGGTAGCGCTGGAGCGACAGCCGGGACCGTGCGTTGTGGAGTGTTGCCTGTAATCGTGCCTCGTCGACGAGGTCGATATATTCACGGCGGAGCTGGTCCTGCGCGGCTTCTCCCGGGAGCCCCGGGCCATCCTCCTCAATTGGCTCAGGCCGACAAGAGGTAGGTGGACCCGGACCCTTCTTGGGGGGACACGGGATGTCTTCCTCCTTTGGCTCAGGCTGACCGGAGGTTGACAGGTCCCGGGTGGCTCCTGGGAGGTGAGGCCGAGGCACGGGGGCATGCGCTCGGGTGGAGCTGGCCCGGCTCTGCACCACCAGGGGCTGGTGCTCAGTCTGTTCCAAGTGCTTGGAGCTTCTCCAAGGCTGACACTGCAGCAGTGAAGTCTCCACAGGTCTTTGGGGCAGTCGTAGTGGGCTACCGCAATGACTCGTCATCGCTGGAACTGGATCCCTCATGGTTGTGCACCTTCTTCACGGCGCGCTAAGGCTCCTGGAACTCTGCTTGGTGGTCAACATTATCCTGGGTGTCGACCTTCTGTTTGCCCTCCCTTTGACGGAAGGGAGGGGCGTCAGCACGCGGTTGCTTCCCCTTGCGGAAGCGCTCCGCGAGCTTCTGAATCTCCCGGCACTCAGCAGCAGTATGACTGCTGGTGTTGTTCACGGGGCACGGCTCGCCTTGGTCACCATCTGGAGCTGGTGACTGTCGCTGCCTCTTGTCGGGGCGTGGCCCCCGAGCTCCACTGGGTGCTGCTGCTGCAGCAACGGGAACTGCGGTCGGTGGCTTTCTTGCCACCACCCCGGTTCATTATCTTCTTGCTGCTTCCATGGGAAGCAGCGCCAGATCCGGGCTGTCCTCCTGATTCGGAGGCTGGCTGTGAGTGCCAGTTGCGCCCTTCTGCTGCCTTGGCGCACTTGTCCGCCAGGCTGAAGAGCTCTGAGACGTCGCGAACTTCTCTGGTCACGAGCTTCTCGAGCATCTTCTTGTCCCGTACACCCTGCCGGAATGCCACCACCACAGAGGCATTTTGGATATGCGGGATGGTGTTCCGCACCTGGGAGAACCGCTGGATGAAGGAGCGCAGCGTCTCCCCAGGCTGTTGTTGGATGGCGTGGAGGTCGAGCTCCGTGCCAGGCCGGGTGTAGGAGCTGCCGAAGTTTGCAGTGAACTGCCGGCAGAGCTCTCACCAGTAGGTTATGGAACCTTGGGGGAGATTCATGAGCCAAGACCGAGCTGGGCCGGTCAAGGCGACAGGGAAGTAGTTGGCCATGACGGCCTCATCCCCTCCTGCAGCAATGATGGCGGTGGAGTAGATCTGGAGGAACTCCGCCGGGTTGACGCTGCCGTCGTACTTCTCGGGCAGGTGTGGCCGGAACTTGCGCAGCCACTTCGCGAAGCGAAGGTGTGGCGCCAGGGCCGCACATCCTGCTCCTGTTGCTGCAGGTGTTGGTGCCGCGAACGCTTGGTTCGATGTCGGCACTGTGTACCCTGGTATGGGCAAGGCTGCGCCATAGACCAGGGTGTAAGTGCATCTAGGATATCCCTTGTGGGTTTTGGCTAATTGATGATGAACATATGAGATCCTAATGGAACTATTAAGATGATTGCAGGATAAACAAAGTGAACTGGCTCGGCACACACAAAAAGGTGAAAAATAGAGTGGTGCCCGAAAAGGAAGACTTTAGTGGAATTTAGAAGAGCAAAGTAGATATAAATGTATAGGTTGTGTGTGAGAGACACATCCCAAGAGCTCATGACTTTGCGTAAGGGTAAGGGCTAATAATCAACTAAAATCCACTGAACACCGGACTAGTCCGTCCATGGATCGGACTAGTCCGGTCAGCTTACTGGAACTAAACCGGACAAGTCCGGTTTTGGTCCGGACTAGTCCGGTCATGTCTCTGTTGTCCTCTTTAGAGGACTGCGGACTAGTCCATCCAAGCGACAGGACTAGTCCGCTGAAGTTTCTGGAACCCCATTTCACATAGCACCGGACAAGTCCGGTTTATGGATCGGACTAGTCCGGTTAACCCACTGGAAGTAGACCGGACATGTCCGATCATATACCGGACTAGTCCGGTAGTAGGTTTAACAACGGTAACTTCTTTGGAAACCCTATAAAAAGAGATCCTTCATTGTTTCTAAAGCGGGACACGACACATATTGTCAAAAACTCGAACCCTAGCGCCACCACCTGTCCCAAGAGCCCAAAAACACATCTCCCCATACATCTAAGGTGCAAAAAGGCCAAGATCAATCAAATACTTGGATTTGGGATTGAGAGATCGTCGTTCTTTCGTTGTGAGCTCTTGGGGTTTGATTTCTCTACACTCATATTCTGCATTGTAATCTTTTTGAGTGTATTTGATCAACTTCTCATTGTAATTCTTGTGGGAGCCCTCAACGTGTGAGGTTGCCCCACAAACTCGGTGATTACCCGTGATAGTGGAGTCAAGTCGGCCTTTGTGGTGACTTGAAGAGGGGAAGGGTTGGGAACCCGGCTCTGTGTGAGCTTCCTCAACGAGGACGTAGATCTCTTGGTGAGATCGAACCTCGGTAAAAATTCGTGTCTCTTGTCTCTCATTTGTTTTACATTTTGATACATTAGATCACTAGTTTGATAGTCATCGTTTGAGTTCCTTATAAGTTTGCACGTGCATCCATATAATAAATTTAATTTATAAAAACTGTTGTTCTCATTCCGCTGCTAAAAGGTTAAATTTATGAGACACACTTAATTAACTCAAATAATTCAGCACACCGGACTAGTCCGCCCACACAACCGGACTAGTCCGGTCAGTCAAGTTTCTGATAACTTTATTAAGTGTGCAGGAATCCTTTAAAGGCCTATTCACCCCCCCTCTAGGCCACATTCAATTGGTATCAGAGCCAAGTTCTCCACCAACGAGACTCACATCTGGGAGAGATCAATGGCCTCTGAGAAGAACAGGATGAAGACGAACAACAACGATGAGGAGCAAGAAGCCAAAGCCTTCGATGTGCTGAAAGAAAGCCCACATGATGATGATGAAGTGAGACAGCTTAAGACATTACTGAGAAAGAAGTTAATGGCACAAAAGGGAAAAGAGGAAGAAAATACGATGGGGAGTGGTCATCATGACTACTCCCGGTATCCTTACAACTACAACCGTCTCAATTCAAATAATCATTATCTCTCTATTCCTATGGGAAGACCCCCACAGTTTGACGGAAGTGGCTACACCATGTGGAAGTACAACATGAAGATGCATATGATATCCCTGAACCCTAGTCTGTGGCACATTGTTTGCACAGGCATCGATATTCCGGACACGGATGATGAACTCACTCCAGAACAAGAACAAGAGATTCACAGAAACGCACAAGCCGTCGCCGTGATCACATCATCACTAAGCAGAGAGGAATTCACCAAGATCGATGGGTTAGAAAGTGCAAAAGAAATCTGGGATACCCTCAAGACAGCTCATGAAAGAAATAGGTCTGTACGTGAAGCCATAATTGAGATGCTAGAAGGAGAGTTGGGGAGATTTGCTATTGAAGAAGGCGAATCACCTCAAGACATGTACAATCGGATGAAGGCACTCATCAACAAAATCCGTGCCTATGGAAGTAAGAAATGGACAGATCATGAAGTGGTCAAAAGAATGATTAGAGCCTTTATGCCAAGAAATGTCACACTTTGCTCAATGATCAGAGAGAGCCCCGGTTTTCACAAAATGACTCCCGATGAATTACTAGGGAAGATCATAAATCATGAAATGATGGAGAAAGAAGCTCAATACGTCAAAGACTTAGCCGAACTCACCTCATCCAAAAAGAAAGAAGTTGCTCTCAAAGCAACGTGCAGACCCAAACTCAAAGAAACTCGTGAAGACCAAGACGATGGAGATACAAGCGACGAGAGCACCGATCTTGATGACGAAGAAATGGTGCTCTTCATCAAAAAGTTCAAACGCATGATGAAGAGAAGACACGGCAACAATTCACATGAAGGCAAAAGCAAGGATAAAGGAAAATCCAAGGCTCGACGCACTTGCTATAACTGCGGATAGTATGGTCACTTCATGGTGAACTGTACTTATGAAGAAAACAAAAAGAAGAAGGAAACAAGATCTCAAGAAAAGAAAAATTTCAGAAAAAGAAGACAAGCCCATCAAGCTCACATTGGGAAGGATGGGACTCAAACGACGAGTCCTGCTCCGATGAAGAAGAAGAGATGGCCACTTTCGCAGTCAAAAAACTAACTATGAGAGCCACACTCTTTCCGAACATGGGAGGACGGGACATGAACAACCACACTTGTCTTATGGCTAAGGAAGGCAAGAAAAAGGTTCGACTTACTCCTCCTGTGCTAAATTCCTCCATTGATGACTTTGATAGCTCTAGTGACAATGAAGAATTGTTTAGAGGGCTAAGTAAAATTGCTTTAAAGAAAATGGAAATGTTGTCAAACAAAATCTTTGAAAAGGAGGAACTTGTCAACCGACAAGAAGATATGCTCATCCGTGAGATGAAGAGATATCAAGAAGTTGAAAAGCTTCTTGAGCTTGAGAGAGAGAAGAATGAGTCACTTGAGTTAGAGCTAGCCTTGAGTAAGGAAATTTACTCAAAGTTAGAGGACTCGCATATTGCAATCAAGGAAGAACTTGCTAACTTGTCAAAAGTTAACAAAATCCTTGAGGTGCAAGTTGAGTCGCTCAAACAAAGTGACTCCTCTTCCTCCAAAGACATGAGCTCGACAACAATAAGAACCTGCACTTGCTCTAGTAAGAAGAATGTAATTTCTAATTCTTCAACCCCACATGACATGCATTCTTCTCAAAACGGCATCTTTGATAAGGAGAAGATCAAATATGCACAAAGTGCATATATAATCACTAGACCTCCCAATGTCAAAGATGGTCTTGGCTTTGACAGGAACAAACACATGTCCACTTCTAATCATGCTAAGAATAGGATCATTTTTGTGAAAGAAAAATCCCATGAATCTGAGCTACAAACACTGTTCCATACATTTGATGCTTCTTATGTTCTCATGAAAAACAAGTATGGAAAAGTCATTGCTAAATATACAGGGCCACGCCAGAAGAACTTGAAACCTTGTGTGTGGGTGCCCAAGACTCTTGTGACTAACCTGAGAGGACCCAGGCAAGCTTGGGTACCTAAAACCCAGAAATAATTCTATTTTGCAGGCTTACTCCTCCGGCGGATCTAAGTGGGTGCTAGATAGTGGATGCACAAATCATATGACCGGAGAGAGAGGTATGTTTGTCGAATACAAGTGCAACAAGGATCCAAGTGAAGGTATATACTTTGGAGACAACAGCCAAGGAAAGGTCCTTGGTAGTGGTAATATTGAAATATCCTCTCAACACACCTTATCTAATGTTTTACACGTAGACTCTCTAGATTATAATCTTTTATCAATATCTCAACTATGCGACAAAGGTTACAACTGTTTATTCACTAATGAGGGTGTGACCGTCTTTAGAAGAAGCGATGGCTCGATTGCATTCAAGGGATTGTTGAAGGGAAAGCTTTATCTTGTTGACTTCAACAAAGATAAAGCCGAACTCAACACTTGCTTGGTTGCAAAGACCAACATGGGATGGCTGTGGCATAGACGGCTAGCCCATGTTGGAATGAGAAATCTGCAGAAACTTCTAAAAGGTGGTCACATCCGTGGTCTTAAGGATGTGGTTTTTGAAAAAGACAGGCCGTGCAGCGCTTGTCAAGCAGGAAAACAAGTTGGAGCACCACACCCCGCCAAGAATGTGATGACCACCGCTAGACCGCTGGAACTTCTCCACATGGATCTCTTTGGTCCAATTGCGTACATCAGCATCGGCGGCAACAAATATGGTTTAGTAATTGTTGATGATTTTTCAAGATTTACCTGGGTATTTTTCTTGTATGATAAATCAGAAACTCAGGGAATCCTCAAGAAGTTCTTGAAAAGAGCTCAAAATGAATTCTCGTCAACCGTAAAGAATATCAGAAGTGACAATGGGACAGAATTCAAGAACACCCAAGTTGAAGAATATCTCAATGAACAAGGTATAAAGCATGAATTCTCGGCACCCTACTCTCCTCAACAGAACGGGGTGGCCGAAAGAAAGAACAGAACATTGATCGAAATGGCGAGAACAATGTTGGATGAATACAAGACGTCAGACCGATTTTGGGCAGAAGCGGTGAACACCGCTTGTCATGCCACAAATCGGTTGTACCTTCATCGACTACTGAAGAAAACTCCATATGAGCTTCTCATGGGTAAAAAGCCTAATGTTTCCTATTTCAAAGTTTTTGGTTGCAAATGTTTTATTCTGAACAAGAAACCAAGGGCCTCGAAGTTTGCTTCGAAGTCTGATGAAGGATTCTTGCTCGGATATGAATCGAATGCCTACGCCTATCGTGTCTTCAACAAGGTGTCCGACCTTGTTGAAGTAGCGCGTGACGTAGTGTTCGATGAAACTAACGGCTCACAAGTGGAGCAAGTCGATAAGTCTATGCTAGATAAGGAGGAAGCTCCATGTGAAGCGCTGAAGAAAATGGCACTTGGTGATATCCTACCACGAGAGGAAACACAAGACAAACTTCAACAAGGAAGCAATGATCAAGAGGGAGCTCCTACACAAGATCAGGTTGAGGAAGGTCAAGAAGATCAAGATGATCATGGAAGCAATGATCTAGGGGGAGACATGACACATGAAGACAATGAAGAACAAGCAACTATACAAATTCCACATCCAAGAGTACATCAGTGTGTGCAAAGAGACCATCCTGTCAACAATATCATTGGAGATATTGCTAAGGGAGTAACTACTAGATCTCAAATTGCAAATTTTTGTGAACACTATACTTTTGTGTCTTTTCTGGAGCCATACAGGGTAGAAGAAGCCTTAAGGGATCCAGACTGGGTGATTGCAATGCAAGAGGAGCTGAACAACTTCAAAAGAAATGAAGTGTGGGAGCTGGTGGAAAGACCAAGAGCGAACATCGTTGGAACCAAATGGGTCTTTCGGAACAAGCAAGATGAACATGGAGTAGTGACAAGAAATAAAGCGAGGTTGGTGGCCAAAGGTTATTCTCAAGTGGAAGGTTTGGATTTCGATGAAACCTTCGCTCCTGTAGCTAGACTTGAGTCCATTCGCATTTTATTGGCATATGCTACTCACCATAATTTTAAGTTGTATCAAATGGACGTCAAAAGTGCCTTTCTCAATGGTCCGATAAAGGAGGAAGTCTATGTGGATCAGCCACCGGGGTTCGAAGATCAGGAGTATCCCAACCATGTCTATAAACTGCGTAAGGCTCTCTATGGCCTCAAACAGGCTCCTCGAGCCTGGTATGAGTGCCTTAGAGATTTTCTGATTCAAAATGGATTCAAAATTGGTAAAGCTGACTATACACTCTTTACTAAACATTTTGATGATCATTTATTCGTATGTCAAATTTATGTTGATGACATTATCTTTGGATCCACTAACAAGTCCTTCTGTGAAGAATTTAGCAAAATAATGACAGACAGGTTCGAGATGTCAATGATGGGTGAATTGAAGTTCTTCTTGGGATTTCAAGTGAAGCAACTGAGAGAAGGTACATTTATAAGCCAAACTAAATGTACACAAGACATTCTCAAGAAATTCAATATGGAGAAAGCCAAGCCCATCAAGACACCCATGGCCATCAACGGACATCTCGACCTCAATGAAGACGGTCCAAATGTGGACCAAAAGGTATATCGGTCCATGATTGGCTCCTTACTATACTTATGTGCATCTAGGCCAGATATTATGCTTAGTGTTTGTATGTGTGCAAGGTTTCAAGCCGCACCTAAAGAGTGTCACTTAATTGCTGTAAAAAGAATCCTAAGGTACCTTGTGCACACACCCAACTTGGGCCTTTGGTATCCCAAAGGATCCAAGTTTAACTTGATAGGGTATTCTGACACCGACTATGCAGGATGCAAAGTCGATAGAAAGAGCACGTCAGGGACTTGTCAATTTCTTGGTAGGTCCCTAGTTTCTTGGTCATCTAAAAAGCAAAACTCCATTGCTCTTTCCACAGCGGAAGCGGAGTATGTTGCAGCCGGTAGTTGCTGTGCGCAACTACTTTGAATGCGACAAACTCTTAGGGACTATGGCTACAATCTAAGTCATATCCCGCTTCTATGCGATAATGAAAGCACTATAAAGATTGCACACAACCCTGTAGAGCACTCAAGAACTAAACACATAGATATCCGTCATCACTTTCTTAGAGATCATTCATTAAAAGGTGACATTGCTATTTCACATGTTAGGACTGAAAAACAACTTGCGGATATTTTTACCAAACCATTAGATGAGAAAAGGTTCTGTGAACTAAGAAATGAGCTAAACATTCTTGACTCTCGAAATGTGGCTTGAAACATTGCATACCTGGTTGCAACTTCAAATGTTCCTCTGTATTGTTAAAAATGCTCCTCCTCTCCTTTTCTACTCAGAAAACTATTTTTATGAAGAAATCTTGAGGATTATGACCATTGTTTGATTGCTGATTGCCTACTGGTCGTAATCACCAAGACTATTTGCAAAATTAGTGTCCTTGGATCACCTCTAAACTCTATTATCTGCATCAAGACTGCTGGAACCGGACTTGTCCGGTTGTCGACCAGACTAGTCTGGATAGACCACAGTTAGGTTAATTCAGGGGCACCGGACTAGTCCGCTACCATGACCGGACTAGTCCGGTGAGTCGCATATAGAAGCACTTGGCCGGCCCAGATCTCTCCCTCACCCCTCATTAGACTTGCTCTCCCTCTCCTCTTCAAAACCCTAGCCCCCAAAGTGATTTTCTGGTTGAACCCTCAAAATCGAGTTTTTCTCCGCGAAAAAGACTCCCCTTGACGAGTGGTCTCCCTCCTCCGGACTCATCCGGACTGATTTCCACTTCTTCGACGCGAATCTTCAAATCTTGGTAAATTTCCCCCTTTAAACCAAAATCTCAACTTTTCTAGTTCTAGCTAGTTTTCTTTGATTTCAAAAGGATGTACATTGCCTCAATAGATGTATTCCTACCATGTTCCTACCCTTGTGCCCTTAGATAGGAGATTTAATTCAAATGAAACATTAGGGTTCTTATGCCAGGCCGGACTAGTCCGGCGCACAGAGGCGGACAAGTCCGGTCCACCGGACAAGTCCGCACTCTGAAACCGGACAAGTCCGGTCTCTGACAGTTGAACCCCTACGTTCCCATTTGAAGTCGATAATGAGTCCTAAACAGAGTATTGAGAAAGACTATAGCTCCGAAGGATGGAGATGCGGGAACTATACAAGGGACTTTGAGGACTCTCATGAAGGTCATCAGTGGAAGGAGACCATTCAATGTCTTTGAGTATATCTACAACGACATTGTGAACATCTCAATTACCCCCAATAGGTCCTACGGATACGCACCGTATATCATGTACATGATTGAGAAAGTGACGGGACTCGAGTTTGTCAAGGATGTCAAGCATATGGGGTTGAAGCCGCAAAAACCCACCGAGTACACTCTCCCTCCGGTTCCAACTGCCCTGTCCTCTCCACCAGTGGAGAGGAGATCAAAGCAAGCTCATGATGACACTAGATCTGCAGCTGCTCCTTCTGGATCTCCACCTGCCCAAGAATCATCCAGCGGCATCCTCAAGATGCTCTCCTCCATCTTTGCCTGCTGCCGTAAGATCGAAGACAGGCAGCACAAAGAAAAGCTTGCAAGGAAGAAACATCAACAGTACGTCAATGCCAATATCAAGTCTATCTGTGCAAAGCTTGAGATTGAGCCCGTTGGATCAGCGCCCGCCTCCGAGGACTCAGAGGAAGATCCTGCTCCCGTGGATGCTGAAGATGAAGATCAGACTGAGACTGACGGAGGAGGCAGCGATGAGTGATTCCCCTCAATTTTTCCCTTTTTGGTGCCTTGATGCCAAAGGAGGAGAGATTGAGATTAGGGAAGATTGAGATTAGATTTGGACTATTTCTATCTAGTATTAGTTATTAAGATCTTTTGTGATCAAGGACGTGTACCTATTTTAAAATCTTGTAATGCACTATTTCTTTTCTTATGTGTGATGTACTATGCTCTAATGCCTACTTATATGTTCACTACTGTTTGTCTTTAATTTATCACATTTTGTTTATCACACACCTGTGAGGCACCCCACCATAAGGTGTGTGCATATGTGAGAAGTTTTTTTGGTGAATTCTTTATTATTCTCACATGTGCACACCTTATGAAAATCAACTTTTTATTCTCAATTGTGATATCTCAAATAGTTGTCATCAATCACCAAAAAGGGGGAGATTGTAAGTGCATCTAGGATATACCTTGTGGGTTTTGGCTAATTGATGACGAACATATGAGATCCTAATGGAACTATTAAGATGATTGCAGGATAAACAAAGTGAACTGGCTCGGCACACACAAAAAGGTGAAAAATAGAGTGGTGCCCGAAAAGGAAGACTTTAGTGGAATTTAGAAGAGCAAAGTAGATATAAATGTATAGGTTGTGTGTGAGAGACACATCCCAAGAGCTCATGACTTTGCGTAAGGGTAAGGGCTAATAATCAACTAAAATCCACTGAACACCGGACTAGTCCTCCATGGATCGGACTAGTCCGGTCAGCTTACTGGAACTAAACCGGACAAGTCCGGTTTTGGTCCGGACTAGTCCGGTCATGTCTCTGTTGTCCTCTTTAGAGGACTGCGGACTAGTCCATCCAAGCGACAGGACTAGTCCGCTGAAGTTTCTGGAACCCCATTTCACATAGCACCGGACAAGTCCGGTTTGTGGACCGGACTAGTCCGGTTAACCCACTGGAAGTAGACCGGACAAGTCCGATCATATACCGGACTAGTACGGTAGTAGGTTTAACAACGGTAACTTCTTTGGAAACCCTATAAAAAGAGATACTTCATTGTTTCTAAAGCGGGACACGACACATATTGTCAAAAACTCGAACCCTAGCGCCGCCACCTGTCCCAAGAGCCCAAAAACACATCTCCCCATACATCTAAGGTGCAAAAAGGCCAAGATCAATCAAATACTTGGATTTGGGATTGAGAGATCGTCGTTCTTTCGTTGTGAGCTCTTGGGGTTTGATTTCTCTACACTCATATTCTGCATTGTAATCTTTTTGAGTGTATTTGATCAACTTCTCATTGTAATTCTTGTGGGAGCCCTCAACGTGTGAGGTTGCCCCACAAACTCGGTGATTACCCGTGATAGTGGAGTCAAGTCGGCCTTTGTGGT
Source organism: Neostapfia colusana (assembly GCA_030760725.1). Lineage (NCBI taxonomy): Eukaryota > Viridiplantae > Streptophyta > Magnoliopsida > Poales > Poaceae > Neostapfia > Neostapfia colusana. The sequence continues at coordinate 10,996,698 of JASWHV010000014.1, read as the reverse complement.
GACTTGAAGAGGGAAAGGGTTGGGAACCCGGCTCTGTGTGAGCTTCCTCAACGAGGACGTAGATCTCTTGGTGAGATCGAACCTCGGTAAAAATTTGTGTCTCTTGTCTCTCATTTGTTTTACATTTTGATATATTAGATCACTAGTTTGCTAGTCATCGTTTGAGTTCCTTATAAGTTTGCACGTGCATCCATACAATAAATTTAATTTATAAAAACTGTTGTTCTCATTCCGCTGCTAAAAGGTTAAATTTGTGAGACACACTTAATTAACTCAAATAATTCAGCACACCGGACTAGTCCGCCCACACAACCGGACTAGTCCGGTCAGTCAAGTTTCTGATAACTTTATTAAGTGTGCAGGAATCATTTAAAGGCCTATTCACCCCCCTCTAGGCCACATTCATGGGGGCACCATTTGCAGGGCATATGGCTGGGGCATATGCTGCATGGCGTATGCCTGGGGCAGAGATCGCGTAGCGAACGTCTGCGGCTCAGGCTGGGTCGAGGCGGTTGACATGCTGTCACCGGCCTCTTGGATGCGATGCCTTTCTCGCCGTCGCTCGATGAACACTCGGGCATCCTTGCCAATGTGGTGTTGTTCTAGCTCTGACCTCAGGTATGCCGATGGGAGCCTGGTGGAGCGGGAGTCTGCCGTCTGCCCGTCAACCGTTGGTGTGCACGTCAGTGACACAGCCGGTTGACTGGGACGTCGTCCCTGCCGAAGTTGAGGGATGGCGGCGGCGACGACGAGACGGTCTATGTCGCGAATCCACTGCTGGGTCGCTGACTGAGGCGCGTCCCCAGCAGGTGGATTGTGCAGTAGCACTCATGCTGCAGCTAGTGCACTCCCGTTGGAGACACTCAGCGCTGCAGTGGATCTTGGGCTCGCTGGAGTCGGCGCTGCCGGAGTCAACTGCTGGCTTCCAGCTTGCACCAACACACTCCGTCCTGAAGTGCGTCGAGATGTAGTCCCCGCTGGTCACCGTTCATCGTGAACGTGGGCGAGGAGAGCTTGCCGCTGAAGGAAGCTTCGTCATCTTCGTCGGCGAAAGCTCGTCGCGCAAGGGAAAAGCCCCCTACCTGGCGCGCCAAATGTCGAAGTGTGCCGTCGACACTTCCCCCGGGCCTGCTCTGGGCAGCCCGTGGAGGTTATTTTTCGGAGGGGCTAGTCACTCACGGAGAGCTTACGTGTTAGGGGCGATGGAAGGAGAAGCTTGACACAGAGATTTTTACGTGGTTCAGGCCGTCGGAGCGTAAAACCCTACGTCCACGGTGAGCAGCGGTGCTCGATGTATTGCTTGGCGCTCAGAACCGGAGTTCTGAGCTTGAGGATGACCTGAGTGCTAGAATGTCTAGGGAGCAAGTGTGCAAAGAGCCGAACCCCTCCTAACGTCGCCTACCCGAGCCTTTTATAGTCCAAGGCTCGGGCGGCTTACAAGGTGGGCCCGGGACCCGACAGGTGGTCCCAGGGAGATTGCCTGCCATCTACCGTATCTGCAGTTACGCCGGCAGTTGTCTCTGGCGAGGGCTTCTAAGTCTTTGTTCTGCTGCCCTGCCCATGCCGCAAGCTAGTCGTAGTGGCTGATGATGGCAGGGATGGCAGGGGATGTCTTGTCGCTGTGTTTATTGGCGTGCAGCTTCTGACGCGGCGTGCCAGTCTTCACAGTGATGTGAGTGGGTGCAACGGCACCTGACAGAGGCGTGCTCCGCGTCTCCGCGCCTTGGGAAGGCGCGGGTCTTGAATACCTTGTACGGGCAAGGTATGGCATGTCTTTACTCTTGCTGCCAACCGCGTAGGGGCAGGTAGCGTTGTTCTGCTGGCCACGTGGCGGGCCCGGAGCTCTCCTCTGAGGAGAGGGAGGTCCGGCCCCGCTGGACACATGGATCCTTCGGAGCTCTCCCCGCGGAGGGGGGAGGTCCGGCTTTGCTGACCACGTGGCGGGCCCGGAGCCCTCCTCTGAGGCGAGGGAGGTCCGGCCCCGCTGGACACATGGAGCCTTCGGAGCTCTCCCCGCGGAGGGGGGAGGTCCGGCTCTGCTAACCACGTGGCGGGCCCGGAGCCCTCCTCTGAGGAGAGGGAGGTCCGGACCCACTGGACACGTGGAGCCTTCGGAGCTCTCCCCATGGAGGGGGGAGGTCCGGCTCTGTTGGCCACGTGGCGAGCCTGGAGCTCTCCTCTAAGGAGAGGAAGGTCCGGCCCCGCTGGACATGTGGCGCCCTCGGAGCTCTCCCCGCAGAGAGGGGCGAGGTCCTTAGGCAGTTTCCCCTGTGCGCGGGGGACCCCATATTGAGGGTACCGACAGCGGTGAACAGGAGCGCATCGGGGCTAGCCCTGCCTCAGCGCCGTCTCCTCCTGATCGGCGCATCGTCATGGCTCTCCCGGGTTTTGTGGCACCGGCGTCTCCTCCATCAGATGGCGACGCCATGGAGGAGGTTCGCGGCGCAGCTTCGGCCTCTGCTGCTCCTCTGTCCCTGTCGGACGCCATGGAACTTGCCCAGTCCAATGTCCGGCAGGTTTAGGCTCCGCTTGAGCGCGAGCGGGGGGGACTTGGCGGACGAGAGGGACCGCCTCTGCGACTGGGGGCGGCTCTTGAAGCTGCGGACCAGGGAGGTCGAGGAGGAGCTCGACACTGAGAGGACGAGGCTCAACGCTGAGGAGAAACTTCTCATTGCGCAGAATAACGCCATCGACCACCTGGACACCGAGACCCGGAAGATCATGCAGGAGGCCCGCGAGGCCTATGACGGTGTTCGGGCCCGCATCGTCGCCAACGAGGAGATCCGGTTGCAGCTGGCGCGGCGCGAGTGTGCCGTCGCGGAGCGGGAGCGCGCCATGGCAGACAAGGAGAAGGAGGTCACCGAGCAGCTGCAGGCGGGAGAAGGCGACCTGAGGGCCAAGGCCGGGGAGCTGGAACTCCGGGAGGCAGCCTTGGCTGAAAGGGGGGAGCAGGTCGCCAAGGACTGCCAGACGGTGCTGAACCGGGAGCTTGCTGCCGACTTCCGAGCGTCGGAATTGGAGATCCTTACCCGGGACCTCCAGCTCCAGGAGAACGACCTGACGGCCAAGGAGAGGAGGTTCACCAAGGAAGGACTTGGCGCCCTGCTGGCGGCTTGTCAGGAGGTGGAGCAGCTCCGGGCTTCACGGACCATCGAGGCCCAGGGAGTTCGGGATTTCGTTGGCCAGGCGGAGTCTGCTCTAGTGCCTCTCGGCTTCAGCCCCGTGAGGACAGGGGCACCGGCGCAATAGATGGCCCAGGCGCTCCCAGCAGTCGAGTCCATCGACGCCAAGCTGGAGAGGCTGGAAGTTGTGATCAGCGATGAGCTCGAGGTCGAGGGGAGGGGCTTGGCGAAGGAGGTCACCGCGCACATGCTTACGTGCTTCCGGAGCTGGGACTCCTCCATCTCTCTAGAGCCGGTGGTGCGGGGTGTGGCGGACCGGAATCCGCTCATCCAGGATCGCAGAGGGTGGTGCTGCGCGATGCGACACCCGACAGCACACGTCATAAGAACACATTATATTACATGGGAAAAACAAACTGAATGTACAAAATAGTACACTTCTCAGTTACAACTAGGGTCTTTTGTTACACAGCGGAAGTTTCTTTTGTACAACTCACGCCCGCCTCTCTAGAAAAAATCGGTTGCCAGCCCTAGGGCAACCCACACTAGCTGCACGTCTCAGCTCAGCGCGGCGTGTACGGCTCCCACTCATCCATGGTGCCCGACGGAGGGTAACCCTCGCCGGTGGACTCGTACTCCGAGTCCGTGGGTGGCTCCTCACCTGAAAAACACTTAAGCAGAAACCGTGAGCACGAAGGCTCAGCAAGGCTTAACCGACTCACCTAAGCATGAAACTCTACATGAGGTGTACAATGACATAGGATAGCAATGTTGCAGCAAATGGACACGCCTACAAGTTCATCCTTAGTTCATCTTTTAGCAACAAGTTAACAGTTCATGAAGCTAAAATTTAGTAAGCAATATTTGGTGGCAAACATGTAGCAATACAATGTTATATCATATCAGCAGTATTGAATCACCATATTTCATACATTAGTCTACATCACGACTCAGTGACCAAGTGGTACTCTTCACCGCGAGGGACGGTGAATCGACTCGATATACACCTGCAGGGAAACCCAAAGAGCACGTCACGTACGCCCATCCGTGGAGCTGCACAGCATGCTCACTCGATGTCGTACGGGGCAACCTTTCACCCAACAGCCCAAACGTCGAACCGGTCGCACCGAAACGAGCAGGAGGTTCCCCACACGGAGCATCTCTCTATGCCCGTTGGCAGATTTCCACCTTGCTGCCCTCAACCTACACCTATAAATCGGTGTGCTATGCCTCGACGCCCGGAGGTTTAGGCTACATCGGTTTATCGGGGCCCATATATCCGATATGCCTTCGGTACGTTCAAACTTGATCAGCGTGGGCCGCACAAGATCGGTCCTCAATCGACACGGACAGGGCTGCGCACACAAGACTCCCTCTTGCTGCGCCCTAACCCCTGCCTAGTCTCATTTCATTACTAAAGTGATCTCACATCACTCAACCGAACCCGTGTGTCCCAAGCCTATCTCGCGAGTAGATTCCAACTACTCGACTTGTACCGAAGCCCTATGAATCTTTAAGCATAGCCTTTCTAACCGACGTCTTAGACACTACCCTCACTCTTTTAGGAACCTTTGGTTATGCAAGTGGGGTTCCATTCATCCTACACCTAATGCACAATCATAGTTCATATGACACATGTAAACAAAGTAAAACTTATAAAAGGTTAATGCAAACCGGGGCTTGCCTTGTTGCTGCTGGTCAGTAGTTAGCTCTTCTTCCGGAAGGAGGAAGTCCAGCTGTCGAAGTGTTCGGTCGACACTTCCCCCGGGCCTGCACTGGGCAGCTCGCGGAGGTTGTTTTTTCGGTGGGGCTAGTCACTTGCGGAGAGCTTGAGCGTATGGACGAGTTAAGGAAAAGCTTGACACGGCGGGTTTTACGTGGTTCGGGCCGCCGGAGCGTAAAACCCTACGTCCACGGTGAGCTGAGGAGCTCGCTGTAGCAAGCTCAGAACCGGAGTCCTGAGCTTGGGGAAGACTGAAGTCTAGCGTATGAGTTGCGGGAGAGCGAACCCTTGCTAACGTTGCCTACCCGAGCCCTTTATAGTCCAAGATTCAGGTGGCTTACAAGGGGGGCCCGGGACCCGACAGGTGGTCCCGGGGTGATTGTCTGTTATCTACCGTATCTGCAGTTATGTCGGTAGTTGTATCGGGCGAAGGCTTCTGAGTCTTCGTCTTGCCGCCCTGCCCATGCCGCATGCTAGTCGTAGTGGTTGATGACGGCGGGGGCGGCATGGGATGTCTTGTCGCTGCGTTTATTGGCTGGCAGGCTCTGACACTGCGCGCCAGTCTGTGATGCGACTGGGCGCAACGGCACCTGACAGAGGCGTGCTCCGCGTCTCCGCGTCTTGGGAAGACACAGGCCTTGAATACCTTGTACGGGCAAGGCATGAGGATACTTTATGCTCGCTGCCTACCGCTCGGGGGCAGGCAGCGCTCTTCTGCTAGACACGTGGCGGGCCCGGAGCCCTCCTCAAAGGAGAGGGGGGTCCGGCCCCGCAGGACACGTGGAGCCTTCGGACCTCTCCCCGCGGAGGGGGAGGACCGGCTTCTATCGGCCACATGGCAAGCCCGGAGCTCTCCTCTGAGAAGAGGGAGGTCCGGCCCTGCTGGACACGTGGCGCCTTCGGACCTCTCTCCCGCGGAGGGGGGAGGTCCGGCTTCTGTATGCCATGTGGCAGGCCCGGAGCTTTCCTCTGAGGAGAGGGAGGTCCGGCCCCGCCGGACGCGTGGCGCCTTCGGAGCTCTCCCTGCGGAGAAGGGCGAGTTCCTTAGGCATTTTCCCCTGTGCGCGGGGGTACCCCATATCGCGGGTACCGACAGTGGCCCCCGGGCCCATCTCGGGGGAGATAGCGAGCCCGAGGTGGGACCTCCGTCTCTTCTGATCCGCGCACTTTCTCTAAGTCCCGCATTGACCGCTGCCGGAGCACGAACAGTCGCGGGTTCGTGGGAGCGTGCGCCCACTTGATGGTTGCTTTTACTGCAGCGGTTCCCTAGGCTGCCACTTCTGCATGTTGCGGCGCTTTCTTCGGGAACCGCCGGAGTGCCTTGCCGGCTCGTCTTCTTGGGAGGCTGACTCCTTGACCCACCGCTTCAGCTGGGTGGCTTGGGTCCACTTGCCATTGGCACTCTGTCTCGGAGCCGAAGCGGTTGCCGATGCGGCATATTCAAAGAGTTTCCAATTGCTTTGAATTGTACCTGGAAGGTGTGAAAGGAGACCGCAACGTGGGCAGGCTCCCCTTATAAGGCTTCCAACACTTGCACCTTCCTTGAGTCTCTGCGGCCTTGTCTTCTTCCATGGCTTCTAACCGGCCTTTGGGGGGGAATCGCTCTCGATTTCCTCCGATGACGGCGTCTGCACCAAGTCTGGGACCCAGGGAGCCTGCATGCCTTGCCTCTGGAGGTGGCGCCTCCAAGAGGTCTCAGGTTTGTCCTTCCGACGGGACTCTTCCTAGGCGACGGCAGGCTGAAAGTTTCCTGGCGTTGCGTCCCTTCTTAGATGGTGGAGTCTTCAAAGAAACTGCTGATACGCCAAGGCGGCTCCCGGCGGAGGAGTCTCCAAGGAAACTGCTGAAGCACCAAGGAGGACCCCAGGCGGCAGAGTCTCCAAGAAGACCACTGAAGCAGCGGAGGGGGCTTCAGGAGCACCCTTGATGACACCGGCTTTTGCGCTGGTGATGGGGGGAGTCTCCAAGGAAACCACTGAAGCAGCGGAGGGGGCTTCAGGAGCATCCTTGATGATACCGGCCCTCGCGCTGGTGATGGCCGAGGTGATTCCTGCGCTCGGGTCACGGAGCGGGAGAACGCCGCCAGGGCTGAAGCCTGATGGCGTAGCGGCTCTTGCAACTTCTAGGCTCTGGTCGTGCCAGGGGGACCCTGGGGCTTGTTTCCTTATTTTTTATCGAGTCTGTAGTCCAGCTCATGGAGCCATGAGTACATGAACTCTTATGACCCTTCGTGCCTGCGATGTTTTCTGTCTTCTTCTTGGTTTTGCCTGGCCGAGCCCTTAGCTCCGCAAGGTGCTCAGAGGCCTTCACCAATCTCGACGTTCTGCTCTGGCACTTTCCCCAGGTCCTTACTGTATTAAGGGTCCCGGAGGTCTTCAGGGCCCTCCTCATGAGGATGGGGAGGCCCGGATCTGCCGGCCACGTGGCGGGCCCGGAGCTCTCCTCTGAGGAGAGGGAGGTCTGGCCCCGCGGGACACGTGGGGCCTTCGGACCCCTCCCCTCATAGGAGGGGGGGATCCGGTCCTGCTGGACATGCGGATCCTTCGGTCTTGCCTTGGAGTCCCGGTCTTGCGTGATCCCGTAGTGGCCCCCTGGTAGGGGCGTCCCATTGGTCGGGTGCTCCTACCCTACTCCCGTAGGGATTTGAGGCCGAGAGGTCCTGCACACAAGTAAGGGAAACGTAATTCTCCTTGGGAGCTCCCCCTCCTTTATCTCATAGTCTTATTTGGCTCACGATCCCTAACCATATGCACGGTGCTTGGGGACTGTAGTGCGCGAAGTGCCGGGGGCTCGGGGCCCCTTCGACTATCGGCAGGTACTTCCAACGCAACCGCCTCTGGTAGGGCAGCAAATGCCGACTAGGGGTGAGAATGAGAAGAGGGAGCTGAGCGCATGGCGGCCATGCACCGGAAGTGTAGTCATAAAAAATATAGTACATAATTTAAATGAGTACAAGGAAAGATCAAAGTAGAACAGGTTTCTTTTCGTATAATTTTCCACAGAGGAAGGCAGGCTAAACATGGAGGCCACGACCTGCCCCATTAAGAAGGGAAGCAAGACTCTACGCGCTTGGAGTCGGAACCAGGCAAAGCTGAACGTAGTCCTGTACCGTCCCCTGGGGCTTAGCTGCTCCGAGCGCTGTTCCTGGACTCTATGGAATTTATTACGAAAAGAAGAGACTGTCCTATCTTTGCTCTAGGGGTAGAACTTACGGAGGTGTTCTATGTTCCAAGGGTTTGGGAGCAGGTCCCCATCCTCGGTGGAAAGGCGTACGCACCCGGGGAGGCACACTTTTGCGACTCGGAAGGGACCTTCCCAACTAGGGGAGAGTTTGTGGGTCCCTTCGCGAGAAAGTATGCGCCGCAGCACCAGGTCACCTTCCTGCAGCTCCCGGGCACGCACAGATCTCTGGTGGTAGCGCCGGAGCACTTGTCTGTACCGTGCGTTACGGAGTGCTGCATGCAATCGGACCTCGTCGACGAGGTCGATTTCTCCACGCTGGAGGTTGTCCTGCGCGGCTTCGTCGTAAGCCCGGACACGGTGAGACTTCATGGTGATCTCTGGGGGAAGTACAGCTTCGGCCCCATACACCATGAAGAAGGGTGTCTCTCCGGTGGCCCGGCTCTGGGATGCCCGGTTAGCCCATAGTGTGCTTGGAAGCTCATCCACCCAATTGGCACCATGTTTCTTCAGACTGGCGTAGGTGCGGGTCTTAAGGCCCCGGAGAATCTCCGCGTTGGCCCTCTCGACTTGCCCATTGCTCTTTGGATGGGCAACAGAGGCATAGCACACCTGAATGCCGAGGTCTTCGCAGTAGTCTTGGAAGGCTGCGCTGGTGAACTGGGTCCTGTTGTCGGTGATGATCCTGTTCGGGACCCCGAACCGGCAGACAATAGACTTGATGAACTTTACTGCGGATTGCTTGTTGATGGTGACAGCTGGTGTGGCTTCCGGCCACTTGGTGAACTTGTCGATGGCGACGTAGAGGTACCGGAATCCCCCGACGGTTCCGGGGAATGGTCCCAAGATGTCCAGCCCCCATACGGCAAAAAGGCCATGAGGGTGGGATCATCTGTACCGCCTGAGCCGGTGTATGGATCTGCTTGGCGTGGAACTGGCACGCCTTGCAGCTCTAGACCAGCTTGACGGCATCCTGGAGTGCTGTCGGCCAGTAGAAGCCATGCTGGAAGGCTTTACTGACAAGCGTGCGTGAGGAAGAGTGACTTCCACATTCGCCTCCATGGATCTCAGCGAGCAAGTCGCAGCCTTCCCCCTGGGTTATGCACCGCAATAGGACGTGGTTGGCGCCACGCTGGTAGAGACCCCCCTCTACCAGCGCGTATCTCTTAGCCATACGCACGATCCGTTCAGCGGTTGCATGTTCTTCAGGGAGGATGTTGTCTTTCAAGTAGTCCCGGATCTCCGTGATCCATGCATCGGGTCTGACTTGAGCTTCTGGATCTTAAGCGCTGGGTTGCACGGAGTCCCCAGTGACGCTTATGATCCTTGGCGGCATCCATGGCTGCAGGGCCGCCGGGACCGCCAGCTTCGAGGTGCTGGTCAAGCCCCCTTCGCCCGGCTTGGCGGGTCGGGCTGTGGGCCGCAGCAACGTCCTCTCGAAGACTCCTTCGGCCACGGGAGCTCCGGTGGAAGCCTTCGTTGAAATGTCGTCAGCTGCGGCGTTGCCAGCGCGCGGTACGTGGCGCAGGTCCAAGGCGAGGAAGTCTTTCCCCAACATCTGCACGTGAAGCAGATAAGCAGCTAGCTGTGGGTCATTGCAGGATCATTCACCCTTGACTTGCTTGATAACCAGCTGGGAGTCGCCCTGTGCCAACAACTGGCGAGCGCCTAAGGACAGGGCTGTCTGTAGGCCAAAGATGAGTGCTTCATACTCTGCCATGTTGTTGGTTGCCTTGAAATTGAGACGCACCATGTACCCAAACTGTTCTCCCGATGGCATGAGGAGCAGTACGCCGGCACCGGCCCCCTGCTTTCGCGAGGAGCTGTCGAAGAAAAGCGTCCAGTGGGGCTCGGTGAAGACCGGAGCTTGGTGCCCTGGTTCACCGTCTTCGTGGCCCCCTGGGTCAGTCTTCGTTGGTGTCCACTCTGCCACAAAGTCGGCCAGTGCTTGGCTTTTGACTGCATGGCGAGGAAGGAAGTCCAGCTCAAACTCCGCCAGCTCCGCCGCCCATTTAGCAACGTTGCCAGTCGTATGGGGGCTGTGAAGAATCGTCTTCAGCGGATAGGAAGTGACTACCGAGACCCGGTGGGCCTGGAAGTAATGGCGGAGCTTCCTGGAGGCCACGAGCACCGCATACAGCAGCTTGTGGACTTCTAGGTACCTTGTCTTGGCATCATGAAGTACTTCGCTGATGTAGTAGACAGGCCTCTGGATGGTTCGAACCCTCTCTCTCAGGTCTGGGAGGTCTTCATCCATTGGCCCTGGCCCGCTAGAGATGAGTGGACCCACGGGGGCCTCCGGGAGTTGGAACCCAGAGGCCTCGCTGGTTCTCCGGGAGCTCCGGAGGGTCTTGAGGGATCTTCGGGAGGCCCCGTTGGGCCCCCAGGGGTCCCACAGGACCCCCGGGGGTTTATCTTGGGGGTCCGGGAGACCACCCTAGACCTCCGGGAGGCCGACCTGGACCTCCGGGAGGTTGCCTTGGAGGTCCGAGAGACCGTCTCGGTCCTGCGGGGCCTCCTGGCGTCTGTCTTCTGCTGCCGGAGCAGGTCGTGAAGATGAGAGGTCCGGCCGCTCTGCGATGAGGACCATACTCAGCACCTCGGTTGTTGCCACGATGTAGAGCAACAGGTGCTCTCCGGGCTCTGGGGCTACCATGATAGGTAGGGTTGTCAGGAGCCGCTTCAACTCCTGGAAAGCCTCTTCTGCTTCATCAGTCCAGGCGAATGGGCCAGACTTGCGCAGGAGCTTAAAGAAAGGGAGTGCCCGCTCTGCTAGCCTCGGTATAAACCGACTCAGCGCGGCTAGGCATCCCGTGAGTTTCTGGACATCTTTGACGCGAGCAGGAGGCCGCATCAAGTCGATGGCCTTGATCTTCTCTGGGTTGGCCTCAATCCCCCGGTGCGAGACCAGGAATACTAAGAGCTTCCCAGAGGACACACCGAACACACATTTGTCGGGGTTCAGCTTGGTGCGCGTAGAGCGCAATTTGTCAAAAACTAAGGCTAGGTTATCTAACAAAGATGAACCCTGCTTGACCTTGACAACGATATCATCGACGTACACCTCAACTAAGTCTCTTATTAACTCTCCAAAGGTTTTGTGCATTGCTCGCACAAAGGTGGGGAGAGCATTCTTTAGGCCGTAAGGCATAGAGACATAACAATAAAGGCCATCTACTGTGATGAAGGAGGTGTGCTCTTCATCCTCCCTAGACATGGGGATCTGATGGAAACCCGAGTAGGCCTCTAGGAAGCATAGCATATCACAGCCTGATGTTGAGTCTACTATTTGATCTATTCTAGGGAGAGGGAATGGATCTTTGGGACATGCCTTATTGAGATTAGTGTAGTCGATGCACATCCGGAGCTTCGCGCCGGCCTTCAGGACAACGACGGGGTTCGCCAACCACCGGGGGTGGTGGACTTCCCGTATGAAGCCAGCGTCCAGCAGCTTCTTGATTTCTTCACGAATGAAGTTTTGCCGCTCGATGGACTGCTTGCGGGGCTTCTGTTTAACTGGCCGGGCATCGGGGAAGCCTTTTAAGTGGTGCTCGATCACCTCCCTGGGGATCCCTGGCATCTGTGACGGTTGCCATGCAAACACGTCAACGTTGTGCCGGAGGAAGGTAACGAGCGCACCCTCCTATTTGCTATCCAGGCCCCCGGTTACCCGGGTGGTCTGGGTGGCCTCGGCGCCGACTTGGACGACCTTTAAGGGGACGCCGCCCTCGTCGAGGGGTTGCACCCGGGGTGCTGTGGCAGAGGCACAGTGGCGTGCACTCGGGTGGAGCTGGTCCGGCTCTGCACTGCCAGGGGCCGGTGCCCCAGCTGTTGCGAGCGCTTGGAGTTTCTCTAAGGCCGACACTGCAGCAGTGCGGTCTCCACGAATCCTGAGGACGCCCGTTGGTGTAGGCATCTTTAGGACGAGGTAGCCGTAGTGGGCTAAATCGGTACAGGGCTGGCCTGCCAATTATGGCGTTGAAGGGGAGGTCGATCTCCGCTACGTCGAATAGAATGTATTCTGTCCGATAGCTGTCCGGAGCTCCAAAGGTCACCGGGAGGCTGATGTTGCCGTAGGGAACGACCTGTCCCGGCCCTACCCCTGAGAACGGGCTCGACGGGGTGAGCTTGGCCATCGGGATCTGCAGCTTCTGGAAAGCTGCACGGCTGATGAGGTTCAACCCAGCTCCACCATCTACCAAAACGTGGTACATTCTCACGTTGGCGATGGTAGGAGCTACCAAGAGCGGTAGTTGGCCGGCCCCAGCCATGTTCTTGGGGCAGTCGGTGGCGTCAAAGCTGATGGGGGTTCCCATCCACTTGAGGTGCGGTGTGGCACTTTGGAGTGGAGCCACCGACGCTACCGCTCGGCGCAGAGTCTTGACTGCGCTTCGAGACGAGGGGTCGGCGGACCCGCCATATATGACGTAGAGTTTCTTTCGACGCTCATCGTCACTGGAGCTGGAGTCCTCATGGTTGCGTACCGCCTTCACGGCGCGCTGAGGCTCCTGAAACTCCACTTGGTGGTCGACGCTGTTCGGGACGTCGACCTTCTGCTTGCCCTCCCTTTGAAAGAAGGGTGGGGCATCAGTCCGCTGCTGCTTCCCTTTGCGGAAGCGCTCTGCGAGCTTCCAGATCTCCCGGCACTCGGCAATAGTGTGGCGACAGCTGCCGTGCACGGGGCATGGCTTGTCTTGATCACCTTCTGGGGTTGGTGACCTTCGCTGCCTCTTGTCGGGGCACGGCCCCCGAGCTCCACTGAGTGCCGCTGCTGTGGCGACAGGAGCTGCGGTCGGTGATTCTATCTTGCCTCTGCCTCGGTTCTTGGCCTTCCTGCTGCCTTCATGGGAAGTAGGGCCAGATCCGGGCTGTCCTCCTGACTCGGAGGTCGGCAGTGAGTGCCAGTTTCGCCCTTCGGCTGCTCTGGCGCACTTGTCTGCCAGGCTGAAGAGCTCGGAGACATCGCGGACCTCTCTGGTCGCGAGCTTCTCGAGCATCTTCTTGTCCCGGACGCCTTGCCGGAACGCCACCACCACAGAAGCGTTTTGGATGTGTGGGATGGTGTTCCGCACCTGGGAGAACCGCTGGATGAAGGAGCGCAGCGACTCCCCAGGTTGTTGCTGGATGGCGTGGAGGTCGAGCTCCGTGCCAGGCCGGGTGTAGGAACTGCCGAAGTTGGCGATGAACTGCCGGCAGAGCTCTCCCCAGGAAGTTACGGACCCCTGGGGGAGGATCATGAGCCAAGACCGAGCTGGACCGGTCAAGGCGACAGGGAAGTAATTGGACATGACGGCCTCATCCCCTCCTGCGGCAAGTACGGCGGTGGAGTAGATCTGGAGGAACTCCGCCGGGTTGACGCTGCCGTCGTACTTCTCGGGCAGGTGCGGCCAAAACATGCGCGGACACCTCGCGAAGCGAAGGTGGGGTGCAAGGGCCACACATCCTGCTCCTGTTGCTGCAGGTATTGGTGCCGCGAACGCTTGGTTCGCACCTGGCACAGTGTACCCCGGTATGGGCAAGGCTGCGCCATAGGCCGGGGGCGCCGTTTGCAGGACATATGGCTGTGGCATATTCTGCGCGGCGTAAGCCTGGGGCAGAGATCGCGTGGCGAAAGTCCGCTCCTCAGGCTGGGTCGAGGCCGACGTCACGCTGTCGCCAGCCTCTTGGTTGCGACGCCTTTCTCGACGTCGCTCAAGGTATACCTGGGCATCCTGGCCCAAGTGACACCGTTCCAGCTCTGTCCTCAGATCCGTCGACTGGAGCCTGGTGGAGCTGGAATCTGCCGTCTGCTCGCCAACCATTGGCGTGCGCATCAGCGACACAGCCGGTTGGCCGGAGCGTCGTCCCCGCCGAAGTCGAGGGTTTGCGGCGGCGACGACGAGACGGTCTAACTCACGAATCCACTGCTGGGTCGCTGCCTGAGGCGCGTCCCCAGCAGGTGGATTGTGCAGTAGCGCTCTTGCTGCAGCTAGCGCACCCCCGCGGGGTACGCCCAGCGCTGCTGAAGACCTGACGCTGGTTGGAGCCTGCATTGCCGGGGTCGGCGCTGCCAGAGCCGGCTGCTGGCTCCCAGCTTGCGCCGACACACTCCGTCCTGAGTGTGTCGACATGTACTCCCCCTGGTCACGGTTCGCCGCGAACGCGGGGGAGGAGAGTTTGCCGCTGAAGGAAGCTTGGTCATCTTCGTCGGCGGAAACTCATCGCGCAAGGTAAAGCCCCCTTCCTGACGCGCCAAATGTCGAAGTGTTCGGTCGACACTTCCCCCGGGCCTGCACTGGGCAGCCCGCGGAGGTTCTTTTTTCAGTGGGGCTAGTCACTTGCGGAGAGTTTGAGCGTATGGACGAGTTAAGGAAAAGCTTGACACGGCGGGTTTTACGTGGTTCGGGCCGCCGGAGCGTAAAACCCTACGTCCACGGTGAGCTAAGGAGCTCGCTGTATTGCTTGCTGCTCAGAACCGGAGTCCTGAGCTTGGGGAAGACTGAAGTCTAGCGTATGAGTTGCGGGAGAGCGAACCCTTGCTAACGTTGCCTACCCGAGCCCTTTATAGTCCAAGATTCGGGTGGCTTACAAGGGGGGCCTAGGACCCGACAGGTGGTCCCGGGGTGATTGTCTGTTATCTACCGTATCTGCAGTTATGCTGGTAGTTGTCTCTGGCGAAGGCTTCTGAGTCTTCGTCTTGCCGCCCTGCCCATGCCGCATGCTAGTCGTAGTGGATGATGACGGCGGGGGCGGCATGGGATGTCTTGTCGCTGCGTTTATTGGCTGGCAGGCTCTGACACTGCGCGCCAGTCTGTGATGCGACTGGGCGCAACGGCACCTGACAGAGGCATGCTCCGTGTCTCCGCGTCTTGGGAAGACACGGGCCTTGAATACCTTGTACGGGCAAGGCATGGGGCGACTTTACGCCCGCTGCCTACCGCTCGGGGGCAGGCAGCGCTCTTCTGCTAGACACGTGGCGGGCCCGGAGCCCTCCTCAGAGGAGAGGGGGGTCCGGCCCCGCAGGACACGTGGAGCCTTCGGACCTCTCCCCGCGGAGGGGGAGGTCCGGCTTCTGTCGGCCATGTGGCAAGCCCGGAGCTCTCCTCTGAGAAGAGGGAGGTTCGGCCCTGCTGGACACGTGGCGCCTTCGGACCTCTCTTCCGCGGAGGGGGGAGGTCCGGCTTCTGTATGCCACGTGGCGGGCCCGGAGCTTTCCTCTGAGGAGAGGGAGGTCCGGCCCCGCCGGACGCGTGGCGCCTTCGGAGCTCTCCCTGCGGAGAAGGGTGAGTTCCTTAGGCATTTTCCCCTTTGCGCGGGGGTACCCCATATCGCGGGTACCGACACCAGCACTTCCGGAGTCTCTTCTTCAGTGATTACACGTTTAATGAAATACGACATGTAAATTGAAATGCAATGTGTAAACTTGAATACTTATCTACTAATAACTCTAGCTAGCCCTCCCCTTTGGTTCTGAAATTTTTATTGTGGCTTGGTAGGGTCCTAACCAGAGTCTTGACCAAGTTTCATTTGAAACAAAGTTCCTTTGAGCTTTGTACAAATAAAAACCTATTTGGCCAATAATTGAGCCTCTAAGTAATTCCAAGGGTTTTCATGGATACAACCATTACTTTCTGGAGACTAGAAATCAAGATGGTTCTAGTGGAATTGGTTTCATGTCATTTGAAGAATTCTACTGAAAGTTATGCCCTAATTAAGATTGGAGAAAATCTGAAAAATGTTTCTATACATTTTTCTATTTTCTCAGGGCAGTTCTCTTAATCACCCCATTAGGGTAAATAAATTAACTTTGGTGAGTCTGAAAATTTTACTGGGATTCAGGGATTTTCTAATGAACCTCTCAGCCAATTTTCAGAATTTTTCATAAAGTAGTTCTCCAGATAAAATTCCCAACAATTTAAATTTTAGGGATTTAATTCTGGAAAACTATTCACTTTCATGAGCTGAATTTGGTATTGCTGGAAAGTACTCAGAATTCTGAGTTCAGCAAAATTTGGTTCATCAAATTTGGAGTTTCCTAGCCAAAGTTCTATGCATTTGAAGTTTGAACTAAAACTGGAAATTCCAAAAATGTTTAAATCCTGCAGGTGGGACCCACTCCTCGAGCCTGCCCACTCAGAATGCGGCCACACCGCGGCCCACGGGGTTTTACCCGCGCTGCCGCATCGAATCCCGGCCGCAAACCGATCCCCGCGCGAGATCAGAGGCTGACCGGTGGACCCGGCCCCCCTTCGTCTACCTCACGCCCTCCCGCAGCTCCCGCGGCGGCGCTTCGCCGGAGCGCTCGCCGCCGGGCGTTTCACCGCCCGACCTTCGACGAAACTTACCGCCTGTGCCTAACTCGACTCGGAGAACACACTGGTGCCCTCACCAGAGCTCGGCAATGGCCGGAACTATGCCCGCGACGGTGACAGAGCTTCCCTCTACTCCGGCGACGTCGCCCAGGCTACTCCGGGCCTTATTTCTCAAGCGGTTTGCTCCTACAGCTCCGCCGTGGCATGCTGCGCCCGGATATGAGCTCGGTTGGCCATGGAACTGGCCGGAACTAGGACCTCACCGTCGACCTAGGCCCGATATCGGCTGTTGCTCAAAAAACTTGGATATCAGCGCAAAAACTCGACGGTTTTCGATGGTTTTGGATCCTAGATGGCCATGGGGACGTGTAGAACATGTGCTCGGCTGGGTTTACGCCGTGCAGGAGCGATCGCCGCGAATTTCAGAATGTCTGCTCACTCATTTTTGTCGAACACCGAGGACTAGACGGGGAAATACTCCCCCCTACAGAGCATGGAAGAGGGTAGGGTCTTCACTGTGAGTCCGAGCAGTCCCCGGCGCGTATTTTTGCTGTTGAGCTCCAGTCGCGAGGTCGCCTGGATCAACGGCGCGACGAGGAGCCGAGGGGAGCGGCGGGTGCCGTTTTTCGTTTCGGGTGGGAACGAGCAGAGCGGAGGAGATGAGGTCGGCACACGTGGGCTGGGGACTTTAACCGTGTCGGGCACGCGTGCGCTCGGTCGCTGAGCAGGAGGTGGCGCCGGATTGAGTCGGTCGGCCGCCGGGCGATCGTGCTGGCGCGCGCGTGAGGCCTCAGCCGAGGGAAAAATCAACCAAGGAGACTTCAGTCTGAAGTCTGCTGACATGTGGGCCTCCCCTCTTATTCTTTTGTTTTTCCCAATTTTCTGAATTCTGTTGTGCAAAAAATATCCTCAGCTACTCACAATTTAATGTGAGACTTAGTCACCAAGTCTTAGTTGGAATTTGAATTCTCAAATTTGAACTGTGTTTGGCTAAATTTGCTGCATGTTTAAACTGAAATTCAAATTCAGTTTTGAATTCTTGCAAATTTAGCTCTTGACCAGATGAACTCCAATGAGGATGAAAATTGGTGGGCTTACTCAGAAAAATGTGCTGAGTTTGAATATGAAGCTAACTTTTGAATTTGAGTGATGAAAGTTGCTGCAATTTGAATTTACATTCAAATTGGCCTCTTTTTCAATTACCTCCAAAAGTGCCAAAAGTGTTGGATTTACATGAAATTTGGCTTGAACCTTCCCAAGACTTTTCAAGTCCTAGGGGTGAGCTCAACCTCTCATGTTCATGTGTAGAAATCCTACTTTGTGAAAGTGTAGACTTTCCCCTCTAGTCCCTCTTTTGATGGAGGTTACTTGCTCTTCCCACTTTTTCACCATCTATCCACAACAAGAACTGTGGTGTTGTGAGGTGATGAAAAGTTTTTGCAAGTCCCTTTGCTTGGGCTTTTACATCCCTCCCCCCTTAAAAGAATCTCGTCCCGAGATTACAAAAGAAGAGATAGCAATGTAATAGGGACTTACCCGTGTTGAGAAGCCATGAACTCCGGGTAATTTGAGCGAAGGAACTCCTCACTCTCCCACGTCGCTTCTTCGGCGGTGTGGTTGTTCCAGAGTATTTTGTAGAACCACAACGTTCTGCTACGCGTGGTCCTGACTTTTTCATCAAGAATGGCCACCGGATACTCATCATATGTTAAATACGGTTTCAGCTCGCCGATGTCTTCAGTAGGAACAACAGCTGTATGTTTCAGACATTTTCTCAGCTGGGAGACATGGAAAATATCATGGACACCAGCAAGAGATGCCGGTAGCTCCAATCTATACGCTGCTGGTCCACACTTCTCGGTGATAGCGTAGGGTCCAATGAAACGGGGAGCGAGCTTCCCCTTCAAACCGAACCGGTGCACGCCCTTCATCGGAGACACGCGGAGGTACACGTGTTCACCGACGTCGAAGTGCAACGGTCTACGCCTCTTATCTGCGTAGCTCTTCTGCCGGGATTGAGCGGCCTTCAAGTTAGCTTGAATCGTCCGAACGCGCTCTTCGGCGTCGTTCACCACATCAACCCCGAATGTGACCCTTTCACCGGACTCGCACCAATTTAATGGGGTGCGGCATTTGCGACCGTAGAGAGCTTCGTAGGGTGCCATCTTGATACTCGCCTGATAGCCGTTGTTGTATGAGAGTTCCGCCAATGGTAGGTGATCATCCCAGTTCCTACCATGGTGGATGGCACATGCCCTCAACATGTCTTCTAGAACCTGATTCACCCTCTCTGTTTGGCCATCTGTCTGAGGGTGGTAGGCGGAGCTTCTAATCAGTTTAGTACCCAAAGAAGTATGCAACTGCTCCCAAAAACGAGATACAAACAATGCACCTCAGTCTGAGACTATGGTCTTGGGTACACCATGCAAACATAGGATCCTGGCGATATATAACTCCGCATATCTGTTGGCATGGAAATGTGTATGTACGGGGATGAAGTGAGCTGACTTGGTCAGTCGGTCAACGATCACCCAAATGGAATCATGTTTGTTGGATGTTAAGGGTAATCCCACAATGAAATCCATGCTCACATCTTCCCATTTCCATGCTGGAATTTTCAGGGGTTGCAGCAGCCCAGATTTCCTCATATGATCAGCCTTCACTCGTCTACATGTATCACACTCGGATACGTACTTCGCTACCTCCCGCTTCATCCGTGTCCACCAAAATTTCTTTTTCAAATCTTGGTACATTTTGTTGCTGCCCGGATGAATGGAGTACTTGGACAAGTGAGCTTCATCGAGGATTTTCTTCCTCAGCTCCATATCCCGGGGTACGACTATGCGGTCATTGAACCACAGCGTCCCCTCATCATCTTTCCGGAAACACTTGATATCTCCATTGTCTATCCGTCTCCGGAGATGTGCCATGCCTTTATCCATCTTCTGAGATGCAATGATGTCCTCCCTAATAGTAGGGATGAGGGCAAGGTTGTACAGCGATCCATAAGGAACCAAGTATAAACTTGGCTCTTCTTCCTCCACCGGTGTAATGGTGAGGTGATGGACATGTGACTTCCGACTCAGCGCGTCGGCAACCACATTCGCCTTGCCGGGGTGGTAGTGGATCTCAATTTCATAGTCCTTGATCAGCTCTAACCACCTTCTTTGCCTCATGTTCAGCTCCTTCTGGGTGAAAATATATTTTAAGCTCTTGTGGTCGGTGTAGAGATGCACCAGATTCCCCAGGAGATAGTGCCTCCACATTTTCAGCGCCAAAACCACTGCAGCAAGCTCAAGATCATGAGTGGGATAATGCTGCTCATGGTTCCGAAGTTGGCGTGAGCCATATGCAACCACACGTCCTTCCTGACTCAATACGCAGCCGAGCCCAATACCGGACGCGTCACAGTACACGTCGAAAGGCTTTGTTGTATCCGGCTGAGCTAAGACCGGGGCTGTTGTGAGATGCTTCACTAATGCTTGGAACGCTCCTTCACACGCCGTGTTCCAAACATACTTCGTCCCTTTCTTCAGCAATTCTGTCATCGGCTTAGCGAGCTTGGAGAAGCTTGGAATGAATCTCCTATAGTATCCCGCTAACCCGAGGAAGCTTCTGACTTCATGAACTGAAGTGGGAGCCTTCCATTTAAGCACTTGCTCTATTTTGTTTGGGTCAACCGCAATGCCTTCTGCTGAGATGATATGTCCCAAGAATGACACTTGGCTGATCCAAAACTCGCATTTACTGAACTTGGCGTAGAGCTTATGGTCTCGCAATCGTTGAAGAACGATCTGCAAGTGTTCGGCATGTTCGGCTTCTGTCTTGGAGTAAACCAAGATATCGTCGATGAACACTACCACGAACTTGTCCAGCTCCGGCATGAACACTGAGTTCATGAGATACATGAAATGGCCTGGAGCATTTGTGAGACCAAATGACATGACGAGATATTCGTATAATCCGTATCTCGTCGAGAAGGCCGTCTTCGGGATATCCTCCGCCCGGATCTTGATCTGGTGTTATCCAGAGCGAAGGTCCATCTTTGAGAACACACTTGCCCCCACAAGTTGATCAAACAAAATGTCAATACGGGGCGGTGGGTACTTATTCTTGATGGTGACGGCGTTGAGCGGCCGGTAATCCACACACAGCCTCAAGGTTTCATCTTTCTTCTTCACGAACAGCGCCGAGCATCCCCAAGGCGAGGAACTCGGCCTAATGAAACCCTTGCTCAACCGATCATTGAGCTGTTCTTTTAGTTCAGCCAGCTCACTGGGAGCCATTTTGTATGGTCTCCGTGATATGGGCGTAGTCCCGGGTGCAAGTTCAATCTTGAACTCGACATCCCGCTCAGGTGGCATGCCCGGAAGATCATCCGGAAACACGTCGGGATACTCCCGGACTACGGGGATGTCCTCTAACTTGAGAGCTTCAGCATTATTAATTGCTGCAACCTCTTGGACTGGAGTGTCTAACACCATGGAATGCGGACGGTGGAAGGGAGAGTTTAAATGAACCGTCCGTGTCCGAGTCTCCAGGACAGCGCCATGGTATTGTAGCCATGACATCCCTAAGATTGCATCAATCTTTTGTCCCATAAGGATTATCAAAGTGGTGGGATATAGTTTCCCACCTAAGCACAGAGGTGCCTTTGGAATCATCATATTAGCTGAAATCTTCCCTCCCGGTGAGCAGATCATATAAGTGCAGTCGGTTGGGAAGACTTGCATTTGATGCTTAGCCACATAGGATGCACTTATAAAGCTGTGGGTTGCACCAGAATCAAACAATATGAAGATGGCTTGATGGTTGAGAGTGAATGTACCCGCCAGCACGTTGTCTCCCTCTGGGGCGTCCTCATTGTCGAGGTTGCGAACGCCTCCAGTCCGCTGACCAACCTTCTTCATCGGAGGTCGGCCTCGAGCACCGCCCTGAAACTGGGCTTGCCCGCTGCTCTGCTGCCCCTGGGGACAGTCCTTCGCGAAGTGGCCCGCCTGGCCACACGTGAAGCAGGTGAAACGAGGCAGTCCCCCGCTGATCGGTGGACGGAATCCCAGGGCGCGTTGTGGCGGTGTAAACGCCCGGGGTACCGTCTGCTGCTGCTGCTGCTGCTGCTGTCTTGGTGGTGGCATCGCTGGACGGAACGGAGGTGCCTGAAAGGGACGTCCCCCGAACCGCTGGGGTCGCGCCGGTGGATGCCACTGCTGCCCGGATGGTGTCCGATACACCATATGGTACTTCTGGGGAGCGCCACTCCCACCGCTGGGTGGAGCGCTGCGCTTCCGCTGCTCAGCTGCCAACTCCCGCTGAGCATCCTCTTGCATGATCGCGGCATTGACTAAGTCGTTGAATGTGCTGCGATTCCACTGAACGAGATGTGTCTTCATTTCGGGGTGTAACCCCCGATAGAAGTGCTCCCGCTTCTTCTCCTCAGTGGAGATATAGTCTGACGCGTACTGCGCCAGATGGTTGAAGGCACGGGAGTAGTCGTGGGCACTCCTCCCGCCCTGCTTCAGTTCTAAAAATTCTTGGAACTTCCTCTTTATGATCCCGGGAGGAATGTGATAGGCGCGGAACGCCTCCCGGAATTCTTGCCATTCCACGTCATGGCCAGCCGGACGTGAGGCGACATAGTTCGCCCACCACGCACCAGTGGCACCGTGGAGTTGCTGCGCTGCGAACAGAGTCTTCTGCCGCTCCGTACATTGGAGCAGACCGAACTTGGACTCGATGGTCCGCAGCCAGTTGTCAGCCTCCAGTGGTTCTTCGGCTTCTGTGAACACTGGAGGGTGCGTACTCATGAAGTCTGAGTACGACACTTCCCGGGGCTCACGAGGCCCTCGCTCTTGACGTCCCTCCGCCTGGGACGTATTTTGCACGATCGTGTGGAGCAGATCGGTCTGCTCCTCACGACCACCCACCAGTGCCGCTATCACATCCGCTAGAGTAAGCGGAGGCGGCGGTGGTGGCTGCTGCTGCGGGGTGCTGTCGTAGACCGGTGGCTGGGAGTCATCACCTCCCTGTTGGCTAGAGCCACCAACCTCGTGCGTGGTCCTAGTGCGAACCATCTGCAACCATACGACAATAAACATCCGTCCCGCAACATATTGCATGCAGTCCAAATGAAATCGGCGTAAAAACATAATGACAATAAAACATGCGATACATCTCGTATGTAGATAATGTAATAACTTTGCACAAGCTACACCATTACCAGACCAAACACAAGCTAGTTTAATCCAACTTGATGAACCTCCACTTTGGAAGCTCACCATAACTAGGTTTGGTCACTACGAGATATTACTATCGCTTTGTCATCACGTATACCCCCCTTAGGGTACAACACCCTCTCCAATGAGTTCAACTGTCATTCTTCTGTCAGAATGACCAGTTTCTACCTATTCCAAGTTTTGATCTGGTTATGGGCATTTTCATGACTCAAGCTGAACACCAAAGTTAAAGTTAACTTCATTATCTTTCCAACGAGTATTCATTTGCCCCCATATCAGCTTTGGTTAAAAAGTTATGATAATTCAAAGTCAGCAGAATTTCTGGAAGAATTTTAACAGCACCTCCCTCGGAAGTGGCTGTTTTCAACCCTGGTTTCCACTGACATCTGTGCTGAAATTTCAGAAACTTTGAATTGCAAAGATGTCACACATCTTCTACTCTTTCTAAGGATGTATTATATGACAATTTTAGATTTTTCTACTGGGAGTTATGTTTGAAAAACCGAACAGTTCAGAGAATGGTTTAACACTGTCCTGGTTCTGGACAGTTACATGCCTCTGGGATTTAAGCCATCTTAAGGTGAGTTTCAGCTCTGGAAGTCTACAAAAAAATTGTAGAGTACTTAAATACCTTTCCAGAACTATATAGCACACCTCTCTGGGCTAAAAGACCTGTGAGTTATGCCCTGTTGAAGATCAGCAAACTTGCTGTCCAAAACAGAGCACTCTGTTTTTCAGTCTTTTGGAACTACACTCATCTCTTTTCAATTTGTCTACCCAACCAGGGTCCTAATTGTTGAACCTAATGATTTTTATTTCCTTTTTATCATTATTTTCATGCATATGCCTACAATATCTCGGTACTACATTCCTCGGAAAAGAAAAACCTAACCGGATTATACCAGCATATACGTCTCAAGTGTGGCACTAAACGGTCTCTCGCACACGTTTTCTACACGGATACATACGTGGTTAGTACCTGCAGAAGACCACACAAAAATGGTGCACTCAATGGTTGGTTTCATTTCAGGCAGAATCATATTTAAATTAAATACAAACGCCCGTATCATTGTCATACGGCCGTCCTTGAGCTAGGTCACGTCTCAAGGTACGTGATCGTGTTTCAACACCACACGACGGGGAACCCGAGTATGTCATGAACGGGTCGTCACGGTTGGGAATGTTATCAACCCAACGGATACCACCTACTGCCCTGCAGGGCACGCCGATGGCAAGCGCTGCGTATGTCCTCCTGGGCTATTTCCAGACGAACACACTCTCGCGTTACTGACCACGCGATGGGGTCTCCACTTACTTGCCTAATGCACGCTAGGGATCAGCGTTTCATATGAACTCAGGAACATGAAGAGTTCAAGAGGTTCATATTGACGTCTCACACCAAGCTGTGAGACTCTATCCCTGAACCACGTTCCTCGTCAGGGGAGCTAACCGAAATTGAACCGCTTTCGGTGGCGTTCCTTACCATTCTTACCAGAGCGTAGGTGCATCGTTACATAATTGAAATTCAGAATTATAACACATAAGTTAGTCTTTGCCACTTTAAATAACT
The DNA here is from genome assembly GCA_030760725.1 of Neostapfia colusana. Lineage (NCBI taxonomy): Eukaryota > Viridiplantae > Streptophyta > Magnoliopsida > Poales > Poaceae > Neostapfia > Neostapfia colusana. The sequence goes on along the minus strand of JASWHV010000014.1, from coordinate 10,972,579 downwards.
ATTCTACTATAGTCCTTACTTGGGCAACTACCGAATCCTCACCGTATACCTAAGTTTTCCCGTAATACCGTCCTTAAGTACTGTGCTATCCCCAATGCAGCTCTGATACCAGGCTGTGGCGGACCAGAATCCGCTCATCCAGGATCGCAGAGGGTGGTGCCGCGCGATGCGACACCCGATAGCACACGTCATAAGGACACATTATTACATGGGAAAAACAAACTGAATGTACAAAATAGTACACTTCTCAGTTACAACTAGGGTCTTTTATTACACAGCGGAACTTTCTTTTGTACAACTCACGCCCGCCTCTCTAGCAAAAGTTGGTTGCCAGCCCTAGGGCAACCCACACTAGCTGCACGTCTCAGCTCAGCGCGGCGTGTATGGCTCCCACTCAGCCGTGGTCCCCGACGGAGGGTAACCCTCGCCGGTGGACTCGTACTCCGAGTCCGTGGGTGGCTCCTCACCTGAAAAACACTTAAGCAGCAACCGTGAGCACGAAGGCTCAGCAAGGCTTAACCGACTCACCTAAGCATGAAACTCTACATGAGGTGTACAATGACATAGGATAGCAATGTTGCAGCAAATGGACACGCCTACAAGTTCATCCTTAGTTCATCTTTTAGCAACAAGTTAACAGTTCATGAAGCTGAAATTTAGTAAGCAATATTTGGTGGCAAACATGTAGCAATACAATGTTATATCATATCAGCAGTATTGAATCACCATATTTCATACATTAGTCTACGTCACGACTCAGTGACCAAGTGGTACTCTTCACCGTGAGGGACGGCGAATCGACTCGATATACACCTGCAGGGAAACCCAAAGAGCACGTCACGTACGAACATCCGTGGAGCTGCACAGCATGCTCACTCGATGTCGTATGGGACAACCTTTCACCCAACAGCCCAAACGTCAAACCGGTCGCACCGAAACGAGCAGGAGGTTCCCCCACACGGAGCATCTCTCTATGCCCGTTGGCAGATTTCCACCTTGCTGCCCTCAACCTACACCTATAAATCGGTGTGCTATGCCTCGACGCCCGGAGGTTTAGGCTACATCGGTTTATCGGGGCCCATATATCCGATATGCCTTCGAGCAGGAGGTTCCCCACACGGAGCATCTCTCTATGCCCGTTGGCAGATTTTCACCATGCTGCCCTCAACCTACACCTATAAATCGGTGTGCTATGCCTCGACGCCCGGAGGTTTAGGCTACATCGGTTTATCGGGGCCCATATATCCGATATGCCTTCGAGCAGGAGGTTCCCCACACGGAGCATCTCTCTATGCCCGTTGGCAGATTTTCACCATGCTGCCCTCAACCTACACCTATAAATCGGTGTGCTATGCCTCGACGCCCGGAGGTTTAGGCTACATCAGTTTATCGGGGCCCATATATCCGATATGCCTTCGGTACGTTCAAACTTGATCAGCGTGGGCCGCACACGGATCGGTCCTCAATCGACACGGACAGGGCTGCGCACACAAGACTCCCTCTTGCTGCGCCCTAACCCCTGCCTAGTCTCATTTTCATTACTAAAGTGATCTCACATCACTCAACCGAACCCGTGTGTCCCAAGCCTATCTCGCGAGTAGATTCCAACTACTCGACTTGTACCGAAGCCCTATGAATATTTAAGCATAGCCTTTCTAACCGAGGTCTTAGACACTACCCTCACTCTTTTAGGAACCTTTGGTTATGCAAGTGGGGTTCCATTCATCCTACACCTAATGCACAATCATACTTCATATGACACATGTAAACAAAGTAAAACTTATAAAAGGTTAATGCAAACCGGGGCTTGCCTTGTTGCTGCTGGTCAGTAGTTAGCTCTTCTTCCGGAAGGAGGAAGTCCAGCACTTCCGGAGTCTCTTCTTCAGTGACTACACGTTTAATGAAATACGACATGTAAATTGAAATGCAATGTGTAAACTTGAAAACTTATCTACTAATAACTCTAGCTAGCCCTCCCCTTTGGTTCTGAAATTTTTATTGTGGCTTGGTAGGGTCCTAACCAGAGTCTTGGCCAAGTTTCATTTGAAACAAAGTTCCTTTGAGCTTTGTACAAATAAAAACCTATTTGGCCAATAATTGAGCCTCTAAGTAATTCCAGGGGTTTTCTGTAAGGGCCTCAGTTTTTGACACCCATTTGTAGTGTTCATCCCCAGACCACACACCTCATTTGAGGAAGAATGATGAACACAAATGAAGAGCAAGTAACAATTATCAACATGCTCATTAGAGAACAAACTCACACATTGCAAAAGTGGTATTTCCCACATGTGATATAGATGGGCTGGACATATGAAAACCCCTACACTTTGCTAAGGATGTCCATGCCAAGTTTCACCCAAATTCAAAACCTTTTTGAGGTCATTTTGGGTATAGCTAAGAAGGGGGCAGTTTGAAACCATATTCAAATTCAAACTGTTTTCACCCACTGAATTTAAAAGTGGCAGGCATATTCTCACTCAGCACATTTTTGTGAGCTCCCACACCAATTTTCACTCCATTTGGAGTTGATCTTGACATGAGCTAAGGGGGAGAAATTCAAACTTTATTTGAATTTCAAACTGAACTTGTGCTGAAATTCATTCAAACCAAACCTCATTTGAACTTTGATCAATTCAAATGGCTCTTGGGTGAATAATTTGAATTGCCAAGGGTAGAATAGGGTTCACTGTTTACCACAGCTGTTAGGAGTAAATTTCAGAGGTTAAAAGAGGGGTGGGACCCACATGTCAGCCTCTGCCTCAAAACAAACCGACTGAAACACAGTTCAGTCGGTTCCCGGCTGCTGTGCGCGCGCGCCACCGAAGGGGGCAGCCGGCGCCAGCTCCTGCTGCGCGCCCCAAGCCGGAGGCCAGCCGCCGGGCTATTTATTTCCTCCCCGGCGTGCTTCAGTCGCCATTCCCCGAGCTGCCGACGTGCACGACCTGTTTTTCCACTGCCATCACCGCCGCTCGAGCTCCCGATCGATCAAGCCGATCGCAGCTCCCTTCTTCCACTCCAGGGTCCCAGCAAGGTACTAGAGACCTTCCTCCATACTCCCCATTGCTAAAAGTCGATTGAAACCGAGTGCTATCGGCTGTGCCGAAAGATCAAAATCGGAACTGGAAACCGCCGCACCTCGGGCTCTCGTGGACAGCTCAACCTGGGCGTTGTCACGCACGAGCCAAGGCACCCTTGGACGCACAGGTGACCGGTGCTGCTCTTCCCCAAGCCATAGCTCGAGTGGTTGCTCACCGGCGGCGAATTTCCACTTTTCCCCTTTCTGTGTGCAGAACGACCTTCGGGTACGATTCTGTTTAATTCGTGCTCTAGAAAGGATTAGAGGGCCTCAGGCCACTCCCACACGAACTAGACACGGTGACGCACAAGTTGCCTTCACAACTCTGGGCCGGAGAACCTCTGTGCCCGGCGTAATTCAAGGTCTACTAATGGCGGAACGAACGGGGGGTATCGGGCGCACGGTGAGGACCTATTTTGGGCCTTCCCCGAGCTGCCCCGAGTTCATGTCGACCTTCTCTGAGGTCCACTGATGCTCCCCGACCGATTTCCCAAGTAGCTGAGGTACTAGGAGAGTCAGCCGACATGGCCGAAGCCATTCCGATATGGCGGCTCGTCGCCGACCATGCTCCGGCCGTTGTCATGAGCAGCTGACCCTCGGATTCTGTTCCCCAAGTAAAAGTAGGCAGGGGCGGCCAGAATCAAGAAGTTTGGAGCTGTACAGCAGCCGGCGGCGAGCTCTCCGGCGAGATCCCTCGGCGGCGGAGCGCGGGTGTCGCGAGGTTGAAGAAGGGGGTGGACCCCAGCTGTCAGCGGCCGATATTTTGAATCAGGATCCGGCTGCGGCCGGGATCGGGTGTGCTGGCGCGCAAAATCCTTGTGGGCCGCGGTGCGCCATCGCCTAGGCGTGCGACGCGTGTCCCCTGGGCCCACGCGCGAGTTTAAACTTTTCCCCGATTTTCAGATTTCCCTCAAACTTCAAATCCTTATAACTTTGGCTAGAAAGCTCCAAATTGAGTGAACCAAATTTTGCTGGATTCAGCTCTCTGAGTACTTTCCAGAAAATCAAGTTTCACTTCATGAAATTCCTTAATTCTCCAGAATTAATTCCTTAAAGTTTAAACTGTTAGGAATTTTAACTGGAGAATCCTTTGGGGGAAAATCCTGAAATTTTGCTGAGATGTTGACCAAAATATCCTTGAACTACCATAAAAATTTCAGATCCATTTGAGCTCATTTAATCTACCTAATGGTGTGATTAGTGAAACTGTTCCAGAGAAAATAGAAAATGTTCAGAAACATTTTCAGAATTTTCTCTGAAATTGTTTAGCTCATATCTTTAGTTAGAGACCTCCAAATTAAGTGAGACCAACTCCACTAGAACCCTCTGAAAATCTAGTTTTCAGAAAGTCATAGTTTGTTTCATGAAATTCCTTAGAACACCCGAAAAGCCTTTAATTAAGGTCAAGGACATAATTAATTGTGGAGGGCTCAATTGAGCTTTGCTGCAACTAAAACTTGACGAAGTCCCTGTTTAGGTTGTAACCAAGCCACAGTAAAAGTTTCACAGTCATTAGGTCTGTCTAGCAAAGGTTATAGACTTCACAACTTCCAACTTAATACAAATGCATTAAATTAATACATGTATTGTTCTATCATGTAGTCGCTAAGGTCAAGGAGGAACCCGAAGTCCTAGACTTCGTTACTCCAGAGGAACAGCTAGCCTACGACCAAGAGCAGCAAGGCAAGCCCCGGTTTGCATTAACCTTTTTACAAATGTTTATTGTTTTGAGCACGTCTTTGAATATTATTCTTTGCATTAGAGTCTTGATTGGAAACCCAACTGCACAGCCAAGAAAACCATGGGTTGGGTTTAGGATGGAAAACCTCGTTAGCCACTGCATTGCTAGGCTAGAGTAGGATTCGGTACAAGTCGAGTAGTTGGAACTACTCGCGAGAATAGGCTAGAGGCACACTGCTCGGGTAGAGATAGCACATGAAACACATGGCAAGAAAATGAGACCGAGCGGAGAGTAAGGGCAGCAGGACTTTGGGGCCTGTGTGCTGTAGCTCCGCTTGTGTCGATTGAGGACCGAGCCGTGTGCGGGCCTGTTGAACAAGCTAGAACAGTACCGAAGACCTACCGGCTATATGGGAACCGGGAAACTGATGTAACTCGGGTAGCTGGGTATTGAGGCATTGCCCGTCGTTCAGAGGGTAGGTTGAGAGCTCGAGGTGTAAATCAGCTGGCGGCACAGAGATGCGCGTGCAGGGACCTCTTGCTCGGGACGATGGGACCGGTTCAATATTTGGCTAACGGGTGAAAGGTAGTCGCGTACGGCGTCCGTGATGGTTGTTGTAGGCAACATCGAGTATGGGCGTACGTGACGGGTTGTTCGGGTAACCCTGCAGGTGTAAATCGATTATAATCGCCGTCCCTCGCGGTCAGTGAGTACCACTTGTTCACTGTACCGTGACGTAGAAAGAACAGGCTAGTCACATGTTAAAATGTTGCTGATTGAAAGCTGGACATTGATTGTTAATGATATGCTGTAGCTTAGAGCTAATTAAAGTTCTTTTCAACTTTGGGCAAAGTACATGAGAGAAATGCGTTTCTTGTTTGATTGCGGCTCTCTCATGTGCCTTAGCGTAAGGTTCTCCACAACCTGCTGCTAAAACTTGAAAGTAAGGTTCCACTAATTAGGCGAGTCCTTGCAAATGATTTTTTTTACCTCATGCAACCCATTACCCTCATGTAGAAGTTCCATGTTTAGGTGAGACGGGTCAGACTTGCTGAGCCTTCGTGCTCACTGCTTGTGTTTGAAGCTTTTGCAGGGTTCTATGAGGAAGGGACTCCCGAAGAGGAGACGGAACCCCAGGAGGGGAACCCCGTCGAGTGGGAGTCGTGCATGCCGCAGAGTTAGTGTGCGTGTGTGCTAGCAAGGACACGTTCAAGGGCTGAACGTGTACTTGATGCTTAGTCTACGCCCGCGAGTGTGGACTAAACTTATTTTGATGTAAACATGTTGATAAACTTGTTTATGTAATAAAGCTTCCGCTTCCGCTTTGTACCTTTGACGTGTGTTATACGGTGCTGTGCAACGCAGCACCCCTCAGCGTGATCCTGGCTCGACAGGACCAGTGGGGTCGTGTCATTTTCATGGCTACAACCATTACTTTCTGGAGACTAGAAATCAAGATGGTTCTAATGGAATTGGTTTCATGTCATTTGAAGAATTCTACTGAAAGTTATGCCCTAATTAATATTGGAGAAAATCTGAAAAATGTTTCTATACATTTTTCTATTTTCTCAGGGCAGTTCTCTTAATCACCCCATTAGGGTAACTAAATTAACTTGGATGAGTCTGAAAATTTTACTGGGATTCAGGGATTTTCTAATGAACCTCTCAGCCAATTTTCAGAATTTGTCATAAAGTAGTTCTCCAGATAAAATTCCCAACAGTTTAAATTTTAGGGATTTAATTCTGGAAAACTATTCACTTTCATGAGCTGAATTTGGTATTGCTGGAAAGTACTCAGAATTCTGAGTTCAGAAAAATTTGGTTCATTGAATTTGGAGTTTCCTAGCCAGAGTTCTATGCATTTGAAGTTTGAACTAAAACTGGAAATTCCAAAAATGTTTAAATCCTGCGGGTGGGACCCACTCCTCGAGCCGGCCCACTCAGAACGCGGCCACACCGTGGCCCACGGGGTTTTACCCGCGCTGCCGCACCGAATCCCGGCCGCAAACCGATCCCCGCGCGAGATCAGAGGCTGACCGGTGGACCCGGCCCCCCTTCGTCTACCTCGCGCCCTCCCGCAGCTCCCGCGGCGGCGCTTCGCCGGAGCGCTCGCCGCCGGGCGTTTCACCGCCCGACCTTCGATGAAACTTACTGCCTGTGCCTAACTCGACTCGGAGAACACACTGGTGCCCTCACCAGAGCTCGGCAATGGCCGGAACTATGCCCGCGACGGTGACAGAGCTTCCCTCTACTTTGGCGACGTCGCCCAGGCTACTCCGGGCCTTATTTCTCAAGCGGTTTGCTCCTACAGCTCCGCCATGGCATGCTGTGCCCAGATATGAGCTCGGTTGGCCATGGAACTGGCCGGAACTAGGACCTCACCGTCAACCTAGGCCCGATATCGGCTGTTGCTCGAAAAACTTGGATATCAGCGCAAAAACTCGACGGTTTTCGATGGTTTTGGATCCTAGATGGCCGTGGGGACGTGTAGAACATGTGCTCGGCTGGGTTTACGCCATGCGGGACCGATCGCCGCGAATTTCAGAATGTCTGCTCACTCGTTTTTGTCGAACACCGAGGACTAGACGGGGAAATACAACCCCTACAGAGCATCAAAGAGGGTAGGGTCTTCACCGTGAGTTCGAGCAGTCCCCGACGCGTATCTTTGATGTTGAGCTCCGGTCGCGAGGTCGCCTGGATCAACGGCGTGACGAGGAGCCGAGGGGAGCGGCGGGTGCCGTTTTTTGTTTCGGGTGGGAACGAGCAGAGCGGAGGAGATGAGGTCGGCACATGTGGGCTGGGGACTTTAACCGCGTCGGGCACGCGTGCGCTCGGTCGCCGAGCAGGAGGTGGCGCCGGATTGAGTCGGTCGGCCGCCAGCCGATCGTGCTGGCGCGCGCGTGAGGCCTCGGCCGAGGGAAAAATAAACCGAGGAGACTTCAGTCTGAAGTCTGCTGACATGTGGGCCTCCCCTCTTATTCTTTTGTTTTTCCCAATTTTCTGAATTCTGTTGTGCCCAAAATATCCTCAGCTACTCACAATTTAATGTGAGACTTAGTCACCAAGTCTTAGTTGGAATTTGAATTCTCAAATTTGAACTGTGTTTGGCTAAATTTGCTGCATGTTTAAACTGAAATTCAAATTCAGTTTTGAATTCTTGCAAATTTAGCTCTTGACAAGATGAACTCCAATGAGGATGAAAATTGGTGGGCTTACTCAGAAAAATGTGCTGAGTTTGAATATGAAGCTAACTTTTGAATTTGAGTGATGAAAGTTGCTGCAATTTGAATTTACATTCAAATTGGCCTCTTTTTCAATTACCTCCAAAAGTGCCTCAAAAAGTGTTGGATTTACATGAAATTTGGCTTGAACCTTCCCAAGACTTTTCAAGTCCTAGGGGTGAGCTCAACCTCTCATGTTCATGTGTAGAAATCCTACTTTGTGAAAGTGTAGACTTTCCCCTCTAATCCCTCTTTTGATGGAGGTTATTTGCTCTTCCCACTTTTTCACCATCTATCCACAACAAGAACTGTGGTGTTGTGAGGTGATGAAAAGTTTTTGCAAGTCCCTTTGCTTGGGCTTTTACACGGGGCCCGTCACCGAGCGGGAGGAGATCGCCAGGGCCAGAGTCGGAGACGTCGCCGCCCTCGTCGCGTCTCGGTTCCAGCGGGAGGACGGGGACTCTTAGACGCTTGCCCTTGTAGCTGGAGGGTTTTTGTATTTTTCCTTTTGTCTTCTGTCTGTAGACCAGATCATGGAGCCCTTCAATGAATAAACTTGTTGTTTTATGTGCCTGTGCTTTTTGCTTCCTTTTCTTGGCTTGCCCTGCCCGAGCCCTTAGCTCCATAAGGACCCCGGAAGGTCTCCACTGATCCCGAAGCTTTTTTAGCACAGACACCTCCCTTGGGCCCTTGTTCTCATAAGGACTCAAGGGGTCTTGAGTTGGAGTCTGGAGCTCTGGTCTTGAGAAGTCTTGGGACATCAATACAACCGGGTGCTCCGGCCTTCCCTTGTGTAGTCCCCGTAGTGGCCCCCTGGTAGGTGTGGCCAATGGATTGGGCACACCTACCACATTCCTGCAGGGGAGCCAAGGCCAGGGCCCCCTGACCGTCCGGAGCACGCCGGTGTTGGAGCTCCGGCACCGGAGGTTCGGGAGGCCTCTCAGGAGGTCCTGCACACGAGTAGGGAAACGGTAATTCTGCTGAGAGGTCCTCCCTTCCCTGTCTCTTAGTCTTATTTGGCTTACAGTCTTGGGCCGGTATACGGGGCTTGGGTAATTCAATGCACTCGGTACCGGAGGTCTGGCTCCCTCCTTGGTCAAGGTGTAACCGTCCGGCCCCTAGTACTTAGACCGTAGAGCTGGGGAGGCGGAGTGCGCACGCTTTGGGTGCAGGACCAGGCAAAGTAGGCTGCACACCCTGGACCTCCCGCTCTGACGTAGGTCTTTCCTGGAGGAGACCAACTGCCATCACAGTACCCTAACAGGGGGAGGTCCAAGAGGCCCCCGGGCCTTTGACATATACCTCAAGCACAACCGCCTTGAGCATGGGAAGGTGATCATAAAAATTAAAGCGTAATTTAAATGAACACATAAGTAAGCGTGGTAGGACAGGGTTCTTTTCATTCACATAAGTCCATAGGAGGAAAACACGCTGTACATGGAGGCAACGACCCACCCCATTGTGAAGGGGGGGTAGGGCCTACGTGCTTAGGGTGCAGGACCAAGCTAAGCCATACGTAGTCCTGGACCACCCCCTGGGGCTTAGTTGCTTCGAGCGCTGCTCCTGGGCTCTATGGGATCTGTTTCAGAAAAAAAGAAAAAACCTGTCCTACCACTGCTTTAAGGGTAGAACTTACGGAGAATGGTAGCGCCGGAGCGCCTGCCGGTACCGTGCGTTTCGGAGCGTTGCTTGCCATCTTGCCTCGTCGACGAGGTCGATGTCCTCATGCCAGAGCTGGTCCTGCGTGGCTTCATCGTAAGCTCAGACACGGGGGGACCCCATGGTGACCTTTGGGGGAAGCACGGCTTCGGCCCCGTATACCATGAAGAAGGGTTTTTCCCCTGTGGCCCGGCTCTGGGATGTCCGGCTGAGGAACCGGTATCCCCTGACGGCTCTGGGGAAGGGCCCCAGGATGTCCAACCCCCATACCGCGAACGGCCACGAGGGTGGGATCATCTGCAGCGTCTGCACCGGTGTGTGGATCTGCTTGGCATGGAACTGGCACACCTTGCATCTCTTAACTAGCTTGACGAAGTCCAGGAGGGCTGTCGGCCAGTAGAAGCCATGCCGGAAGGCTTTACCGACCAGCGTGCGGGAAGATGCGCGTTTCCCACACTCGCCTCCGTGGATTTCTGCGAGCAGGTCGCAGCCTTCCTCCTGGGTTATGCACCGCAATAGGATGCCGTTGGTGCCACGCCGGTAGAGATCCCCTTCTACCAGCGTGTATCTCTTAGCCATCCGGACAATCTGTTCAGCAGATGCATGTTTCATCAGGAAGGATGTTGTCTTTCAAGTAGTCCCGGACCTCCGTGATCCATGCATCAGGGCTTACTTGAGCTTCTATATATTGGACGTTGGGTAGCACGGAGTCCCCAGTGGCGCACACAATCCTTGGCGGGCACCATGGCTGCAGGACCGCCGGGACCGCCAGCTTCGAGGTGCTGGTCTCACCCCCTTCGCCCGGTTCAGCAGGCTGGGCTGTGGCTCGCGGCAACATCCTTTCGAAGGCTCCTTTGGGCACCGGGGCTCTGGTGGAGGCCTTTGTTGACAAGTCGTCAGCGACGATGTTGTCGGCGTGTGGTACATGGCACAGGTCCAAGGCTTCAAAGCCCTTCTCCAGCATCATGTACTTGAACTGCTCTCCCGTCGGTGTGAGGAGCAGTACGCCGGCTCTGCCCCCCTGCTTCCCCGAGGGGCCGTCAAAGTAGGGCGTCCAGTGAGGCTCGGTGAAGACCGGTGCCCGAGGCTACGATTCTCCACCTTCAGGGCCCCCTGGGTTGCTTGGTGATGGTGTCCACTCGGCCACGAAGCCAGCCAGTGCTTGGCTCTTGACTGCATGACGTGGTAGGAAGTCCGGCTCGAACTCCGCCAGCTCTGGGCTGCCCTCATGGTTTGGAGGCTGGCTGTGAGTGCCAGTTACGCCCTTCTGCTGCTCTGGCGCACTTGTCCGCCAGACTAAAGAGCTCCGAGACGTCTCGCACCTCCCTGGTGGCCAACTTCTCGAGCATCTTCTTGTCTCTAACACCCTGTCAAAATGCAACCACAACTGATGCATTATGGATGTGGGGGATGGTGTTCCGTACCTAGGAGAATCGCTGGATGAAGGAGCGCAGTGTTTCCCCGGTTGCTGTCGCACGGCGTGGAGGTCCAGCTCCGTGCCGGGACGCTTGTAGGAGCTGCCGAAGTTCACCGTGAACTCTAGGCATAGCTCCCCCAGGAAGTTATGGAACCCTGGGGCAGGTTCATGAGCCATGACTGTGTCGGGCTGGTCAAGGCGACGGGGAAGTAGTTGGCCATGATGGCCTCATCCCCTCCTGCCGCGAGGATGGTAGTAGAGTAGATCTACAGGAACTCTATAGGGTTGACACTTCCGTCGTACTGCTCCGGCAGGTGTGGCTGGAACTTGCGTGGCCACACTGCGAACTGGAGGTGTGGCACCAGGGCCGCACACCCCATCCCTGCTGCTGCAGATCCTGGTGCCGTGAACCCTTGGTCCGCTGCTGGCACGGTGTACCCCGGCATGGGCAATGGTGCACCATATACCGGGGGCGCCGACTGCAAGGCATATGGCCGCTGCATATGTTGCATGGCGTACGCCTGGGGCAGAGGTCACATGGCGAACGTCTGTGTGACACCCTCATCTCTGGTTTCTACATATATTCATATTTCATGTAGAGAAAAATATTTTAAAAGAAGTGGGAACAGAGAAATTATCAAATAGATAGCCAGTAAGAGCCGAATCCGGTTCACAGAGAGCGCCGAAGACAACTTCCGCGGCCCGCTGGCCACGTGGCGTGTTCTGTGACGCCCTCAATTCTGTGGAAAACCACGGAACCGAGAACTAATGCATATGTGTGCCCAGGATGTTCATCACACATACACATACGTTCCACAAACTGAATTCAGATTATATATTACCACGAATAACAGAGTTTATTACAACACCTCATGAGTCTTGGACTCATGCTCACAGCGGAAATCTTAATTCTATGCAGCGGAAGTCCTTATTTAAATGCGGAAGCAAAACTAAGCAGAAGTGGCTCCATCTCTACTCCCTCCACAGGCAAGGTTGAGAATAGATCACACGCCATAATGTTCCACTTGATCTTCGTAGTAGGCTTCTCTTGCTGTTGATGAAGAAATAATAATACAAATTTGAGCACAATGATGTACTCAGCAAGTGCGGGAATAACACATGATATGCAGCTCATAAAACAAGGTAGGTACAAAAGGTTTATTTGCAGAAAAGCAGATTTATATAAAAAAAACCATGACAAAACAGCAACTTAATTTTAGATGAATGTAATCCCAGCATGTATTAAATTACCAACATACCTTCATCACTTCTCGTGTTCCATCCGAACATTAACCAATCTTTTATTCATACTCACGAATACCTCCTCGTATTCGCTACCATCTCACCTCATAAAACAACCTCGTCTCGCACCGAGACCAATCTCATGTCATGACCCATCAGTCATGCAACCATCTCATCTCCCGGTTTCCACAGTTCCAAACCAAACCATAACCAAACCAATAACCATAACCAAGAACCTTCCCAATAACCATTCCAATAACCATCCCATCAATCATCCCATCTAATCATGGCAGTTTAGCCAGGTGCTCGTAACCGTAAGCTCGGCTATCATGATAGTTTTAGTAACTCTGCAGAGTTTGTACCTCTTTACCCACAAGTTTGTGATTTCGTCACCCGTCGGCGACTGCAGAACCTCCATTATACCAGTACACAACCGTCGGTTTATGGCCAAGAGATCACAAAATAGCCTTTACAAAGGGGTTACTAGATGTATGGACTCACTGAGGTTTCACCGGCAGGCTAGAATCTCCAATTCTCCCACCCATGGGCCCCCTCTTGTGCCATGCAGTTCCCAGGGCAGTCCTCACTCGACTCCCATTCCCCGCGCCTTCCACAGTCCATAACACTCTAGCAACTTACCTAATTACTCAGCTAAGCCACACCCATACTTGGCCTTGTGGTGGCACTGTTATCCTGGCATGTGCATGCATGAACCGGTCCTTAGATCTACAGCAAGCAAAACCACCATCTCATGCTACCTCATTCACAAACCCAGGCTTGCCTAGATCTCCCTCCGATCCATGTCCATTATTAACATCAGTTTCTCATTATTATTACGAGTGCAGTTAGCTAGACACTTCTATCTCGCTTTCCAATCCCATGGACTCAGCGAAGCATAAAGCAAAAACCATACCCGACTCATAAACTTCCGTGGCGACAAGGGTGGTTTAACCAAAACTAGTAAACTCCTATAAAAAGGTTTCCCATCATGTTTGACTCAGCACACACACCTTTTCGCAAAACAAAATAGTTTTACCCAAAACATAGGATCAACATGGTCAAGGAGCACTTGCCTTGTTCTTGCGGTTCCGGTTGTTCTTGATTCTCAAAACCTGGTTGCTGTAGTTCGTCGTAGACAGCTTCCTGAACCTGTCCTGCTATGTAGGATTCATGTGCATACAAGATTCACAGCAATCAATGCGCAAACCTTAAACTAGATGCGATGATGCATATGCATGCTATCCTATGATTTTTTTTAGATTGGTGTGCTCTTGCATGGCTTGCATGGACAGAGGTGTTCGGATCAAAGGTGGTCGTGGCAATGATCTTGTCTTTAGATCAAACTGACCATCGAGTGATCTGCCCACGAGAAAGCTTCTGTTCGAAAGGAATTGAAGAACAGATGCAAGAGATGAACACCATGATGTCGTAAGGTGGTATTGAAGTCCTACCTCACGCTCTTCTTGTCTTCGAGGTCCTCCTCAGACCGCTTGGTTCTTCTCTGATGATCTCCCTTGTTGTGCTTTCGGCGATGTTTTGCTCGGCGAGTTAGGGCTAGGGTTCTAAGTCGTCAGCTCAGGAGTTGAAAGAGAAGTTCGTGGTTTCGGCCAGAGGTTTCGTGTTCTATTTATAATCGAGAAGAGAAGAGTCCTAATCTAATTGGATCCGGAATAAAAGTCTTATTCAGATTTTGTTGGATCCTGACGTCTTATCTTTGGTAACATCGTGGAGTTTAGATCGGTTTCTGTTGCGTACCGGTATTTTTACACGTAAAAACCGCTCCAGACTCGTTACCTTCGTGATGATGAGTTCCGGAAGCTCCACGTGTCCTCCGGGCCTGGTATCTCCTCATCCGCAGACACGAGCTCCGGTTGTGCCGCGTGTCAATCGATCGAGACCTCCCTCTTCTTCGGAGACAAGCTCCGCGCACGCCACGTGTGGGTGCCGGTCTTTCCGCTCTCCTTTCCTTAGGGACATGCCCTGAGGTCGACACGTGTTTAGCTGCGACGGACCTTCCGGTGATAAGCTCAGGTGGCGACACGTGTTCGATAGATCCGGACTTCTCTGAGATGAGCTCCGAGATTGACACGTATCCGCCACGACTGGCCCTCTTATTTCCACGAGGACTAGCTCCAGGGATGACACGTGTCTTACGAAAAATGCCTTTGCTTCTTCCGCAGAGGCTAGCTCCGCGGGCAGCACGTGTCCACAGGGTCGGACCTCTTTTCAATTGCGGGGTGACCCCCGAGCCTGCCACGTAGCTAGTTTAACGGCGGACCTCTCCCAAATTTCTCGGGGATGAGCTCCGAACGCGCCACGTGGTCTGCTGGCCGTGGAAGTTGCCTTCGGCGCTCTCATAGAGCTTTACTGGCTATCCTTTTGATACTTGTTTCTGTTCCCTCTTTTCTTAAAATGTTTTTCTTCTTCATAAAACATGAACATATGCCGACACCCGAGATGTGGGTGTCACAAATCTACCCCCCTTAAATTGAATCCCGTCCTCGAGATTCGTTAGTAGGAAATAGATGGGGGAATTCCGCCTTGATATCCTCTTCACGCTCCTCGGTTGGTCCCACTTTAGAACATCTCTCACCTTTCCAGGATCAACCGATACCCCTTCCTTGGAGATGATGTGGCCTAGGAAAGATATTTCCTTTAGCCAAAATTGACACTTGTTGAGCTTGGCATACAATTGATGCTCACACAACTTCTGCAAGGTCAATTTCAGATGTTCTTCATGCTCCTCCTCACTTTTTGAATACACCATAATGTCGTTGATGAAAACCACGACGAACTTGTCCAAGTACTCCATGAAAACCTTATTCATAAGGTACATGAAGTATGCGGGTGCATTCGTCAATCCAAAAGACATAACGGTATATTCATATGAACCATACTGCATCCGAAAGGCTGTCTTAGGTATATCGGAGGGCTTAATCTTCAGCTGGAAATATCCCGACCGAAGATCAATCTTGGAGAACACTTGGGCTCCTTTCATTTGATCGAACAGGTCCTCTATACGGGGCAGAGGGTATTTGTTCTTGATTGTTACCTCGTTGAGAGACCTGTAGTCCACGCACATTCTTTGGGTTCCGTCCTTCTTGTCCACGAAGAGTACCGGAGCTCCCCATGGTGACGAACTTGGACGGATAAAACCCTTCTCCAACTGTTCTTGAATTTGCTTCTTGAGTTCAACTAACTCGTTGACGGGCATCCTATATGGTCTCTTAGCTATGGGTGCAGTTCCAGGTACCAAATCTATGGCAAACTCAATGTCCCGGTCAGGTGGCATACCTGGAAGTTCTTCCGGGAACACATCCGAAAATTCCTGAACCACTGGAATGTTGTCCAATGCTACTCCTTCAACATGGTTCAAATCCGCCCGTTCGGTTGCTTGCTGGGCTGACTCAAACTCGACACGGATACCGTGTTCGTTTGTCAACTGCACGCTTCTCTCAGCGCATTGGATTACTCCATTGTGCTTGCTTAACCAGTCCATTCCGAGTATGATGTCAATTCCGTGGGAGTCCAAGACAATAAGGTTGGCAAGGAAGTCTACCCCCCTTATTTTAAGGCTTACTTTAGGACATACTATATTAGTCCTCATTTCTCCTCCGGGAGAATTAACTAACATAGCACATTCTAGGTGGGATACAGGTAGATGATGTTTGGCAACATATTCGTACAATATGAAGGAATGTGATGCTCCAGAATCAAATAAAATGGTGGCTGGGTTGGAGTTGGCAAGGAACATACCAATTGCGACGTCCTCAGCCTGTTGTGCTTCCTCAGCAGTGACATGGTTAACGTGGCCACAAGCATAGTTCTGCGGTCCACGGTTTCCTTGGTTGTCCCCTCCGTTTGGTCTCTGGTTCTGCTTGGGCACGTTACCTTGCTGTCCAGGGCCTCGCTTCGGGCACTAGTTAGCAAAGTGGCCTACTTCCCCGCATGCAAAGCATGCCCTGTTGCCTACGGCAGCAGGTACGTTGGGGCGGGGGTTTTGAACAGGAGCACCATTGTTAGGCCGGGGAGCAGGAGGCATGGGCACACGAGGTGCCGGTGCAACGAACTGTTGCTGTGGTGGCTGACCAGGGCGGTTCGTAGGAGTGGTCGATCCATACTGCGGTGCAGGGGGCATGTACCTAGGTCGTACGTTGCTCCCTTGGGGCTGGTACGGCATCTTCCTTTTGCACTCTCGCTCGATCTCTCGGATCTTGTTTTCCACCACAATAGCCTTATCAACCAGCTTCTGGAAGCTTACATAGTCATTGTTGAGGAGCTGAACTTGGATCTCATTGTTCAACCCTCTCATGAACAGGTACTGCTTCCTCTGATCTGAGTTGACATCTTCGAGGGCATACCGGGACAGTTGTATGAACTTGTTGAGATATTCATTCACACTTTTCTGTCCTTGGCGGAGACCTTCAAACTCCTGCCTCTTGAGCATCATTACGCCAACAGGGATGTAGTGGGAGCGGAAACTTTCCTTGAACTCAGTCCAAGTGATTGTCTCCGGGTTGGCATGGGCGTTGCTCAAGGCATCCCACCAGTCAGCAGCTGCTCCCATCAGTTGGTGCGACGCAAAGAGAACCTTCTCTCGGTCGTTGCACTGTACAATGGCAAGCTTCTTCTCCATGGATTTCAACCAGTCATCGGCCTCCATTGGATCGCTTGGTTGAGCAAAGGTGGGTGGTCGAGTCCTCATGAAATCTCCCAGCCTGTTATGAGCCGGCGGTGGTGGTGGCGGTGGTGCCGGAACGGGGTGTTGGTTGGCCTGCAACTGACCCAAAGTTTGGATCATGGTTTGCAGAAGCTGGTTTTGCATGGCCATCAACCTTTCTAGGTTGTTTTCGCCAGCTCCGGGGTTGGCAGGAACTTCCTCGTGGTCATCTTCCTGGACGTTCCTTCGGCTGGCGTTTCCTCTCACCATCTGTGAGAGAGAACGGAATAGAATAGAAGGTTAGAAGGTTAGGTAGGTCCTTTCAACTATATGCATCAAGGTGAGTTGGACTATATATATTAGTCCTTATGAGGATGTGAGCAAGTGCCGAAACATCTCACACCTCCTTCTTCTTATGTGTGGATATGGACAACGTTTTTGAGACGTCCCACCACTCACACTAAGCACATATTCACAAATAATCATCACAAGGGCCCACTCAACTCTTATTCAAGGATGGTTTCCTATGTCAAGGTGGTTTTAAAGGCCAATCTAAGCTATTCACCCTAGGATGCTTCCTTGGGTCAGCGTGGCTTAGCTACCTGTGACCCTTATTTAGGGTGTAACTTGCTGTTAACCCGTGGCTCTAATATCAATCTAAGGTTTCTATCTAGGCGTGTAACCTGCTGTCAACCCGTGGCTCTGATACCAATGTGTGACGCCCTCAATTCTGTGGAAAACCACGGAACCGAGAACTAATGCATATGTGTGCCCAGGATGTTCATCACACGTACACATACGTACCACAAACTGAATTCAGATTATATATTACCACGAATAACAGAGTTTATTATAACACCTCATGAGTCTTGGACTCATGCTCACAGCGGAAATCTTAATTCTATGCAGCGGAAGTCCTTATTTAAATGCGGAAGCAAAAACTAATGCGGAAGCAAAACTAAGCAGAAGTGGCTCCATCTCTACACCCTCCACAGGCAAGGTTGAGAATAGATCACACGCCATAATGTTCCACTTGATCTTCATAGTAGGCTTCTCTTGCTGTTGATGAACAAATAATAATGCAAGTTTGAGCATAATGATGTACTCAGCAAGTGCGGGAATAACACATGATATGCAGCTCATAAAACAAGGTAGGTACAAAAGGTTTATTTGCAGAAAAGCAGATTTATAAAAAAAAACCATGACAAAACAGCAACTTAACTTTAGATGAATGTAATCCCAGCATGTATTAAATTACCAACATACCTTCATCACTTCCCGTGTTCCATCCGAACATTAACCAATCTTTTATTCATACTCACGAATACCTCCTCGTATTCGCTACCATCTCACCTCATAAAACAACCTCGTCTCGCACCGAGACCAATCTCATGTCATGACCCATCAGTCATGCAACCATCTCATCTCCCGGTCTCCACAGTTCCAAACCAAACCATAACCAAACCAATAACCATAACCAAGAACCTTCCCAATAACCATTCCAATAACCATCCCATCAATCATCCCATCTAATCATGGCAGTTTAGCCAGGTGCTCGTAACCGTAAGCTCGACTATCATGATAGTTTTAGTAACTCTGCAGAGTTTGTACCTCTTTACCCACAAGTTTGTGATTTTGTCACCCGTCGGCGACTGCAGAACCTCCATTATACCAGTACACAACCGTCGGTGTATGGCCAAGAGATCACAAAATAGCCTTTACAAAGGGGTTACTAGATGTATGGACTCACTGAGGTTTCACCGGCAGGCTAGAATCTCCAATTCTCCCACCCACGGGCCCCCTCTTGTGCCATGCAGTTCCCAGGGCAGTCCTCACTCGACTCCCATTCCCCGCGCCTTCCACAGTCCATAACACTCTAGCAACTTACCTAATTACTCAGCTAAGCTGCACCCATACTTGGCCTTGTGGTGGCACTGTTATCCTGGCATGTGCATGCATGAACCGGTCCTTAGATCTACAACAAGCAAAACCACCATCTCATGCTACCTCATTCACAAACCCAGGCTTGCCTAGATCTCCCTCCGATCCATGTCCATTATTAACATCAGTTTCTCATTATTATTACGAGTGCAGTTAGCTAGACACTTCTATCTCGCTTTCCAATCCCATGGACTCAGCGAAGCATAAAGCAAAAACCATACCCGACTCATAAACTTCCCTGGCGACAAGGGTGGTTTAACCAAAACTAGTAAACTCCTATAAAAAGGTTTCCCATCATGTTTGACTCAGCACACACACCTTTTCGCAAAACAAAATAGTTTTACCCAAAACATAGGATCAACATGGTCAAGGAGCACTTGCCTTGTTCTTGCGGTTCCGATTGTTCTTGATTCTCAAAACCTGGTTGCTGTAGTTCGTCGTAGACAGCTTCCTGAACCTGTCCTGCTATGTAGGATTCACGTGCATACAAGATTCACAGCAATCAATGCGCAAACCTTAAACTAGATGCGATGATGCATATGCATGCTATCCTATGATTTTTATTAGATTGGTGTGCTCTTGCATGGCTTGCATGGACAGAGGTGTTCGGATCAAAGGTGGTTGTGGCAATGATCTTGTCTTGAGATCAAACTGATCATCGAGTGATCTGCCCACGAGAAAGCTTCTGTTCGAAAGGAATTGAAGAACAGATGCAAGAGATGAACACCATGATGTCGTAAGGTGGTATTGAAGTCCTACCTCATGCTCTTCTTGTCTTCGAGGTCCTCCTCAGACCGCTTGGTTCTTCTCCGATGATCTCCCTTGTTGTGCTTTCGGTGATGTTTTGCTCGGCGAGTTAGGGCTAGGGTTCTAAGTCGTCGGCTCAGGAGTTGAAAGAGAAGTTCGTGGTTTCGGCCAGAGGTTTCGGGTTCTATTTATAATCGAGAAGAGAAGAGTCCTAATCTAATTGGATGCCGAATAAAAGTCTTATTCAGATCTTGTTGGATCCTGACGTCTTATCTTTGGTAACATCGTGGAGTTTAGATCGGTTTCTGTTGCGTACCGGTATTTTTACGCGTAAAAACCGCTCCAGACTCGTTACCTTCGTGATGATGAGTTCCGGAAGCTCCACGTGTCCTCCGGGCCTGGTATCTCCTCATCCGCAGAGACGAGCTCCGGTTGTGCCGCGTGTCAATCGATCGAGACCTCCCTCTTCTTCCGAGACGAGCTCCGCGCACGCCACGTGTGGGTGCCGGTCTTTCCGCTCTCCTTTCCTCAGGGACATGCCCCGAGGTCGACACGTGTTTAGCTGCGACGGACCTTCCGGTGATAAGCTCAGGTGGCGACACGTGTTCGATAGATCCGAACTTCTCTGAGATGAGCTCCGAGATTGACACGTATCCCCCGCGACTGGCCCTCTTATTTCCGCGAGGACTAGCTCCAGGGATGACACGTGTCTTATGAAAAATGCCTTTGCTTCTTCCGCAGAGGCTAGCTCCGCGGCAGCACGTGTCCACAGGGTCGGACCTCTTTTCAATTGCGGGGGTGACCCCCGAGCCTGCCACGTAGCTAGTTTAACGGCGGACCTCTCCCAAATTTCTCGGGGATGAGCTCCGAACGCGCCACGTGGTCTGCTGGCCGTGGAAGTTGCCTTCGGCGCTCTCATAGAGCTTTACTGGCTATCCTTTTGATACTTGTTTCTGTTCCCTCTTTTCTTAAAATGTTTTTATTCTTCATAAAACATGAACATATGCCGACACCCGAGATGAGGGTGTCACATGTTCGGAGCTCATCCCTGCGAAGTGGGGAGAGGTCCGCCGCTAAGCTGGCTACGTGGCAGGCTCGGGGCTCATCTCCGCAAAGGAGGAGAGGTCCGACCCTGTGGGACACGTGTTGCCCTGAGCTAGCCTCTGCGGAAGAAGCAAAGGCATTTTCCGCAGGACACATGTCACCTTCGGAGCTAGTCACCACGGAAATCAGAGGACCAGTCGCACGGGATACGTGTCGATCTCGGAGCTCACCTCCGAGAGGTCCGGTTCTATTGAACACATGTCGCTACCGGAGCTTATCTTCGGGAAATCCGTCGCTGTTGGACACGTGTCTACCTCGGAGCCCGTCTCTGAGGAAAGAAGAGAGGAAAGGTCCGGCACTGACATGTGGCGTGCGTGGAGCCACCTCCGAGAGCGCCTGCCTTGAGCTCCCATGCACGAACCTCTGGTGGTAGCGTCGGAGCACCTGCTGGTACCGTGCGATTCAGAGCGTTGCTTGCCATCTTGCCTCGTCGACGAGGTTGATGTCCTCACACAGGAGCTGGTCCTGCATGGCTTCATCGTACGCTCGGACACGGAGGGACCCCCATGGTGATCTCCGGGGGAAGCACAACTTCGACCCCGCATACCATGAAGAAGGGTGATTCCCGTGACCCGGCTCTGGGATGTCCGGCTGGCCCCCGACGTAGAGGAGCCGGTATCCCCCGACGGCTCCGGGGAAGGACCCCAAGATGTGCAGCGTCTGCACCGGTGTGTGGATCTGCTTGGCATGGAACTGGCACGCCTTGCATCTCTTAACCGGCTTGACAGTGTCCAGGAGGGTGTCGGCCAGTAGAAGCCATGCTGGATGGCTCTATCGACCAGCGTGCGAGAAGATGAGCATTTCCCGCACTCGCCTCCGTGGATTACTGCGAGCAGGTCGCAGCCTTCCTCCTGGGTTATGCACCACAATAGGATGCCGTTGGCGCCACGCTGGTAGAGATACCGGCGTGTAGCTCTTAGCCATCCTCACAATCCGTTCAGCGGATGCACGTTCATCAGGAAGGATGTTGTCTTTCAAGTAGTCCCGGACCTCCGTGGTCCATGCATCGGGGCTACTTGAGCTTCTGGATCTTGGGCATTGGGTAGCACGGAGTCCCCATGGCGCATACGATCCTTGGCGGGCACCATGGCTGCAGGGCCGCCGGGACTGCCAGCTTCGAGGTGCTGGTCTCGCCCCCCTCGCCCAGTTCGGCGGGTCGGGCTGTGGGTCGCGGCAACGTCACTTCAAAGGCTCCTTCGGGCACTGGGGCTCCGGTGGAGGCCTTCATTGACAGGTCGTTGGCGACGGTGTTGTCGGCGCATGGTACATGGCACAGGTCCAAGGCCATGTTGTTGGTTGCCTTGAAGTTGAGGCGCACCATGTACCTGAACTGCTCCCCCGTTGGCATGAGGAGCAGTACGCTGGCTCCGGCCCCCTGCTTCCGCAAGGGGCCGTTGAAGTAGAATGTGCAGTGAGGCTCGGTGAAGACCGGTGCTCGGAGCTCCGGTTCTCCACCTTCAGGGGGGGCTTCCGCAAGGGGCCGTTGAAGTTGAATGTCCAGTGATGCTCGGTGAAGACCGGTGCTCGGAGCTCCGGTTCTCCACCTTCAGGGCCCCCCGGGTTGCTTGGTGATGGCGTCCACTCGGCCATGAAGCCAACCAGTGCTTGGCTCTTGACTCCATGACGTTGTAGGAAGTCCAGATCGAACTCCGCCATCTCCGGGCTGCCCTCATGGTTTGGAGTCTAGCTGTGAGTGCCAGTTACGCCCTTCTGCTGCTCTGGCGCACTTGTCCGCCAGGCTGAAGAGCTCCGAGACGTCTCACACCTCCCTAGTGGCCAACTTCTCGAGCATTTTCTTGTCCCTAACACCCTATCGGAATGCAACCACAACTGATGCATTCTGGATGTGGTGGATGGTGTTCCGTACCTGGGAGAATCGCTGGATGAAGGGGCGCAATGATTCTCCCGGTTGCTGTCGCACGGCGTGGAGGACCAGCTCTGTGCCGGGATGCGTGTAGGAGCTGCAGAAGTTTGCAGTGAACTGTCGGCGTAGCTCCCCCCAGGAAGTTATGGAACCCTGGGGCAGGTTCATGAACCATGACCGTGCTGGGCCAGCCAAGGCGACGGGGAAGTAGATGGCCATGATGGCCTCATCCCCTCCTACCACGAGGATGGCAGTAGAGTAGATCTACAGGAACTCTGCAGGGTTGACGCTTCCATCATACTTCTCCGGCAGGTGTGGCCGGAACTTGCGTGGCCACACTGCGAAGCGGAGGTGGGGCGCCAGGGCTGCACACCTCGGCCCTTCTGCTGCAGAACCCGGTGCCGCGAACCCTTGGTGCGCTGCTGGCACGGTGTACCCCGGCAGGGGCAATGGCGCACCATATACCGGGGGCGCCGACTGCAAGGCATATGGCTGCTGCATAAGCTGCGTGGCGTACGCCTGGGGCAGAGGTCGCATGGCGAACATCTGAGGTCCAGGCTGAGTCGAGGCAGTCGACATGCTGTATTCGTCCTCGTGGTTGCGACGCCTTTCCCGCCGTCTCTTGATGGTCACGCGAGCATCTTCTCCCAAGCGACGTCGCTCCAGCTCTGTCCTCAGGTCCGCCATTGGGATCCTAGTAGAATGGGAGTCTGCCATCTGCATGTCAACCGTTGGTGTGCGCGACAGCGACACATCTGGTTGACCGGGGCGTCGTCCCCGCCACAGCGGAGGGTTGACGGCAGCGGCGACGAGGTGGTTGACGTCGCGGATCCACTGCTGGGCGGCCCCCTGGGGAGCGTCCACAGCAGGTGGATTGTGCAGGAGCGCTCGTGCGGCAGCTAGTGCACTTGCTCGAGTAGCACTCCACGCCGCAGCAGATCTTGAGGTTGTAGGAGTTCGCAGGGAATGATGGCACGAAGAGCTAGCGTCTGAAGGATTCTTGGGCATCTTTGTTGGCGCAGACCTGTCTCGAGAGAAAAAAAGCCCCCTACCAAGCGCGCCAAATGTTGTAGTGTTCCGTCGACACTTCCACCGGGCCTGCTTCAGGAACAGCCCACGGAGGTTCTTTTTCGGAGGGGCTAGTTCTCTCGAGAGGCATTGGTTGTGAGAGGATTGACACCAGGATTTTTATGTGGTTTGGGCCGCCGGAGCGTAATACCCTACGTCCACGGGAGCTGTATTGCTCGGAGCTTAGAACCGGAGTTCTAAGCTTGGTGATCTGGCTGAGCAGAGTTGCCCAAGATCAAATGTCGAAGTGTCTAACCTAGGAGTCGAATGCTGAGGGATCCGAACCCCTTGCAACGTTGCCTACCCGAGCCTTTTATACTTCAAGGGTCGGGCGGCTTACAAGGTGGGCCCCGGGGCCCTACAGGTGGCCCCAGGGTGATTTCCTGCCATCTACCATATCTTGCCATGAATGCTGGTAGTTGTCTCTGGCAATGTCTACTTAGTTGTTGTCCTGCCGTCCTGCCCGTGCCGCAAGCTAGGCGTAGTGTGATGATGGTAGGGATGGCAGGGAGTGTCTTGTCGCTGTATTTATTGGTCAACAGCTTCCGACACGGTGTGCTTGTCTTCACTGTGACGCGACTAGTCACTGTGCCACCTGACAGGGGCGTGCGCAACGTCTCCGCATCTTGGGAAGGCGCGTGTCAAAGTGTGTTGTCGACACTTCCCCGGGCCTGCTCTGGGCAGCCCGTGGAGGTTCTTTTTTGGAGGGGCTAGTCACTCACGGAGAGCTTACGCGTTAGGGTCGATGGAGGGAGAATCTTGACACAGAGATTTCTACTTGGTTCAGGCCGCTGGAGCGTAAAACCCTACGTCCACGGTGAGCAGAGGTGCTCGTTGTATTGCTTGGTGCTCAGAACCGGAGTTCTGAGCTTGGGGATGACCTGAGTGCTAGAATGTCTAGGGAGCAAGTGTGCAAAGAGTCGAACCCTTGCTAACGTCGCCTACCCGAGCCTTTTATAGTCCAAGACTTGGGCGGCTTACAAGGTGGGCCCGGGACCCGACAGGTGGTCCCGGGGAGATTGCCTGCCATCTACTGTATCTGCAGTTACGCCGGCAGTTGTCTCTGGCGAGGGCTTCGAAGTCTTTGTTCTGCTACCCTGCCCATGCCGCAAGCTAGTTGTAGTGGTTGATGATGGCAAGGGCGGCAGGGGATGTCTTGTCGCTGTGTTTATTGGCGTACAGCCTCTGACGTGGCGTGCTAGTCTTCACTACGATGCAATTGGGCGCAACGGCACCTTACAGAGGCGTGCTCCGTGTCTCCACGCCTTGGGAAGGCGCGGGTTTTGAATACCTTGTACGGGCAAGGTATGGCGCGTATTTACTCTTGCTGCCTACCGCGCGGGGGCAGGCAGCGCTGTTCTGCCGGCCACGTGGCGGGCCTGGAGCTCTCCTCTGAGGAGAGGGAGGTCCGGCCCCGCTAGACACGTGGAGCCTTCGGAGCTCTCCCCGCGGAGGGGGGAGGTTCGGCTCTGCTGACCACGTGGCGGGCCCGGAGCCCTCCTCTGAGGAGAGAGAGGTCCGGCCCCGCTGGACACGTGGAGCCTTCGGAGCTCTCCCCGCGGAGGGGGAGGTCCGGCCTTGCTGACCACGTGGCGGGCCCGGAGCCCTCTGTGGGGACCACCCCGTGGTTCACCCACTCCAAGATCGCATTGGGTGGTGCCGTGCGATGCGGCACCCAACAGAACACACGAAAAGAATTAAGAACAGCATACAAACTTTTATTTAATATAAAACAGCGGAAGTCTTTTACAAAAAACTTAATTATACAGCGAAAGTTATATACATAGCTACTCTCAAATACTAACTAAGCAAAAGTGCAGCCGTCCAGCCCGGGGACGCTACACACTAGCAGCATGGAACCGGAGAATCACGGCGGCGTGCAGGGATCCAGCTCGGCCATGTACCCCGACGGGGGCGTCGCCTTGTCCTCGGAACCTTCCTCATAACTCTCACCTGC
This sequence comes from Neostapfia colusana, assembly GCA_030760725.1. NCBI lineage: Eukaryota > Viridiplantae > Streptophyta > Magnoliopsida > Poales > Poaceae > Neostapfia > Neostapfia colusana. Next base: position 10,946,942 of record JASWHV010000014.1, on the reverse strand, counting down.
ACACAGCTCAAAATATTGCAACTGTGAGCACGATGGCTCAGCAAGTCTTAACCGTCAACCCTAGGCATGGAACTCTACGTGCAAGGATGTGTAATGACACGACCCCACGGTCTTGTCGAGCCAGGATCACGCTGAGGGGTGCTGCGTTGCACAGCACCGTATAACACACGTCAAAGGTACAAAGCGGAAGCAAAATTTTATTACATAAACAAGTTTATGAACATGTTTACAGCAAAATATGTCCAGTCTACACTCATGGGCGTAGACTACGCATCAAGTTCACGTTCAGCCCTTGAACGTGTCCTTGCTAGCACACATGCACACTAACTCTGCGGCGTGCACGACTCCCACTCGACGGGGTTCCCCTCTTGGGGTTCCGTCTCCTCTTCGGGAGTCCCTTCTTCATAGAACCCTGCAAAAGCTTCAAACACAAGCAGTGAGCACAAAGGCTCAGCAAGTCTGACCCATCTCACCTAAACATGGAACTTCTACATGAGGGGTGATGGGTTACATGAGGTAAAAATCATTTGCAAGGACTCGCCTAATTAGTAGAACCTTACTTTCAGGTTTTAGCAGCAGGTTGTGGAGAATCTTACGCTAAGGCACATGAGAGAGCCGCAATCAAACAAGAAACGCATTTCTCTCATGTACTTTGCCCAAAGTTGAAAAGAACTTTAGTTAGCTCTAAACTACAGCAAATCATTAGCAATCAAGTCCATCTTTCAATCAGCAACATTTTAACATGAAACTATCCTGTTCTTTCTACGTCACGGTACAGTGAACAAGTGGTACTCACTGACCACGAGGGACGGCGATTATAATTGATTTACACCTGCAGGGTTACCCGAACAACCCGTCACGTACGCCCGTACTCGATGTTGCCTACAACAACCATCACGGACACCGTACGCAACTACCTTTCACCCGTTACCCAAATGTTGAACCGGTCCAATCGTCCCGAGCAAAAGGTCTCTGCACGCGCATCTCAGTGCCGCCAGCCGATTTACACCTCGAGCTCTCAACCTACCCTCTGAACGACCAGCTATGCCTCAACACCCAGCTACCCGAGTTACATCGGTTTCCCGGTTCCCATATAGCCGGTAGGTCTTCGGATTAATTTGCACAACATTCACATATATTGATAAGGCATAAACTTTATACAAGATACATCATTCTCGGGTCTTCGAGAAGTCGTGCTCATGTCGTCACTACCTATACATACACTACTGTCTACACGACATGTCACCGATTACAAAATTTGGGCTACACTACCCTAGCTGCCCTACATGGCAACCGTAACCCCCTACTCGGAGTAGAACTCGACCTCCTGCAGGTCGTCCTCCTTCGGTACCTCTGCTGGTGGCTCTAGATCCACCACCTCTTTGCCCATCTCGGGTTCTCCCATTGCTGGAAGGCCCAAGACCACCGGTACGCCTAACACCGGAGGTACGAGGTCCTGCAATGCATGCACCTCGTCCATGGCTTGGTTGTAATCTTCTTACCAGCCTTTCCCTTCCTCAATAGCGTCGTCTCGCTCTTGAGTAAGGTCCTCGTTCTGCTGGGTCAGATTCTGTACCAGTTCTTGCAACGCCGCGATGTCGACACGGCTCTTCTTCTTTGCCTTCTTCAGACGATGCAACTGATTGTGTTGTTCATTCAGTCGCTTGATTGTTGGAAGGAGCACATTATGGAGTGCGCTGTGAGCACTCTCGAAATGGTCTCCACGGCTCGTGCTCTCCTTCAGCTTCGTGGCGAGATGCTCCGTATGACCAGCTTGGCTGTCCATCACGGCATTTCCCGCCCGAATCTGGAGGCTGAGATTTGCCTCCGCGGGGTTGTACCTTGGGCAACTCGGGTCCGTTGCCTCCCGGTACCTCTCTTCCCACACATGCTGAGCCCGTCCCTCCACCGGAACGAGCGCGTATGGAGTGCCCTCCATAGCCTGCACGTGTAGTTGGCAGAAACGTGACATGGTGTCACGGGCTGCCACTTGCCACATCCCTTCCGGTTGTCTTCCTCTCACCGTGATGGTGAACGGCACCCAACCGGGTGGCGTAGGTCCTGCAGGGACTTCGACATGGATTGTCCACGTCTTGTTCCCCTCTTCGTCTTCTTCCTTGGCGAAGTACTGCGGCATCTGGTTGTACCCGAAATATTGAAGCATACGCCTCAATGCTTCCGGATAGCCGCTACGGTGAGAACAGTGGGATACCACCCACCCGTTCTCCAACTGTTTGTCTGCTGTCATCGGTAAAAATATATTTGATAAATGTAAAATATTTATTTAAACAGTAAACCACTGAGTTATAACATAATACATGTCACTGAACCCATAAAACTTGGAAACATAGTTCAAATTTTAAACAAATTTGACTGCTGATCTGCTGTTCCCATGACAGCCCTGATCAGTTTCCATCTCAACCTGATTTAGGCCATGCTAAATGCAAAACAAATTCTGGAGCTCAACATCAAAGTTAAAGCTAACTTCAATATCTTTCCAGAAAGTATTTGCTTGGCCTAAGATCTGTAATGGTTCAAAAGTTATGAGATGTCAAAGTTAACAGAATTTCTGGAGAAAATTGGACAGCACCTCCCTGCTTTAGGTACTGATTTGATCCAAGAATTCCAGTTAATTCTGTTCCTAATCTGACAAAACTTTCTGTTACAAAGTTGTAACCCATCTCATAAGCTTTCCAGAACTACCTCCTTTTTCTATTTTTGGATTTTTATGCAGGAAGTTATACTCGATTTACAGAGAGTTTACAGAGAGTCTTTACTCTGTCCTGTTTTCTGGACAGTTTCAACTCTACTGCATTTTTCGAGTGGTTAAGGGATGAAACACCTCTGGACCTCAACAGAAGAGTTGTAAAGCTCTTCCAAAGATTTCCAGAAATGTATCATATGACCCCAACCTCGAAAGAACTCAACCTATAACCTCTGATCAACTTCAGCCCTAATTCAGCTGAAACCAGAGTGCTCTGTCCTTAACAACCTATAAGTTGAAAACTTAATAACTTTGAATATCCTCTTCAAGGGAAGGAGTTACATCAAGTTTTACTACTTTAGATCAAAACCTTCAGGTTTTAAATGAAGTTGTTCATTTAATGGGGTGTGACGTCGATGCGTCACCAGATTATGTCGGTACTACGTCCTCACAAAGAAAAACCTATACCGGACTTAGCCGGCTTCGTTACTTCAGTGGCACTAAACGTCACTCACACACAGATGCTACACGTCTACCGTTTCGTGGTTAGACTACCTGCAGAAACTCAAACAATCGTCAGACTCGGCTGCACACGAGCCCGGTATCCATACAGTTCGTACACCCGGCCGTCATCACTCGCCCGGATGTTCTCAAGCCAAACACGCCTTGAGTTACGTGTTCACGTTTCAGACCACGTGACGGGGTCTCCCAGATTGCACCACGCACGCCAGCGACAGGCGTCGCTCGAATACCCCAAACAACATGAAGAGTCGTAGAGGATATCAAAGCGGGTCAGGTTACCTGCAACCCGTGGGGCTCCACCCTTCAGCCTATGCGCACTGGTGGACAGCGCTTACGTGCACCCCCCAAGACATACACGTCCCGAGATGTACGATTTTCCGACATAGACAAATAGGTTAGTATGCCACTTTCTATACACTAATAACATCCTTATACGGGCTACTAAATCGTTCCTCACTGGATTTTTGAAAAGGATGACCTTTTTAGTGCGTTAAACCTCAAGCGAGCTCTGATACCAGCGCTGACACGACCCCACGGTCTTGTCGAGCCAGGATCACGCTGAGGGGTGCTGCGTTGCACAGCACCTTATAACACACGTCAAACGTACAAAGCGGAAGTGAAATTTTATTACATAAACAAGTTTATGAACATGTTTACAGCAAAATATGTCCAGTCTACACTCACGGGCGTAGACTACGCATCAAGTTCACGTTCAGCCCTTGAACGTGTCCTTACTAGCACACACGCACACTAACTCTGCGGCGTGCACGACTCCCACTCAACGGGGTTCCCCTCCTGGGGTTCCGTCTCCTCTTCGGGAGTCCCTTCCTCATAGAACCCTGCAAAAGCTTCAAACACAAGCAGTGAGCACGAAGGCTCAGCAAGTCTGACCCGTCTCACCTAAACATGGAACTTCTACATGAGGGGTGATGGGTTACATGAGGTAAAAATCATTTGCAAGGACTCGCCTAATTAGTAGAACCTTACTTTCAGGTTTTAGCAGCAGGTTGTGGAGAACCTTACGCTAAGGCACATGAGAGAGCCGCAATCAAACAAGAAACGCATTTCTCTCATGTACTTTGTCCAAAGTTGAAAAGAACTTTAGTTAGCTCTAAACTACAGCAAATCATTAGCAATCAAGTCCATCTTTCAATCACCAACATTTTAACATGCAACTACCCTGTTCTTTCTACGTCACGGTACAGTGAACAAGTGGTACTCACTGACCGCGAGGGACGGCGATTATAATCGATTTACACCTGCAGGGTTACCCGAACAACCCGTCACGTACGCCCGTACTCGATGTTGCCTACAACAAGCATCACAGACGCCGTACGCAACTACCTTTCACCCGTTAGCCAAATGTTGAACCGGTCCAATCGTCCCAAGCAAGAGGTCTCTGCACGCGCATCTCAGTGCCGCCAGCCGATTTACACCTCGAGCTCTCAACCTACCCTCTGAACGACCAGCTATGCCTCAACACCCAGCTACCCGAGTTACATCGGTTTCCCGGTTACCATATAGCCGGTAGGTCTTTGGTACTGTTCTAGCTTGTTCAACAGGCCCGCACACGGCTCGGTACTCAATCGACTCAAGCGGAGCTATAGCACACAGGCCCCAAAGTCCTGCTGCCCTTACTCTCCACTCGGTCTCATTTTTCTTGCCATGTGTATCATGTGCTATCTCTACCCGAGTCGAGTGCCTCTAGCCTATGCTCGCGAGTAGCTCCAACTACTCGACTTGTACTGAATCCTACCCTAACTTAGCTTTGCAGTAGCTAACGAGGTTTGCAATCCTAAACCCAACCCATGGTTTTCTTGGCTATGCATTTGGGTTTCCAAACAAGACTCTAATGCAAGTATTAATGGTACTCAAGTAAGTGCTCAAAACAATAAAAATTTGTAAAAAGGTTAATGCAAACCGGAGCTTGCCTTGCTGCTCTTGGTCGTAGGCTAGCTTCTCCTCCAGAGTAACGAAGTCAAGGACTTCGGGTTCCTCCTCAACCTTAGCGACTACATGATAGAAGAGGTACATGTATCAATTTAAATGCAGTTATATTAAGTTTGAAGTTGTGAAGTCTATAACTCTCACTAGACAGACCCAATGACTGTGAAACTTTTACTGAGGCTTGGTTACAACCTAAACAGAGATTTGGTCAAGTTTTAGTTGCAGCAAAGCTCATTTGAGCCCTCCACAATTAATTATGTACTTGAACTTAATTGAAGGCTTTTAGGGTGTTCTAAGGATTTTCATGAAACAAACTGTCTTTCTGAAAACTAGATTTTCAGAGGGTTCTAATGGGGTTGGTCTCACTTAATTTGAAGGTTCCTAGCTAAAGATATGAGCTAAACAATTTCAGAGAAAATTTTGAAAATGTTTCTGGACATTTTCTATTTTCTCTGGAACAGTTTCACTAATCACACCATTATGTGGATCAAATGAGCTCAAATGGATCTGAAATTCTTATGGTAGTTCAAGGATATTTTGGTGAACATCCCAACAAAATTTCAGAATTTTCCTCCAAAGGATTCTCCAGTTAAAATTCCAAACAGTTTAAATTTTGAGGAATTAATTCTGGAGAAATAAGGATTTTCATGAAGTGAAACTTGATTTGCTGGAATGTGCTCAGAGAGCTGAATCCAACAATATTTGGTTCATTCGATTTGGAGCTTTCTAGCCCAAGTTATGAGGATTTGAATTTTGAAGGAAATCTGAAAATCGGGGAAAAAGTTTAAACTTGTGGGTGGGCCCCGGGGACACGCGTCGCACGCCGAGGCGACGGCACACCGTGGTATGCGGGGTTCCTGCGCGCCAGCACAGCTGATCCCGGCCACACCCGATCCCAATTTAAATTTTTCAGCCGCTGACGCATGGGCCAGCCGGCTTCGTCTACCTCTCGACGCGCCCGGGCGCTCGCGCCGCCGCCCCTCGCCGGAGCTGCCGGACCTCCCATGGTCTGAAACTCGCCGCCAGGGGGTTGTCGACGTCAAGGAACACGTCGGTGGTGTCAGTTCGGGCTGGTGGTGACCGGAAATAGCCCGGCGACGTGCCGCGGCCTCGGTTGAGGTTCGGCGCCGTCGACCGTGGGTTCTAACCCACCAACACCTCGAACAAACGGTCCTACAGCATCAGTGTATCTCTAAGAAGCTCGACAAGGTGTCAAAAGGGTTCAAAGATGGCGGCAAGTTGGTCGGCACCGTGTGACCGATCATGCCCGCCATGACCACTCTTGATCGAGCTCGAAATTTGTCACTTCTAGACAGTTTCACGCCACGTATGCAGAAAAGAACTTGATCGCCGGCTAGTACAGCGTCTATGTGCAAGATTTGATAGCTAGAGAAGGATCTTAGAGCGAGAATTTGAAGGATCCGTACCGGAAGCTCAGTTTAAGGTCGCCGGAGCAAAAACTGAAAATTCACCGTGGATTCTTCACGGTTTGCTTCCAAACTTGAAAGAGAGTAGCACGGTGGTCGCGCGCTCCTATTGCCTCTCTTGCTGGACCGTTAAAACGCCTGTGGAACGCTGTCCACGGGCGCCTGACTCTCGGCTGAGGCTAGGTCACCGCGATGGCGATCGTTTTCGAGCAAAGGAGGTCGGGGCTCGGGGTTTCTGGCGTTGGGGAGGTAGAGGGCGCTCTCAGGTTGCTGTCTAGCAGCTCAGGAACGAAGGACAAGATTGTTTTGCTGGTTTCCCGATCGAGCAGTGAGCTGCGGAGAGAAACAATGCCGCTGCTCGGGTTTGCACGCGAGGGGATAAAGCCAGCCGACTCCTGCTTGGGCTGAGGCGGTGCCGGTCGCGTGGAGGCGCGAGCAAGCCGCCCTGGGCGCCAGCGCGCGTAGAGGGGAAGCAGCTGGTGGCGCCGGTGGCTGCTCGGTGGCACAGCCGACAGCTGCTCAGTGGAATTTCCCACCGAGGCTGTGACTTTGTGTGCAAGTTTTCCCTCCTTCTCCCTATGACATGTAGGTCCCACCCAGGGTTTTAACCTCTGAAATTTACTCCTAATCACTGTTGTAAACAGTGAGCCCCAAAATACCCCTGGGTATTCAAATTATTCACTCATGATCCATTTGAATTGAGTAGAATTCAAATTGGGTTTGGTTTGAATGAATTTCAGCACAAGTTCAGTTTTGAATTCAAATAAAGTTTGAATTTGTCCCACCTAGCTCATGTCAAGATCAACTCCAAATGGAGTGAAAATTGGTGTGTGAGCTCACAAAAATGTGCTGAATAAGAATATGCCTCCCACTTTTAAATTCATGGGATAAAAACAGTTTGAATTTGAATATGGTTTCAAACTGCCCTCTTTCTAGCTATACCCAAAATGACCTCAAAAAGGTTTTGAATTTGGGTGAAACTTGGCATGGACATCCTTAGCAATGTGTAGGAGTTTTCATATGTCCAGCCCACCTATATCACATGTGGAAAATGACACTTTTGCAATATGTGAGTTTGTTCTCTAATGAGCATGTTGATGGTGGTTACTTGCTCTTCATTTGTGTTCATCAACTTTCTTCAAATGAGGTGTGTGGTGTGGTGATGAACACTTCAAATATGTGTCAAAAACTGAGACCCTTACATGTAAGGTAGGAAAGGACTTTACAATAAAGACACGCCTATAAGTTGATCCTTACTTTCAGTTTTATAGCAGCAGATTCATGTGCCTTAGGCAGCCCTCACATTGGAAGTCCACAATCAAACAAGAAACGCTTTCCTCCGATGTGGTGATGCCCAAAGTGGAATATAAACTTAATTTGCTCTATAACTACAGCATACAAGGTTTCAAGACATTTAATAGTTCAATACAGCATTTTCATTTGGCTTACTTTCCTTCTTACTACGTCACAGCGCAGTGAACAAGCTGGTACTCAAATAACCGCGAGGGACGGTGATTGCAATCAAGACACCCGGATAACACGTTACATACACCCACTTTCAGAAGCGTGATTCCACACCCCTTCCTACTCTGTTGTATGCAACAACCTTTCAAAGGCAACCCAAATGCCGAACCGGTCCATCCCTAACGGGTAGGAGGTCCCCTCGTGGAGCGTGACTGTGCCCACCGGCAGATTTACACCTTGCTACCCTCAACCCACTCCTATTTACGGTTGGGTAAGCCTCGACACCCAGGTTAACCAATTACATCGGTTTCCTGGTTCCCATATGCCAGTATGCATCCGGTACTGTTCGATACTTGTCCAGCAGGGCCGCACATGGACGGTCCTCAACCGACACCAACAGGGCTACGCACGTGAGACCTCTGCTCACTGCATCCTATCCCCCCTGCTGGGTCTCATTTTTGTACAACTCAAGCCATTATCTACCTCTTTTCTTTCCGGGTGATAAGTACTATCTTGCGAGTAGCTTCCAACTACTCGACTTCTATCGAGATCCTACACATTAGCATGGCATTCTCTACTCGTCGAGTTTATACACTACCCAACCCTTTATAGGATTTAAAAGGCTATGCATGTGGGGTTTCAATCACCCTAACTCTAATGCATATATTTTAACCTAGACATAAGTGATACAAATGAAAACTTTATAAAAGGTACTTAAGTGCAAACCGGGGCTTGCCTGGTTGCGAATTAAAGGGAAAGTCAGCTTCTGGTGGAAGGACGTCCAAAGGCTCCGGTGCGTCCTCAACTTCGGTCACTATTATGAAATGTAATAAAATACATGTATAAGTATTAAAGGTTTATAAAAATTGAACTTCTATTCATAGCTACTGCTATTTAGGATCCTTAATTGTCTTTGGGATTTTTACAGTAGATACTAGACTCTCTAAGGATGATTTGAGCCAAATTTGGGGACATGTCATTGCACAATGTAGTCTATAAAATTCCTACAAGTACAATTCTTCTCTGAATTTTGAGCCCAAATCAGGAGCTTTGACATAGCTAGAAAATGGAAGATCTGATTAGGGTAAGTCTCCATGGTTCTAACAAAATTTGTTTCACCATTTTTGGAGCTACCATCAGAGAGATATGAATTTTTGAAGTTGGACAGGAGTTCTGAAAAGTTTCTGTTTAAAATGAATTTCCAAATAAAGGCTGAACTTGGGAAGGCAGTTTAGCCTAGCAAATGATATCCAATGAAGCCCAAATTTTTACTGGAGATCTGTAACTATGGAAAGGATTCTGTCCAAATTGGGACTATTTCAGAAAGAATTGCTCCTGTAATAAATCCATAAAGGATTTACTAAAAACAATTCTACAGAAATTCCTGGGCATATTCATAGCCTAAAATTGGTTTCTCTGTGAAGTACTCCTCATGAGGATTCCAACAAAATTGGTCTCACTCTTTTTGGAGTTTTCTACACAAAGTTATGGGCTTGCAAAGATCAGCTAATTCCTGGAATTATTTCCCTAATAGAAACTTCAAATAATTGGAACTGGGCCCACTGTTTTAAATCGGGCCAGTGAGATTTCGGCAACACCGGGGGCTACGGAGTTAACCCGCGCAGCCACAGCCGATCCCGAGCCACACCCCAATCCGGCACCTTCCTGGTGCCACTGACAGGTGGGGCAGGCCCCCCCTTCTTCAACCTCGCGCCCGGCCGGCCTCCTCGCTGGAGAAGCGGCCGTGCCTCGCCGGAACGGCTGTCCCGTGCCTTAAACGGCTCAACCCTCGCCTCCTGTGCCTAAAACCCGACGAGGAACACTTTGGTGAGCTTGGTGGCGGCGCTAACTGGTCGGGAATACCTCCTCGACGGTGGCAGTAACTCGGGCGACTCCGGCGGCATGGTGCTCGCCCAGCAAGCCCGGAAATCGACCGCGGTTGGGTCCTACAGCACCACCGTGACATGGGGAGCTCGGAACACTACCACGATCCCTTGGAAAACGGCTGGAAACATGAGCTCACCGTGCGACCAAAGTGGTTCTTCCCCGCCGTGAGGAAAAACACGGAGAACTTGTAAGGGCCTCAGTTTTGGCACACATTTGAAGTGTTCATCACCACACCACACCAATTTGCACTCCATTCGGAGTTGATCTTGACATGAGCTAAGTGGGACGAATTCAAACTTTATTTGAATTCAAAACTAAACTTGTGCTGAAATTCACTCAAACCGAACCCAAGTTGAATTCTATTCGATTCAAATGGCTCAGGGGTGAATAATTTGATTCACCAGGGGTATTATGGGGCTCACTGTTTACAACAGTGATTAGGAGTAAATTTCAGAGGTTAAAACCCCGGGTGGGACCCACATGTCATAGAAGGAAGAAGGAGAAACTTGCACCCAAAGTCAGAGTCTCGGTGGGAAATTCCACCGAGCAGCTGTTGGCTGTGCCACCGAGCAGCTACCGGCGCCACCAGCTGCTTCCCTCTCCGCGCGCTGGCGCCCAGGGCGGCTGGCTCGCGCCCCCGCGCAACCGGCACCGCCTCAGCCGAACAGGAGTCAGACGGCTTTATCTTCTCGCGGGCAACCCGAGCAGCGGCATTGTTTCTCGCCACAGCTCTCTGCTCAATCGGGAAAACCAGCAAAACCATCTACTCCTTCGTCCCTGAGCTGCTAGACAGCCACCTGAGCTCGCACTCCACCTCCCCAACGCCCGAAACCCCGAGCTCCGACCTCCTTTGCCCAGAGACGATCGCCACCGCGGCGACCTAGCCTCAGCCGAGAGTCAGGCGCCCGTGGGCAGCGTTCCACAGGCGTTTTCACGGTCCAGCGAGAGAGGCAACAGGAGCGCGCGACCACCGTGCGGCTCTCCTCCAACTTTGGAAGCCAACCGTGAAGAATCCGCAGAGAATTTCTAGTTTTTGCTCCGGCGACCGTAAACCGAGCTTCCGGTACGGTTTCTTTAAATTCTCGCTCTATGATCCTTCGGAGGTCATCAAATCTTGCACATAGACGCTGGACTAGCCGGCGATCAAGTTCTTTTCTGCATCCGTAGCGTGAAACTGTCTAGGAGTGACGAATTTCGAGCTCGATCGAGGGCGGTCATGGCGGGCACGATCGGTCACACGGTGCCGACCGACATGCCGCCATCCCTGAACCCTTTTGACACCTTGTCGAGCTTCCTAGAGGTACACTGATGCTGTAGGGCCGTTTGTTCGAGGTGTTGGTGGGTTTATAAACCACGGTCGACGGTGTCGAACCTCAACCGAGGCAGCGGCACGTCGCTGAGCTATTTTCGGTCACCCCCAGCCCGACCTGACACCACCGACGTGTTCCTCGACGTTGACAACCCCCTGGCGGCGAGTTTCAGCCCCTGGGAGGTCCGGCAGCGGCGAGCCGGCGAGCCCCGAGTCTGCTCCGGCGAGGTCGGCGGCGCGGGCGCGAGAGAACGGCGGGAGGAAGGCGAAGCCGGCTGGCCCACGTGTCAGCGGCTGAAGAATTTAAATCGGGATCGGGTGAGGCCAGGGATCGGCTGTGCTGGCGCGCGAATACCCTGTGAGCTCCGGTGTGCCGGACACCTCCGCGCTCGACACGTGTGGTATCTCCGGTGTGCCGGACACCTCCGCGCTCGACACGTGTCCCCGCGGGCCCCGAGAGTTTAAACTTTTCCCCCGATTTTCAGGATTCTTCCAAACTTCAAATCCTCAGAACTTTGGCTAGAGAGCTCCAAATTCAGTGAACCAAATTTTGCTGAACTCAGGATTCTGAGTACTTTCCAGCAATACCAAATTCAGCTCATGAAAGTGAATAGTTTTCTAGAATTAAATCCCTAAAGTTTAAACTGTTGGGAATTTTATCTGGAGAACTACTTTATGAAAAAGTCTGAAATTTGGCTAAGAGGTTCATTGGAAAATCCCTGAATCCCAGTAAAATTTTCAGACTCATCCAAGTTCATTTAGTTACCCTAATTGGGTGATTAAGGGAACTGCCCAGAGAAAATAGAAAAATGTACAGAAACATTTTTCAGATTTTCTCCAATCTTAATTAGGACATAACTTTCTGTAGAATTCTTCAAATGACATGAAACCAACTCCATTAGAACCATCCTAAATTCTAGTTTCCAGAAAGTAATGGTGGGAGCCATGAAAAACCCTGGAATTACTTAGAGGCTCAATTATTGACCAAAGAGGCTTTTATTTGTACAAGGTGCAAATGAACTCTGTTTCAAATGAAACTTGGTCAAGACTCTGGTTAGGACCCTGCCAAGCCACAATAAAAATTTCAGAACCAAAGGGGAGGGCTAGCTAGAGTTAGTAGTAAATAAGTATTCAAGTTTACACATTGCATTTAAATTTACATGTAGTATGGTATTCAACGTGTAGCCATTGAAGAAGAGACTCCGGAAGTGCTGGACTTCCTTCTTCCGAACGAAGAACTAACCCCTGACCAGCAGCAACAAGGCAAGCCCCGGTTTGCATTAACCTTTTATAAGTTTTACTTTGTTTACATGTGTCATATGAAGTATGTATGTGCATTAGGTATAGGATGAATGAAACCCCACTTGCATAACCAAAGGTTCCTAAAAGAGTGAGGGTAGTGTCTAAGACCTCGAGTAGACAGGCTATGCTTAATGAGTCATAGGACTTCGGTACAAGTCGAGTAGTTGGAATCTACTCGCGAGATAGGCTTGGGACACACGGGTTCGGTTGAGTGATGTGAGATCACTTTAGTAATGAAAATGAGACTAGGCAGGGGCTAGGGCGCAGCAAGAGAGAGTCTTGTGTGCGTGGCCCTGCCCGTGTCGATTGAGGACCGATCCGTGTGCGGCCCTGCTGAACAAGTATTGAACGTACCGAAGGCATATCGGATATGGGCCCCGATAAACTGATGTAGCCTAAACCTCCGGGCGTCGAGGCATAACGCACCGATTTATAGGTGTAGGCTGAGGGCAGCAAGGTGGAAATCTGCCAACAGGCATAGAGAGATGCTCCGTGTGGGGAACCTCCTGCTCGTTTCGGTGCGACCGGTTCGACGTTTGGGCTGTTGGGTGAAAGGTTGTCCCGTACGACATCGAGTGAGCGTGCTGTGCAGCTCCACGGGTGGGCGTACGTGACGTGCTCTTTGGGTTTCCCTGCAGGTGTATATCGAGTCGATTCACCGTCCCTCGCGGTTACGAGTACCGCTTGTTCACTGCGACATAACGTAGACTAATGAATGAAATGTTATGATTCAATATTGCTGTTATGATATAATTGTATTGTTACATGTGTGCCACCAAATACTGCTTACTAAATTTCCGATTTCATGAACTATTAACTTGTTGCTAAAAGATGAACTAAGGATGAACTTGTAGGCGTGTCCTTTTGCTGCAACATTACTATCCTATGTCCATTGTACCCCTCATGTAGAGTTTCATGCTTAGGTGAGTCGGTTAAGCCTTGCTGAGCCTTCGTGCTCACGGTTGCTGCTCAAGTGTTTTTCAGGTGAGGAGCCACCCACGGACTCGGAGTACGAGTCCACCGGCGAAGGTTACCCTCCGTCGGGGACCACGGCTGAGTGGGAGCCGTACACGCCACGCTGAGCTGAGACGTGCAGCTAGTGTGGGTTGCCCTAGGGCTGGGCAACCGACTTTTGCTAGATAGGCGGGCGTGAGTTGTACAAAAGAAAACTTCCGCTGTGTAATACAGACCCTAGTTTGTAACTGAGAAATGTACTACTTTGTACATTCAGTGTGGTTTCCCATGTAATATAATGTGTTCTTATGACGTGTGCTGTCGGGTGTCGCATCGCACGGCACCACCCTCTGCGATCCTGGATGAGCGGATTCCGGTCCGCCACAGCCTCTTCGGGCTCTGCATGGTTTTGCCTGCCGTTTGCTCGAGGAGGGTCGTCCTGGCTTGGAGAACCTATGTCTACACTCTTGTGAACCCTAACTCAATATGGCCATGGAATTTCCCGTTTCTTTCACCTTGGTTCCAAGAAACCGCCGGTGACAAACTTTGAATTCCGTCCAACCTAGGCTATGACCCAGCTCCAAACTGGGAGGACAGCAAGAAGGGTCGACAACGCACCTAGAACACCGGTTGGATGAGCGTGAACGAGTCTGAGGTGGCCGGTCGACGGTGCAGCGTCGTGGCGGCAAGCTGGAAAGTGGAACGAGGAATTCATACTCAGTTCTCGGGACCAGCTCGAAGGAACGATAGGGGCTGTCGTCAGAGAGTAACTAGAGAGCCTTGCACACCTTCCTATGACCTCAACCGGGCGTGACAACGCCGGAGTTGCGTTGGTGACGGGCGGGCGGCGTGAAGCGACCGAGCGGCGGTCGAGGTTACTCGCGCTGAGCAGGGAAAGGGAAAACACGTCGGTGGACGGCCGAGAGAGCAAGGGAGGATGTGCTGGGACTGTGGCACGAGGGGATGATCAGGTAGGCGGCAGAATCAGGAGGTGGCGCGGCACACCTCAGGCGTGGGTCGGAGACGGGAGCTGTCGCGCCCCTGCTGTTCGATCGCAGTCGGCTGAGGCGGCAGCTCTCTTGTGTGGCTGACCAAGGGGTCCCACCATTTCTAATTCTTATCCCAATTTTCTCTGATATTTTACCCCAGCAACTCAACATTAAAGACTTGACTTCACCCCAAAGTCATAGTTTGAATTTGCTGAATTCAAATAGTTTGAATTCTGGTGTGAAATTTGGATGTGGTTTGATCATTTGAATTTGAAAAATGAGTTTGAATTCTCCACTTTGTATTGCCTCAAAAATATAGCAAACCAGCTCCAAAGTTTCCAACTTTTGGCATGGCTGCTTATTAAAAGGTGGAGAACACATTTGTGAACCCAAGTTTTGAAATTGAGGAAATTGGAATTTGAAACTGAATTTGAAATTCAGATTAGAGGGCTTTTCCTTTTAATCCCAAACAAATATTGAAACTCCTCCAAATGAGCTTAAATTTGGAAGGTTGAAGATTTGGACTATGAAGATCCATGTTATGAATTTAGATCTCCATGTTTGGAAATTTTGGGAAGTCTAAACCCTCACTTTGAACTCACCCCCTTATAATTCAAAGTTTTAATTCCCCTCATTTTTTATAAGTGTATATGAGCAGAATTTTCTTGCTACCATTTTTGGGGATTTTACATCCCTCCCCCCTTAAAAAGAATCTTGTCCCGAGATTCCAAAGGAAAAGCAAAGCGGGGAGAACTTTACCGGGTATAGGATGATAGCAAGTCCGGATAATACGTTCGTAGATAATCTTCGCTTTCCCATGTCGCCTCATCAGCGGTATGGTTACTCCACAAGACCTTGTAGAACCATAAGGTCCGGTTTCTTGTGGCGCGAGTCTTTTCATCGATGATCCGGATTGGATACTCCGTATACGTGAGGTCCGGTTGAAGAACTTCTATGTCTTCTGTGCGGATTTCAGCCGAGGGTTTGAGGCACTTCCTCAACTGAGAGATGTGGAAGACGTCGTGAATGCCTGCGACCGACGCCGGTAAATCCAAGCGATAGGCCACGGGTCCGCATCTTTCAATGACGGTGAACGGACCAATGAACCGCGGCGCAAGTTTACCCTTCACTCCGAAATGATGAATTCCCTTCATCGGAGACACACGGACATAAACATGGTCCCCGATGTCGAAGTGGAGAGGGCGGCGTCTTTTATCCGCATAGCTCTTCTGACGAGATTGAGCAGCCTTGAGATTGGCTTGTATTACTCGCACTCGTTCTTCAGCCTCATTCACAAGTTCAATGCCATAGATTACTCGTTCTCCGGACTCGCACCAGTTGAGAGGTGTGCGGCATTTCCGACCGTAGAGAGCTTCATACGGCGCCATCTTGATGCTAGCTTGATAGCCATTGTTGTAAGAAAACTCCACCAATGGCAAATGATCGTCCCAATTCTTGCCATGGTGGATGGCACAAGCACGTAGCATGTCTTCCAACACTTGGTTCACCCGTTCGGTTTGACCATCCGTCTGCGGGTGATACGCAGAGCTTCGGATCAGTTTGGTCCCCAATGATGTGTGCAGCTGTTCCCAGAACTGAGAGACGAACAGCGCACCGCGATCTGAAATGATGGAGCGGGGAACACCGTGCAAACACAAGATCTTTGCAATGTACAGCTCCGCATATTGCTTGGCCACGTACTTTGTATGTACGGGGATAAAATGAGCCGACTTGGTTAGTCGATCGACTATCACACAAATGGAGTCATGTTTGTGAGACGTGAGAGGTAACCCGACTATGAAGTCCATGCTGATATCCTCCCACTTCCACGCCGGAATGTTCAATGGTTGCAGCTGTCCGGCTTTACGCATATGGTCGGCTTTCACACGCCGACACGTATCACATTAAGATACGTACTTTGCGATTTCTCTTTTCATCCGTGTCCACCAAAACCTGGTTTTCAGATCCTGTTACATCTTGTTGCTGCCCGGATAAATAGAATACTTGGACAGATGAGCTTCGTCCAAGATTTTCTTCCGAAGCTTCATGTCACGGGGTACCACTATACGGTCTTTAAACCATAGAGTGTCGTGTTCATCTCTTCGGAAGCACTTCATTTCGCCATTCTTCATCCTTCTCCGAATGTGCGACATTCCCACGTCTTTCTTCTGCGCTTCCATAATCTCCTCTCGTATTGTAGGGACGAGAGCAAGATTATACAATGCCCCATATGGAACCAAGTACAGACTCGGCTCCTCCTCTTCAAGTGGGGTGATGGACAGATTGTTGACATGGGACTTGTGGCTTAAGGCATCAGCAACCACGTTTGCCTTTCCGGGATGGTAGTGAATCTCTATCTCATAGTCTTTGATCAGTTCTAGCCATCTCCGTTGCCGCATATTGAACTCTTTTTGAGTGAATATATATTTCAGACTTTTGTGGTCGGTGTAGAGGTGCACCAAGTTTTCGAGTAAGTAGTGCCTCCACATTTTTAAGGCTAACACCACAGCAGCGAGCTCAAGATCATGCGTCGGATAACGCTGCTCGTGGTTACAAAGTTGACGTGAGCCATAGGCGACCACTCTTCCTCCTTGCATCAATACACAGCCAAGCTTGATGCCAGACGCATCACAATATACGTCGGAGGGCTTGGTAGTATCCGGTTGAGCTAACACCGGGGCTGTTGTAAGATGCTTCACCAATGCTTGGAAAGCTTCTTCACAAGCTGAGCTCCAAACATATTTGATCCCCTTCTTCAACAGTTCAGTCATCGGCTTAGCAAGCTTGGAGAAATTCGGTATGAATCTCCGGTAATATCCTGCTAACCCGTGGAAACTTCTGACTTCATGGACTGATGTGGGGGATTTCCATTTCAGCACTTGTTCGATTTTGCTTGGATCAACTGCAATACCTTCTGCAGAAATAATGTGACCAAGGAATGGCACTTGGATGATCCAAAACTCGCACATGCTGAACTTGGTATAAAGCTTATGGTCTCTTAATCGTTGAAGTACGATATGCAAGTGTTTGGCGTGTTCTTCCTCTGACTTGGAGTAGACCAAGATGTCATCTATGAACACCACCACAAACTTGTCCAACTCCGGCATGAACACTGAGTTCATAAGATACATGAAGTGTGCCGGGGCGTTGGTGAGACCAAAGGACATGACGAGGTATTCATACAACCCATATCTCATCGAGAAGGCCGTCTTTGGAATATCTTCCGCCCGGATCTTGATTTGATGATATCCGGAGCGAAGATCCATCTTTGAAAACACACTTGCACCCACAAGTTGATCAAATAATATATCGATGCGGGGCAGTGGATATTTATTCTTGATGGTGACGGCGTTGAGAGGTTGGTAGTCCACACACAACCTCAAGGTTTCATCCTTTTTCTTCACAAACAGCGCCGGGCATCCCCATGGCAAAAACTCGGTCGAATGAAACCCTTCTTTATTAGATCGTTGAGCTGCTCCTTCAGTTCAGCCAGCTCGTTGAGAGCCATCTTGTATGGTCTCCGTGATATCGGCGGCGTCCCAGGTACAAGTTCAATCTTGAACTCGACATCTCTTTCGGGTGGCATGCCCGGAAGATCATCCGGAAAGGCATCCGGGTATTCACGGACCACACGAATATCCTAAAGTTTTGTGGCTTCCGTGTTATATGTGGCTGGGGTTTCTTGAACCGAATGGTCAAGAATAAGAACATGTGGTTCATGGAGTGGAGAGTTTAGACGAACCACACGTGGAATGATGTCAAGAACAGCACCATGGCGATGTAGCCATGACATTCCTAAAATGACATCAAGTTTTTGACTCTCTAACATGATTAGAGACGTCGGGTATAGATTTCCACCCAACTGTAATGGTGCTCTATAGACCATTCTGTCAGCTGTTATTTTCCCACCCGGAGAACATATCAGGTATGAATTATTTGTGGGAATGATAGGCAGTTGATATTTAATAACATAAGACTGACTTGTGAAATTATGGGTGGCACCGGAGTCAAAAAGTATGACTACGGGATGATCTAGGTAAAAGAACGTACCCGCGAGGACGGGTTCGCCTTCTGGCACGTCTTCGATAGCTAAGTGGTGGACGTTGCCGGGTTTTGGTGCTGGTTTCTTGGGCTGATTGCGGGGCTGATTAGCACCCTGATATGGTGCTGTACCCCTGCCCTGTCGCGGCTCGGGGCAGTCTCTTGAAATGTGCCCGACACGGCCACACGTGTAGCACGTGTAAGGTGTCGGGGTCCCGCCGACTTGAGGACGGAATCCCGGTGCACGCTGTTGAAACTGAGGCGCACGCGGGACCATCCTTTGCTGCTGCTGTTGCTGTGGGAAATACGTCGGTCGAAAGCCCGGCGCATTATATTGCCGACCGCGAAACTGAGGCGGTCGCGCCGGTGGCTTCCATCTCTGACCGGATGTGAGCGATACACCACGCGGTATTTTTGTGGCGTTCCACCACTGCTGCTCGTCAGCGCGCTGCGTTTCCTCTTGTCAGAACCGCGCTCGCGCTAAGCATTCTCCTGTAGAATCGCGGCATTAACTAGGTCGTTGAATGTGCCGCGATTGCTCTGGGCGAGATGGACCTTCATCTTGGAATTCAGGCCCCGGAAGAACGCATTGCACTTGTTGTCTTCCGTCCCCACAAATCCTGGCGCATACTGCGCCAGCCGGTTGAACAACCTGGAGTACTCATGAGCACTCCTCTCACCTTGTCGTAGCGCCAGGAGCTCTTGGAGCTTCATTGCCATAACCCCGGGAGGTATGTGATAGGTGCGGAACGCCTCCCGGAACTCTGTCCATGTGACGGCATGGCCAGCCGGTAAGGAGGCGGTGTAGTTCACCCACCATGTACCGGCTTCTCCTCTTCAAGTGGGGTGATGGACAGATTGTTGACATGGGACTTGCGGCTTAAGGCATCAGCAACCATCATCTCTCCCCCAACTCCTTCGCGATGGCCACCGTCTTCGTGCACTACTGCGAGATGTTCGTGGGGGTGCGCGCTTCAGTGACGCTCTTCCGCTACTTCTTCGTGTTGCGGACGACCGGGCGCAGCTCGAAGAATCAGCTGGGGGCTTACTACTTCCAGCATCGCTGCAAGGATCCGAAGGCCTCTGGGTCAGTGCGGCGGGGTGGGAATGCTGGAGGGAGAACTGGGTGATCGTGCAGACCGACGAGCATGATCGCATGCAGCTGCCAACTGCCAGCCCGACCACCGAGCATCGCTTCTGGGAGGAGATCCCGGAGCTAGAGCCGGAGTACGCGCCGGTCTTGGAGCGGATCTGGTTCCTGGCCAACGAGGGGCTGACGTCCCTGATGGTGCTGATAGACTTCCTGTCACGCCGTATTGCGCCCTTGCAATAGCGCAACCGCCCGGCGTGGTACTACACCGGCGAGCACGACTGCACCAAGCTGGAGACGGATCTCGGCTCCGACCCATCTGAGGAGGTGTTGTACGAGATGGTGGCCAGGGTGAGCGGCGACTTCGTCACCGGCGGCGACCTCACTTTCCCGGCCTCTTGCACTCCCCTCTTGTTGGAGCCGCAGTGGAGGGCAGAGTTGCTGCGGAAGATGTCAAACCTGGACGACATCGGGATCGCCGTGCGTCAGGTTGGGTATGCCTTGCGGAGGATCTCGATCCCCGGGGTCGAGCGCTCCGGGGCGGAGCGCGAGGCGTCAGCTGCTGCCCAACCCGCACCGAGGGTCGACGGAGCTCGGACCGTCGACAATGGGAAGGGAAAGGAGCCGGCCCCCGGGCAGCCGGAGAAGAAACGTGCCCGGTCCCCTCCGAGGGAGTCGTCTGCGCCGAGTCAGGGGACCGGGGTACCCTTGCGCCCATCTTCCGGAGGCGCTGGTTCTTCGGGTGGTGACCCAAAGAGACCTCGGGTCTCCAGTTCCGGCGGGGCTCCTCTCGGACAGCGGCGGTCCGAGGAGCTCCGGGCGTCCCGCCTTCCTTCTTCAGGTGGAGGAGCTTCAAGGAGGGACGCCGGTGGGGCGATGCCCGGGGGTGAGCCGAGGGCTCAGGCGCCGCAGCCAGCGAGCGTCCTGGCCGCAGGATCGGCAAGCAGCGGTTCCGGAAGGAGCAGCGCTGGGACTCATCCGGGGGCGCAGGTGCCCCGGGCCTCAGGAGCCGGATCGGCGAGCAGCACTAGGGGCGCCACCGACGGGGGCCCTACTGCTCTGCCCCCTACTCCGCCAGCTCAGGTACCTGCGGCGCAAGCGCAGGCGCCGGCGGAAGGCTCCGGTGGTTCTGTCCCGGCTCGGAAGCCAGGGCTCCATGCCCGTTGGAGCGCTCACGTCCTTCGGTAAGTGTTGCTCTTTCCGGATTTCAGAACTAGCGTTCTTTTCTCCTTTCTTAGCCTGAGAGCTTCTTATGTCGGCAGGGACTCATCGGCTGCCGGGGGCGAGTATGTTCCCCGGCCATCTCCGGCTAGCGGAGGTTCTGCGCCGCATCGTCCGGGAGCTGCGGCGGCTTCGATGGCCCCCAAGTCGGCGGGGGCTTCTTCTGTGCCGGTGGGACCATCCCCGGCGGTGGCGGCGGCAGCAACCGCTTGTCCCCCTTCGCTAACTCGGAAGCCGGCGGCTGTCGAGGGCTCGGCGAAGCCGGCTGGCGGCGCTCGACCCTCCGGTGCTGAGGCTGGAGGGGCAGCTGCAGGCGCAGCTGCTGGCCCTCCAGCTTCCCCAGATCGGCGCCTCATCTCGGTTGCCGAGGCACCGGCATCTCCACCAGTCGAGGACGTGATGGAGGAGGTCGGGGGCGCGGCTTTGGCCTCCGCCGCCCCGCTGCCCCTGGCGGATGCCTTGGGGCTTGCCCTGGCTGGCGATCGGCAGGTCCAGGCCACCCTAGAGCGAGAGCGGGGGGTGCTGGCTGGAGAGAGGGACCGCCTACTCAGCTGGGGGCATCTCCTGAAGCAGCGGACTCAGGAGGCTAGGGCAGAGCTCGACTCGAGGCAGTTGAGGCTTGATGCCATGGAGGCACTGCTCGATGCTCAGAAGAGGGCCGTCGACCACCTGGGGTCCGAGACCCGGCGGCTCCGCCAGGAGACCCGCGAAGCTCACGCCAGGGCCGAGGCGCGCTCCACTGCCGTTGAGGAGCTGCGGTTGCAGGTGGCGCGTCGCCAGTGTGCCGTCGCGGATCGGGAGCGCGATGTGGTGGCCGAGGAGAAGAAGGTCGCCACACGGCTGGAGGCCAGCGAGGGCAAGCTGAAGGCCCGCACCGAGGAGCTGGTTCTTTGGGAGTCGGTTGTTGCCGTGAGGGAGGAGCAGACCTTCCGGGAGCGCCAGGCGGCGCTAGATTGTGAGCTGGCGGCCCGCCAAGAGGTGGAGAAGCTCCAGGCTTCGTGGTCTGGAGCTTTGTCGGTGAGGCGGGGTCCGCCCTGGTTCCCCTCGGTTTCAGCCCGGTGAGGACTGAGGCTCCGGCGCAGGAGGTGTTTTAGGCAATCCTGGCGCTTGAGTCCATCGGCGCCAAGCTGGGCAGGCTCGAAGCGATGATCGCCGACAAGCTTGAGGCGGAGGGATGGGGCCTGGAGAAGGAGGTTGCCACGCACGTGCTGGCATGCTTCCGGAGTCAAGACCTTTCCTTCTCTCTGGAGCCGGTGAGACTAGGCCCCGTCGTCGAGCAGGAGGAAGCTGTCAGGGCCGAAGTCGGGGACATGGCCGCCCTTGTGGCCTCTAGGTTCCAGCGGGAGTCCAGGGACTCCTAGCCAGTCGCCCCTGCGGCCAGAAGGCCCTGTATCTTTTCTTTTTCTTTGTCTGTTCTTGTTGGGTCTGTAGCCCAGCTCGTGGAGATTTTGATGAATGAACAGGCTCTTTGTTTCTTGTGTTTGTGCTTATCTTCTTCTTGGCTTGGCCTGGCCGAGTCCTTAGCTCCGCAAGGACCTTGGAGACCTTCACCGATCTTGAAGTCTTGCACAGACACTTTCCTCGGGTCCCTGTTGCGTCAAGGGCCCAAGGGGTCTTCGGAGCTCGCGCCGTGAGGACGGGGAGGTCCGGATCTGCTGACCACGTGGTGGGCCTGGAGCTCTCCTCTGAGGAGAGGGAGGTCTGGCCCCGCGGGACACGTGGAGCCTTCGGAGCTCGCCCCTGCGGAGGGGGCGAGGTCCGGCTCCTCCGGTCTTGCCTTGGAGTAGTCTGGAGCTCCGGTCTTTCCCTGCGCAGTCCCCGTAGTGGCCCCCTGGTAGGTGTGGCCAATGCTTTGGGCACACCTACCATACTCCTGCGGGGGAGCTAAAGTCGGGAGGTCCTGTACATAAATAGGGGAAACATAATTCTCCTCGGGAGCTCTCCCTTCCCTTTCTCATAGTCTTATTTGGCTTACGGTCCTAGTCCGGTATACGGAAGGATAGCAAATGCCGACTAGGGATGAGAGTGGGAAAGGAGAGCTAGATGTACGGTGAGCATACATGGAAAGTGAGGTCATAAAATTAATGCGTAATTTAAATGAGCACAAGGGTAAGAGCGTGGCAGGACATATTTCTTTCCATATAAATATCCATAGGAGGAAGGCAGGCTAAACATGGAGACGACGATGATGAGTTGTTTAGGCCCGATCTTCCGAAAGGTAGGTCGATTGAAGTGGAGATCTCGATGTTGATGATCCGAGGAACTCGAGCAGACCCGAACACCCCTGCAATCACTACACCACTGCTCCGTTGGTTATCAACCATGCTTCACACGCTTGACCTCGCCAAGAAGGCTATCCCTGCAGGTGCAACCGAGAACACAAGCAAGAACGACGAAGATGCAATCTGAAATTGTGAAATTGGGGTCTCACAAACCGTAGAACGGCAAAAGTGTTTAATCTAAGCAAAACCCACCAAATATGGCTGGCGGCTGCAGTATTTAAAGGCTAGGGTTCGACCATAAGACCCTTAGACGCGTCCCTAATGGACTCATACGGGATACAAGACCCAAAAGCCCAATATGGTGGTTAACACCGGACAGAACTCTGAATTCAACTTGTTTCGATAACTCTCAACGACTATGGCGAATTTTAATGTGGGACCAGAACCACTGGAAAGTTTATCTTCTCATCTTTCCATGCATATGTAGAACGTCAAAAACAGAGTCCGTATGCATCCTGGGCGTCTGTTTTAAGATGCACTGCTCCTGGACTCCGAGTTGAACTTGAGTCCGAGTTGGTGACTGTTTCCATCAACTTGTGGACGTCCCATCTGATTCTCCACGTCCCCAAATCCTCCTCCCTTTACTTGTTGATCATGTCCATGGTTCCTAATAACAATTAAATCATTCAATAGCAATCCATTCTCAAAATCACATGGGTAGGAAGTTAGGAACGAGTTCACCTGCTGATTTAGTAATCGTGCTCGTCCTCTTGTGATTGGTCCTTGTATATCAATGTGAGTATCCACTGTTGTGATGTCCTCATCATCCTCCCCCTTTTGAATCGGAGTCGTCCTCGACTCAAGATCATCTTCTTCCCCCATGTATGGTCGTAAATCTGAAATGTTAAATGTGGGACTAACCCCAAAATCGGGAGGCAACTCAAGCTTATATGCATTGTCATTGATCTTTTCAACAATCTTAAAAGGACCAGCAGCTCGTGGCATAAGTTTAGATTTTTCTCAAGTGGGAATCGTTCTTTTCTCAAATGTAGCCATTGTAACACTCCAAAACCTGCTAAAGAGGGGAATTTAAAATTTTTGGACGTAATGCATGTGGTGAAGCAATTCAAATTCAAACTGGAATTCAAATTTAAATCAAAACAGAAAAAGAAAAGGAAAAAGAAAAAAAGAAACGGCCAGTGGGCTGAAACCCATCTCAGCCCGCCCAAAACCCGCACCCGCTTCCCTTCCCCCTCCCTCTCTCTCTGACGCGCGGGACCCGCTTGTCATCTTCCCCCCCCCCCTCCCCCGCGCGCCCCAACTACCCCGATCTTCCCGCGCCGATCGCGGCTGCTCCAACCGGTTTCCACGCCCGATCTTCGGCACGACGCTACTGCATAACCAAACCAACCCTCCGCCGCCCTCCCTCGCCCACTTAAACGCTGAAATCTGCCCCTTTTTCCTCCCCGATCAACTCGTTTCAGTTCCCGGTGAGACCGAGACCTCCTCCGCCGTTTTCTCTCAACCCTCGCCCATTTTCTCTGATCTAACGCGTTTATGGTGTTACACCGACGCCGGGGAGCTCGCAGGTGACGAAAGTTCCGGGAGTTTGCGCCCCAGCCACTGCTTCGACGAGCACCGAAGGCCATTGCCGTTGAAGCTCGCCGCCGACCCCATCTAGCCACGAAGGGATCAAGAAAACCACTGAGGTGAGGCCCCCTACGTTCCCTCTGCCGTTTGCTACCAAAAAGGGCGGGTGTTAGCGTCTGTAGATGAAGATCCGCGACCTCGCAGGCGAGATCGCACCGCTGCCGCCGTGCGCCGCCGCGCACGCGGGCGAACTCCGGCCAGGAGCGATGTGGCCTCTTGTGGGCCGTCTATTTTAAATCGTGTGGCGCATAATCGGACCCCTGCGTACCCCTTCGCAATCTAATCGTGACCCTCCATTTAAAATCGGACGGTCCATGTCAGCCCCGCATTATAAAGGCTGGAAATCTTGTGTGCGACCCCCTGGACTTGTTAGAAAAGAATAGCTAGCCCCTAAAACCTTCTGATCTAGCCCCTGGACTTTCAGAAATTCATGTAAATTCATTTAAAAATCAGTTTTAGCCCCTGGACTTAATAAAAATTAGGAAAACCTCTCTATTTTGTGTAAGTAGGCCCCTGAAAATTTAGGAAATAGTAAATTAGACCCTGCAGTAGGGGGGATTTGCACTTCAGACCCTATAGGATATTAAATTCAGAAATTTGAACATGTGATTAGGAGTTAAATTCAAATGGTGATGCAAACACATGTGCAAATACAAATTTAAATTTTCCTAGCACTTGGAAAACCTTTAGAATGAGTTAAAAGCTGATTTTAGGCTGAAATGAGATTTGACTAAGTGCTGCCTACTTTTATTATTTCTGGAAATACATTTTTAGGCTAGGAAATAATTTTGAAAATGTGTAAAACAAATTTAATTTGATCCCCACCTGAGGGGAAGTCGAAAAATATATTATTGAACATTTTAGATCAGAACCTATTCTGTTTAGGTGATATGCCTCACTATTTTAATATTAAAGTTCACTTTTAGGTATAGAAAATAAATCTGAAAATATAGGAAAATAGGTATGCATAACTAGAAAATGTTAAATGAGGTCTCCAAATCCAAAAATTTCAAATTAAGATTTTGTAGAAGATCTGAAAACCTATTTGGAGTAGGAAATTATCTTTCATTGCAAATTTTGTGGCTAAGAAGTGTAGTATCCAATGTAGAAAAGTTGTTCGAATTGGAAATTCATATATAGTCTGCAAATAGAAATCTGAATACAAAAGTTAGAAATAATATATATATATATGTTTAAAAGTGCATGTAGGCCTAAAATCAACACATCTAGGGTAACCACAACACTTAGAAATGTGAATGACTTTCATATGTATGTATGTGTGGTTTGCATGAGTGAAAGTGTGGACTATGGCTTATGGATTGTTGTTTTCTTTTGCTATGTGTATTGGCATGAGTAGAACCAGCCCCAGAGCAGGTTCTCACCTTTCAAGACCAAGACTTTCCATTCCCAGAGCAGCAGGAAGAAGGCAAGTGTCCTTGACCTCTTTGATCCTATACTAGGATGTGTAGTTAGAATTTAATTAATTGCATTGTCAATTTGGGATATGGTACCCAAGCTAGGAAGTTTCCCTATATTTTCATTATCTTACTTCCTTGTAGCATGGGTTGGGATTTATTTTATTATGTCATTCATTCACATTACTTATGCTTAGCCATGCTTAGAATGGGATAAGTGGGATATGAGATCATCAACTTGTTTACCTTACTCTTGAATGAGATATTATGAGTTATGTAGAGGTAGGGATCGAGGCAAGTTGGATGATTTGGTTGGTGCTGTGTGCACGAGACTCGGGTTTGTGTTTAGTGCTTGCCTGGATCCTAAGGACCGGTTCATGGAGCATGTAACCTGGCTTTACCGTGCCAACCACATGCTGAGATGGGGCAGCTTGGCCAATTAATTAGGTGTATCCCCGGCGTAGTATGGGTGTTTGGATGGTGCAGGGAATAGGTGTCAGCTGGACTACCATATGAACCGCAAGGCTCAAGAGGGGGCCACTACAGCGGGGTTGGAGCCTCTTGTATGCTGTTAGGGGTGAAACCTCAGTGGGCCCACGTTCGTCGGGAATCCCTTTGTAAAGGCCTCGTAGTGATCTCTTGGCTACACACCTGGGAAGTGTGAACGTGGTTCGCGGCCACTGGCATAATGGAGGTTCTTTTAGTCCACCCGGCAACGGGGGATGAAATCACTACATGTGGGTACAGTGGTGCAAACTCTGCAGAGTCAAACCTGTCATGACAGCCGTGCTCACGGTCAAGAGCGGCTTGGACTTATTCATGATTAGACGATGAGGAATTGGGAGGTTGCGGATGTTAAGTGGGGAGCTTAACATTGGAAATGAGGTTATGGTTACTTGATTTTGATGATGGGTTGAGGGATTGGGACCATTTCACCTGTGTAGTAATGTAGGTGCTTAATAAGCTAAGGTGATAAGTATAAATTGCGTAGTGCTTTAACCATGAGTTCAACCTCTCCTTGCTCTAGCCATGCATGACATTACTTTCCCACACTTGCTGAGTACCAACGGTACTCAAGCTTGCTTTTCTGTTGGTTTAAATTGCTGCTCAGGTCAAGGGGATGATGTGGGATTCAATGACCAAGACTTCGGACCCGAAGAAGGATTCTAGGTTCACGGAGTCCCCCGGGCAACGCCTGTGACGGAGCCCACAAGATTTATATTCCGCTGCTGTTTTATTTACATGTTATGAACATATTATTGTCCATCGAGACGTATGCTATGTAAGATTTATTTATATTCGAACACTTGGCTTGTAATATAATTATGCTTCACTATTTGTCGTCACATGTATGAGAAAATGATCCTGGCATACATGTGATACTCACTCGGTTGCTCTTTGGAGAAACCAGGTGTGACAGAAGTGGTATCAGAGCCAGGTTGTCCGTAGGAACGTGGACCTAGGTAGAAATGGACGTATTTAAGGACCCTATTTTTCTTAAAAACTATTTTACAAAGGTGTGGGTTGAAAGAGTTATTTAATGGTGTCACTTTATTCACCTTGTCCCAACTTTTATTCAAAATGCAATCCTTATTTAATTCTTATCTAACTTGATTTTAAATGCTTTATGTTTTAGATGGTTCGCATGATCCGCACCGCCCGCAAGTCCACTAGAGGGAGAGTTCCTATAGCTGCCCTTGCCTTGAGAGAGGAGAACCGTCCGGTGACGTACCACTCCTACGGGTTGGCAGTAGGAGGCTTGTTGCGCCATCTTCGGCGTATGCTCCACGCCGCCGGAAATGTTGGCAAGCTGATCATACACTACAGCTCCACCAGGACCCTCCGTGAGAAGCGTGAAGAATGGAGCTCAGAGATGAGGATTATCCATGAAAACCAACTGCTCAAGATCCACCGCTCTCCAGCTTGTCGGGCGACTCAGGCCGATGCTGAGAAGGATGTCACCTAGGAGGTTATCACCTGCCAGAGTTACATCAACCGTCACCACCTGGACAGGACTGAGTACATGTATGTCCTCCAGCGTGAGAGTGGCACCGCGGAGTACAAGTACCCGCCAGTGCAGCAGGGGACTTCCCACGAGCACATGGACCCGTGCCTGGAGGATGCAGCTATGCTCAACACTCGACTGCAGGAGTGCCAGCAGGAGCTTCAGGATGTTCGTGACACCCTGAAGGAGACTGAGGCGTTGCTTCGCGCCAGCTTGAGGGCGAGAGAAAGAGGAGATGGGAATGAACTGTGTGTCACCGTAAATGACACATGGACCCCTGACTCCCCAGACCGCCGGGCGAGCAAGCGTCGCCGCACTCCTACACCAGCAGCTTCCCCACCTAAAGCAGAATCGGAGGGAAGCCGCAATAATGAGGAAGACCCCGACGAGCCAGCTCAGTGATGCGAGTTGTTTAGAGTCATTTCCCTTATTTCAGCGGGTTATCGAGTAGTCGAGTCGATACCCTATTTATTTGTGTGTTAATGTTTGGTGTGTGACGTGAGTTGTGGAAGCCATGGGCATTTGTCCACAACCTCGTCTTTAGGCTGTTTTGCTTGGTGTGTGAACCCCTATGAATCAATAGCGCTTTTATTTATGCGTGAGACGTGACGCCCAAAGATCTATGTGAAATCTGCGGAAATTGTCTAAATATTAAGGCCTCAAAAGTTTAAGTTTAAACAAACAAGTCGTGAAGTTAACACATAATGCTTTAAGTTAACATTTGGTTGATCATGATAGATGGCTGGAAGAGGAAAAGGTCGTGGTGCCAATCCCAACAACAACAACGATGAGGCCGCCAATCCTCACCTTCCTGGGGGACAAGACAGGGGTGGTCGCCGTGAAGGAGCTGATCCTATCCACCAAATGCTCGAAAATCAGAATCAGCTCATCCAGAGTCTAGCTCAAGTGGTGGCCAACTTGCACCAAGCTCCACCCCCACAAGCTGCACCACGTCAACCAATGTTGAGTGAGTTTCTAGGAACTCAACCCCCAAAGTTTGCAAGTGATGCTGAACCTCTGGAGGCAGATGACTGGTTAAAGACCATAGAGAGCAAGATGAGGATCATACAATGCCAGGGGTATGAGAGGGTGTTGTTTGCCTCTCACCAATTGCATGGACCTGCTGCTGATTGGTGGAGCGCTTACATGGCAGCCCATCACGACCCCGAGAACATCACTTGGGAAGAGTTCAAGCGCAGTTTCCGCAACCACTACATACCCAGGGGTGAACTCAAGAACAAGAGAAAGGAGTTCTTGGGACTGCAGCAAGGCAACATGACTGTGAGGGAATACCTCACCAAGTTCACCCAACTATCCTGTTATGCACCACGGGACATCGAAACCGATGAGCAGAAACAGGACTGTTTTGTGGAGGGACTTACCATGGAGATGCAATGTGCAATGTCCTCCAACGAGTATGAAAGCTTCCATAAGATGGTAGACAGAGCGTTTGTCGTGGAGAGGAAGCTGAAGGCCTTGGAGAATGAGAACAAGAGGAAGATGGGATGGTCACACCAAGCATCAAGCAGCAACACACGTCCACATCTGATGCAGCAACCGGCAGGGCAGACGAGCCGTGCTATGGTACCCTACCCGACACCAAGAGGGTACAACCCAAACTTCAGACCTCCATCAGCACCAGTACAGACGCAGCATCAGTTTGTGCAGCAGCCACGCCCCACTTATCAACCTCGACCAGCAGGACAAGGGCCACAGAACCAACCCCAAGATAACAAAGGCAGGCACCTAAAGTTGGGGTGCAATGTTTCAATTGTGGTGAAGTGGGGCACTACGCTCATAATTGCCCAAAGAAGAAGTCCATGCAGCCACAGCAACAGAATGTGATGCGAGGACGGGTGAACCACGTGACCATGGAGGAAGCGCAAGAGGCACCTGACGTGGTAATTGGTAAGTTTCCAGCAAATTTACATTGCAACCCTATTGTTCGATTCTGGTGCTACCCACTCATTTATTGCTTAAGGGTTTGTTAAGAAGCATGACCTAGCAACAACACAAATGAACCATATGTTAGCAGTGAACTCTCTAGGGGGAGAAATAAGAACAAGACAAGTGTGTCCCAAGGTGAACCTAGACATTAATGGGGTAGTATTTACTGCAAACCTCATAGTGATAGACTCCCAAGGGATAGATATTATTTTGGGTATGGATTGGTTGACCAAACATAAAGGTATCATCCACTGTTCAGCCAGAACGGTGGAACTAACTCACCCTAGCGGCACAAAAGTGAAGTTCATAGCCGTGCAAGAACCTAAGAGGGACATTAAACTCAATCAAGTAGAGGTGGAAGTGGAAGAGATAAGGATTATCAGGGAATATCTAGACGTTTTTTCCGGAGGAGTTGCCTGGTATGCCTCCAGATCGTGAAGTGGAATTCACGATTAAACTAGTACCTGGAACCGCCCTAATATACAAGAGGCCTTATCGGATGGACTCCAAACAGCTGGAAGAACTCAAAGAATATATAGGAGAATTGACAAAGAAGGGGTATATTCGTCCTAGTTTCTCACCATGGGGAGCTCCCGTGATATTTGTGCCCAAGAAGGACGGAACCCAATGGTTATGCGTAGACTACCGTGCGTTGAATGAAGTAACCATCAAGAACAAGTACCCATTACCCCGCATTGAAGACTTACTTGATCAGTTGAGGGGAGCTTGTGTGTTCTCGAAAATTGATCTCAGGTCGGGATACCACCAACTTAAGATAAGGCAAACTGACATTCCAAAGATAGCTTTCGTATCTCGGTACGGGCTGTATGAATACACCGTCATGCCTTTCGGGCTAACTAATGTCTTGGCATATTTCATGTACCTCATGAACAAAGTATTCATGGAATATCTGGGTAAATTCGTGGTTTTCATTGATGACATTCTCATTGTTTCCAAAGATGAAGATGAACATGAGAGACATTTAAGACTGGTGTTGCAAAAGCTGAGAGAACACCAACTATATGCCAAGCTGAGCAAGTGTGAATTTTGGCTGAAGAGAGTTCCCTTCTTAGGACATATAATCTCGGAGGGAGGAATCTCTGTAGATCCCGCCAAGATCGAGGATGTGCAGAAATGAAAGACCCCTGAAGATGTCGGGGAAATTCGAAGCTTCTTAGGATTGACTGGGTATTATCGATGGTTCATTTAGGGTTTCTCCAAAATCTCGAGACCCCTCACCAAATTGTTAGAGAAGGGAAACACATTCACATGGACACCGGAGTGTGAGACGAGTTTCCAAGAACTGAAGAAAAGATTGACAACAGCCCCGGTGCTAGTTATGCCAGATATGCAGAAGAATTTTTCGGTGTACTGCGATGCATCTGGACACGGTTTGGGATGTGTTCTCATGCAAGAGGAGCATGTCGTTGCCTATGCGTCCCGGCAGCTCCGAAAACACGAGAAGAACTATCCTACGCATGACCTAGAACTAGCCGCAGTGGTCCACACATTGAAGATTTGGCGGCATTACTTGATGGGAAAGAGGACAGAGATATATACGATCATAAGAGCTTTAAGTACATTTTCACACAGCCAGATCTCAACCTCAGACAAAGGAGATGGTTAGAGCTAATCATCGACTTTGATATGGGCATCAACTATCATCCTGGGAAAGCGAACGTCGTGGCTGATGCTTTAAGCCAGAAGGTGCAGGTCAACATGTTGAGTTCAAAGGACATGCCTACAAAATTGAAGGAAGAGATTGCAAAACTCAATCTATGTCTGGTGAATAGTGGTGAGGCCATCGCCATGGAAGTGGACTCCACATTGGAACAAGACAGCAACGGTCATAAGAATGACGAGAAGATACAAGAAATTAGAGAACTCCTCAAAGAAAATAAAGCCCCTGGGTTCAGAGAGGATGAACAAGGTACGGTCTGGCATGGGAAAAGAATCTGTGTGCCTGAGGTGAAGGAGATCCGTGAATTGATTTTGAAGGAGGCTCATGATTCCGACTATTCCATTCATCCTGGGAGTACGAAGATGTATCATGACCTCAAGAGCAGATATTGGTGGTATGGCATGAAGTGAGATGTCGCGGAACATGTTGCCCTATTTGACACATGTCAGTTGATGAAAGCAGAACATCAACGACCCGCGGGACTGTTGCAACCACTCAAAGTGCCTGAATGGAAATGGGAAGAAATCGGTATGGATTTCATAGTGGGACTACCCAGGACCCAATCAAGATATGATTCGATATGGGTCATCATCGATAGGCTAACTAAGGTAGCTCATTTCATCCCCGTGAAAGAAAGCTACAGTGGATCCAAATTGGCAGAACTGTACATGTCAAGAATCGTATGTTTTCATGGAGTGCCAAAGAAGATAGTGTCAGATCGAGGGACACCGTTCACCTCAAGGTTCTGGCAGAAATTACATAAAACTATGGGAACTCATCTGAATTTTAGTTCTGCCTATCACCCCCAGACTGACGGGCAGACGGAAAGAACCAATCAAATCCTTGAGGATATGCTGAGAGCGTGTGCACTCAAGAACAATAGGAGTTGGGATAAAAACTTACCATATGTGGAGTTATCCTACAACAACAGCTATCAGGCTAGTATGAAGATGTCACCATTTGAGGCGTTGTATGGGAGGAAGTGCAGGACTCCACTATTTTGGAACCAAACAGGGGAAAGTAAAGTGTTTGGGCCTGAGGTACTACAAGAAGCCGAGGCGAAAGTGAGGGAAATTCGCAACAACTTGAGGATAGCCCAGACCCGACAAAAGAGTTATGCCGATGTACGGAGAAGAGAGCTTATTTTCAACGTGGGGGGCTATGTTTATCTCAAGGTGTCCCCTATCCGAGGACTTCGTCGGTTCAAGGTGAAAGGGAAATTATCACCGCGATACATCGGACCCTTCCAAATTCTGGAGAGGAAAGGCGAAGTGGCATATCAACTAGAACTACCGGCTCGCCTATCAGATGTGCACGATGTATTCCATGTATCACAACTCAAGAAATGTTTAAGAACACCCGAAGAGATGTTACCCATGAATGAGGTGGACGTACGAGAGGATCTTTCTTATGCCGATCAACCGATCAAGATTTTGGAGACAATGGAACGCCTCACAACAAATAAAAGAATCCGAATGTGCAAGGTGCAGTGGAAGCATCACTCGGAAGCAGAAGCCACATGGGAGTGAGAAGACGAGCTTAAGGCACTCTTTCCGGATTTGTTTTCCTAGAATCACCAATCTCAAGGACGAGATTTCTTTTAAGGGGGGTAGAGTTGTAACACCCCAAAACCTGCTAAAGAGGGGAATTTAAAATTTTTGGACGTAATGCATGTGGTGAAGCAATTCAAATTCAAACTGGAATTCAAATTTAAATCAAAACAGAAAAAGAAAAGGAAAAAGAAAGAAAAGAAATGGCCAGTGGGCCAAAACCCATCTCAGCCGGCCCAAAACCCGCGCTCGCTTCCCTTCCCCCTCCCTCTCTCTCTCTGACGCGCAGGACCCGCTTGTCATCTTCTTCCCCACCCCCTCCCCCACGCGCCCCAACTACCCCGATCTTCCCGCGCCGATTGCGGCTGCTCCAACCGGTTTCCACGCCCAATCTTCGGCAGGACGCTACTGCATATCCAAACCAACCCTTCGCCGCCCTCCCTCGCCCACTTAAATGCTGAAATCCGCCCCTTTTTCCTCCCCGATCAACTCGTTTCAGTTCCCGGTGACACCGAGACCCCCTTCGTCGTTTTCTCTCAACCCTGAGGAGGCCCGACCTCGATCACGGGGTCGTGCCGCCTTGCCCGAGGAATCGCATTGGGTGGTGCTGTGTTGTGCGGCACCCAACAGCACACATATATAAGGAACACAGTATTACATAAATCAAAAGCGGAAGGTTACAATTATTCTTTGTAAATAATTTACACAAATTAGCTACAGCGGAAGTCTATAACCAGCTCACGTTGAATAACTATGAAGCACCGAGAAGAGGTCCAGCCCGCGGACTCCTCTCGCTAGCAACACGAAGACAAGGCAGCGGCTAGGTTCTCCAAGTGTGACATGACTTGGAAGTTTCCGAGTCTCACCGGACAACCTTCTTTATAGCGTTGATGTTTACCTGCAAAACCACTTAAATAGCAAGAGTGAGCACAAAGGCTCAGCAAGACTTAACCGTCTCTCCTAAAGCATGAAACTCTACATGAACGTAACCTAAGACCTATCCTGTAATTTGCGAAAAGACTCGCCTACGAGTTCATCCTTAACTTTCAGATTTTAGCCATAATAGTAGTGACCTTGCGCCCAGCAACATTGGAACTCCACAATCAAACAAGAAACGCTTCATTCCAATGTTACTTGTCCCAAGGTGAAAAATAAATTTAGTTTGCTCTATCTCTACTTCAAACATGGTTTTCATGCAACTTAACATAATCACAACAGCAATTATACTTTTTGCAAACTGTTTCCACACAAGTTGATTAACTACGTCACAACATGGGAGCAAGCGGTACTCAATAACCGCGAGGGACGGTGATTCGAATCAAACACTACCCGGATAACTTGACACATATGCCCGCCTCTGAAGACCCAACTCTGGCGTCCTTCATTACATCGTATGTGGCAACCTTTCTCAGGACACTAGACTGTAGAACCGGTCGCGCCGTCTCGGGCTCATAGGTCTAACGAGACGATGTGGTATGCCTCTACAATCCAGTGAACCTGGTACATCGGTTTCCTGGTTCCCATATATCAGTAAGCATCCGGTACACAACTCAATACTTGCTCCTGGACGCGGCATACGCATCGGTCCTTAACCGACACAAGCAGAGCTACTCGACCAAGACCTCGTCTTGTTGCAGCCTAACCCCTCTGCCCGGTCTCATCTTTAGAAATGTAAACTTTAGTTTGCTTCCTTCCCCAACCACACTTATGATATTCTGAACTATAGCTCGCGAGTAGTTTCCAACTACTCGTCTTCTACCGGATGCCCTAGTCTATTTAGCATGGCCTTATTCTACATCGATGACACAATTCTACCCTCGACCTTAGGGTTCATTTTTGGTTATGCAAGTGGGGTATAAAACATCCTTGACCTAATGCACATACAAACTTTGACCCATAGTAGTGAACAAAGTAAAAACTTTTAGAAAACAACTTAAATGCAAACCGGGGCTTGCCTTGGTTTTGCAGGTGACTTAAGTCAGATAAGATGAAGTTAGTTGCTGATGATGACTTGAAGCTTAATCCCTGCCTTCTTTCTCCTTGACCAAATCTTCACTTATCCACGTTTAAGCACTACACGTTATGAACATGCATATCTTTAATTGTAAAACTTTTTGCTAACAAATGCTACAGACAAGTTTAAAACTGGAACTTTGTTTAAGAATTTAAAATGACACTGGGGTGGTGGTTTGGATGTGTGTCTAAGCATTATCCTCAAGTGAGAAGTGAGGTTCATCACTTGGGTGGGGAGATCAACTAATGGTTGAACAGAACACTAATGATCCAGGGCTCCAATGGAGCTGGGAATTTTCTTGGGAGTTCCTTGTCACAAGAAAGTTCTCTGGACCAAAATTCATAACATTCCACTAAGTGGATCACCCAGAACAATTTCTTAAGCATTTAAGCAAAAAGGAATTAATTATGATTAAATTTGCACTTTCATGCAAATTCAAGTGAATTATAATTTCATACATAGCTCAGAGAGTATGCCTGAATTTTCCTAGGATTTTTGGAGCTAAGGAATGGCTAGAACTGAATTTCCAAGTGTTGGAAATTCTCTGAAAATGTTTCTGTATTTATTGGAATACAGAAACTTGGAGTTAGAATTACCCTAACTAAATCAACTCCAAATGAGCTGAAACTTTTCCAGGGGTCTCCTAAAATCCTAAAGAATATCCTGGCAAAATTTGGGGAATTTTGGATGAACCAAACTCCCTCTAAAATTCTTTTGCTGAAAAGCTTTAAAGAATTTTCCAGAATTTTCTATTGGTTTTCATGAAAATTGGGTTGTACATTTGAATCGAGCTCTTCATCCTGAATCAAACCCAATTTGAATCACTAATTTTGGAGCTCCCTAGCAAAAGTTATGCAGTTCCAAAGTTTGAACTAAATCTGGAATTCAAACTAAATTCGGGAAAAGTTCAAACTCTGCCTGTGGGTCCACCCTACACGTGTCAGCCGCTGGAATCACGCCACACGGGGCCACAGACTACTTCCCGCGCCACCACACTGGATCCCAGGGCCGCAGCAGATCGAAGATTCAAAATATCGCCGCTGACAGGTGGGACCGGCCGGTCGTCTTCAACCTCGGGCCGTTCTCTTTTTCCCGTGCCGCCCCCTCGCCGGCAACTCATCGGGGCTCGCCGGAGTCGGCTTCCTGGCCGTCTCCCGGCTCGGTACTCGCCGCCTGGGGGTTTTCAGGGTCGGGGAACATGTCTACGGGGTTGGCTCGGGCTGCCGGTGGCCGGAAGTAGGCCGGCGACGAGCCGCGGCCTTCGGTGATGATCGGCACCGTCGCCCGAGCACACTAGCCCGCCAAAAGCTCGGCGGATCCGCTCTAAAGCATCAGTGGAGGTCAGGCAAGCTCGGCGTGTCCTCAACCTGGCTAGGAAATGGCGGCAAACCGGTTGTTACCGTGCGCCCGCGCGTTCCCGCCATGGCCGCCGACCGAAAAGCTCAAAATTAGCTGTAACCACGGTGTTTCTAGCTAGGGTTGTGGAGGAAAACAGTTCCCAATCCTCTCTAGCTCTGATGTGCGCAAAATGAACAACTTTAACCGAGAATTAAGCGTTAATTTCAACAGTTCTTACCCGCGGGTAGGTTTTCCTCGTCCGAGGGAAAAACTTGAAATTCCCAAGCTACGTTGCACGGCTTGGGCTGAAACTCGGGGGAGAGCAGCGTGACGTCCCGGCGCGTCTCGGAGGTTGCTTGCTCGGCCGTGAAAAGCCTCGGTATGAGCTGTCCACGGTGACCTGAGTTGCCCTTTCGCCGGTGAGCGTTAGTACCTCACGCTGATCGTTGATTTGGGCGCCCCACGAGCCAGGAACGACGGGGCCGAGCTGTGGAGGATCTTGTGCACTCGATTGCGCTCCCTTTTTGTGTGGACGGCTCGAGCAGAAAGAGGGCGCGAGCTGGTGGACAACCGAGGGAAACGGAGGCGTCGCCGGCGGTTGTTTTTCGGGCGCTGAAGCAAAAGGAGGCCACGGTACGAGTGAGAGGCTTCGTGTTTGCTTCGGTGGGAGGGATAAGCGCCTGATGAACCGCCTCTGGCGCCCGCGCGTGGGGGGGCAGCTCGAGCAGGAGGTGGCGGTGGCTGCCGCCTTGGTGGCGCCGGGAGAAAACTCCTCGGTGGAGTGAAAGCCAGAGAGAAGACTTAGTGTATAAGTCTAAATATCACTATGACATGTGGGTCCCACTGCCCCTTCTTATCCCCTCTCATTTTTCTCACAAATATCTCCACACTTTGGCAAATGCTGGAAATCAAATGGTGAGAATTCAAATCTGAAATGTTTGTGGACATTTGGACAAGTTTCATCCAAATTCAAATGTATATTTGAATTCTTGCAAATTTAATCCCATTTGGAAAATTGATAGCAAATATCTTCCAAAAATTCATGAGACTTTGCCTACCCCCTAATTTGGACCTAAGGAATTCAAATATGAACTCTGATCTTCGATTTGGCTGCTGCAAATGAGGTTTTTAATACAACAGTTTGAATTTCCTTTTTGGAAAGGGCCTTCTTTGCCTTGAAGTAAACCATTTAATTCAAACTGAAATTTAAGTCCTCTTTGGTGATGACCCATCTGAATTTGGGTAGAAAACTTTGGTTTGCTTGTAGCCCATGCTTGATCAACCTTAGTCTTAATCTGAACTTCACAAGTTCAGTTTGACTAAGCCCCTCAACTTTGAGTTTGAAGGTGATCTCAAATAATGCCTTGAACACATGGTATATGAGCTCAAAATTTCTCCAAATTTAGATCTTAAGCTCTTTTATACCTGAGGACTGCAAAGGTCATCTCACATATAGGCCTTTGGACTATCTGAACATGAATGCTTTGCAAGGGTTCAAAAATGGGGTTTAAACTTCCCTCCCTTCTACTCATAGGGAATGTGCATATGAGTTAGGTGTTTGGGAGTGAAATTCTTTCCCGGGTTAACATGTGTTCAACAAGAGTTAAAGGAGATTTTAACTCTTCCCACATGTCCATGTTTGAGTTTATCATTTTATGTGATATAACTCAGGTCATTCCCTTGTCCTAACATGTTTGAATTCAGCATGAACTCAACATGATCATAGTCCATTCCCTTTTGGCTCACCCTCAAATCAGAAAGTTGCCACCACATTCTCCTCAATTCAAATGTATGAGGCTCCATGTGTATACAAAAGTTTGGCGGCAATTTGAGCTGAGCCTTTGAGACTAAAGACCTTATTTTTGTTCTTTCTCAGGTTCATGTATGCTTACACATGAGTTTAACTCCACCTTGGTCCAACACTTTCAAAGGCATGCTTGAACCCATGTGGTTGCACCTCATGTGTACCATCCCATGTAAGAAAGTTTTTGTAAGTCCCATTTTTCATGAACAGAAACACAATGACGTTCCATCATCCGTTCCTTTGCATTCACGTTTTTGGGACTTTTACATTCCTCCCCCCTTAAAAAGAATCTCGTCCCGAGATTCCAATAAGGGAACGAGACGGAAGAGGTAATTTCAATCTGCATGATGATAGAAGTTCCAGATATTTTTATCGATAGTCCGAACCGTCTGTTTGGTGTAGGTACGATCCGGCTTCAACTAGTCAAGTTCTTCGGTGTGGACGGTAATGGTAGTTTTAAAGTACCTCCGTAGCTGTGACACATGCAATATGTCGTGAATACCAGCAAAGTTTGCCGGTAGTTACAGCCGGTAAGCTACGGGTCCACACTTATCCGTGACAGCAAGTGGATCTAAGGATAGGGAAGCAAAATCTCCCCTTTACATTGGACCGGTGAATTCCTTTCCATCGGAGACACGCAAAGACAATGTGTTCTCCTCCGTCGAAATGCAACGGTCTATGCATTTGACCATCGTGACTTTTCTGTCGGGATTGCACAACCTCCAAGTTCGCTTCTACCGCCTGAACTCGGTCATTGGCTTTGTTGACGAATCAACCCCGAACAGTACTCTTTCACCGTACTCACACCACTTCTGCGGTGTGCGACATTTCCGGCTGTAGAGTTTCATCTTCTGAGGTATAACTATATGGTCTTTAAACCATAGAGTACCCTCATTGCCCTTTATAGTGACGGCATTGAGTGAACGAAAATCAACACTTAATCTTAGTGTCTCATCGTTCTTCTTAACGAACAGCGCAGAGCACTCCCAGTGTAGCGGACCGGAATCCGCTCATACAGGATCGCAGAGGGTGGTGCCGCGCGATGCGACACCCGACAGCACACGTCATAAGAACACAATATATTACATGGGAAAAACAGCTGAAACTGTACAAACAAGTACAAACTTCAGTTACAATTATTGTTCTGTTACACAGCGGAAGACTACACTATATAACTCACGCCCGCCTATTTAGCAAAAGTCGGTTGCCCAGCCCTAGGGCAACCCACACTAGCTGCACTCCTCAGCTCAGCGCGGCGTGTACGGCTCCCACTCAGCCGTGGTCCCCGGCGGAGGGTAACCCTCGCCGGTGGACTCGTACTCCGAGTCCGTGGGTGGCTCCTCACCTGAAAAACACTTAAGCAGCAACCATGAGCACGAAGGCTCAGCAAGGCTTAACCGACTCACCTAAGCATGAAACTCTACATGAGGTGTACAATGGACATAGGATAGTACATTTCAGCAAAATGACACGCCTACAAGTTCATCCTTAGTTCAACTTTTAGCAACAAGTTAACAGTTCATGAAATCTGAAATTTAGTAAGCAGTGTTTGGTGGCACATATGTAGCAATACAATTATATCAATCAGCATCATTGAATCAACATATTTCATCCATTAGTCTACGTTACGACGCAGTGAACAAGCAGTACTCGTCACCGCGAGGGACGGCGAATCGACTCGATATACACCTGCAGGGAAAACCCAAAGAGCACGTCACGTACGCCCACCCGTGGAGCTGCACAGCACGCTCACTCGATGTCGTACGGGACAACCTTTTACCCAACAGCCCAAACGTCGAACCGGTCGCACCGAAACGAGCAGGAGGTTCCCCACACGGAGCATCTCTCTATGCCCGTTGGCAGATTTCCACCTTGCTGCCCTCAACCTACACCTATAAATCGGTGTGCTATGCCTCGACGCCCGGAGGTTTAGGCTACATCGGTTTATCGGGGCCCATATATCCGATATGCTTTCGGTACGTTCAATACTTGTTCAGCAGGGCCGCACACGGATCGGTCCTCAATCGACACGGGCAGGGCTGCGCACACAAGACTCTCTCTTGCTGCGCCCTAGCCCCTGCCTAGTCTCATTTTCATTACTAAAGTGATCTCACATCACTCAACCGAACCCGTGTGTCCCCAGCCTATCTCGCGAGTAGATTCCAACTACTCGACTTGTACCGAAGTCCTATGACTCATTAAGCATAGCCTGTCTACTCGAGGTCCTTGACACTACCCTCACTCTTTTAGGAACCTTTGGTTGTGCAAGTGGGGTTTCATTCATCCTATACCTAATGCACATACATACTTCATATGACACATGTAAACAAAGTAAAGCTTTTAAAAAGGGTTAATGCAAACCGGGGCTTGCCTTGTTGCTGCTGGTCAGGAGTTAGTTCTTCGTCCGGAAGAAGGAAGTCCAGCACTTCCGGAGTCTCTTCTTCAACGGCTACACGTTAATGAAATACTATACGTTAATTTAGATGCAAATGTGAGTTTTAGAGTAAAACTTCTACTATTAGTTCTAATAACCAGCCTCTAATACCTGGAACTTTGTTTAAGAATTTAAATATGAACTGGTGTTGGTGGTTTGGCTTGGACTTAATCACATGGTTAAATGCTAAGTGGTTTTCCCCCTTTTCCATATTAATTCCCTTAAGTGGTTAAACAGGACAGGGGTGATCTGGAACTCCAATGGAGCTGAGAATTTTTGTGTGAGTTCCATGTCACAAGAAAACTCTCTGGACCAAACATTAGCACTTTTCATGGAGTGGTTTGCTCAGAATAATTCTCTTGGCAAATCAGCAAGGAAGAATTAATTCTGAGGTAATACCCCTGTTCATGCTCAGCTTAATGAACTACAATTTCTATTATAGCTCATAGAGTTTGCATGAATTTTCCTAGCATTTTTGGAGTCAAGATTTGCCCAGAATTGAATTTCCAAGTTTTGGAAATTCTCTGAAAATGTTTCTGCATTCAAATGAACACAGCACCTTCCAATTTGAATTGCTCTGACCAAATCAACTCCAAATGGTCTGAAACTTTTACAGGGGTTTACTAATGTCCTAAAGAACATTCTGGCAAAATTTGGGGATTTTTGGATGAACCAAACTCCCTCTAAAATTCTTTTGCTGAAAAGCTTTAAAGAATTTTCCAGAATTAATTAATGGGTTTCATACAAATTGGGTTGTATCTCTGGACAGAGCTAGGCAAGATGAATCCAACCCAATTTGAATCACTAAATTTGGAGCTTCCTAGCAAAAGTTATGCAGTTCCAAAGTTTGAACCAATTCTGGAATTCAAATTAATTCGGGAAAAGTTCAAACTCTGCCTGTGGGTCCACCCTATACGTGTCAACCGCCGGAATCACGCCACACGGGGCCACAGCCCTTTTCCCGCGCCACCACACGGGATCGCACGCCACAGCTGATCCGGAGTTTTAAATCTTCAGCTGCTGACACGTGGGCCCGGTGGGTCTTCTTCCTCCTCTCGCTCCCGCGCCTCCCCCTCGCCGGCGCTGTACTGGAGCTCGCCGGACACAGCTTCCCGGCCACCTCTCGGCCGGAGACTCGCCGCCTGGGGGTTTTCAGGGTCGGGGAACAAGTCTATGGGGTTGGCTCGGGCTGCCGGTGGCCGGAAGTAGGCTGGCAACGAGCCGCGGCCTTCGGTGACTATCGGCACCGTCGCCCGAGCACATTAGCCAGCCAAAAGCTCGGAGGATCCGCTCTAAAGCATCAGTGGAGGTCAGGAAATCTCGGCGTGGCCTCAACCTGGCTCGGAAACGACGGCAAACCGGTTGTCACCGTGCGCCCGCGCGTTCCCGCCATGGCCGCCGACCAAAAAGCTCGAAATTAGCTGTAACCACGGCGTTTCTAGCTAGGGTTGTGGAGGGAAAAGGTTCCCTATCCTTTCTAGTTCTGGTGTGCGCAAAATGAACAACTTTAACCGAGAATTAAGCGTAAATTTCCATAGTTCTTACCCGCGGTCCGGTTTTCCTCGTCCGAGGGGAAAACTTGAAATTCCGAAGCTACGTCGCACGGATTGCTCTGGAATTTGGAGAGGAGCAGCGCAGGGAGTTGGCGCACCTTGGGGTGCTCTTGCTCAGTCATGAAACTGGTTGGTGTGAGCTGCCCACGGGAGCATCTTTGCTCGGTTCTCACCGGCGGCCACGAAAACGTGGTTTCTCTCGGTGGGTAGTGGTTCACTTGACCGGAAGTGATGCGGGTAGTGCGTGGGAGGTCTGAGGATATATGTTTGCTGCGCTGCCGACGTTGGTACACGAGGGACGATCGCTCCTGAGTGAGTCGATCACAGCGGCGGCTCCTCGGCGCTTTGTCGTGCAAGAGGGCGGTGACTGGGGGTCGGCCCGTGGTCGTGGCGAGCTGGGGCACGGCTGGGAGTTGCTGCGCCCGCACAAGGAGCTCGCCAGCGCGTGAGGGGAGAGCAGGAGGTGGCGTCCGGCGTTTTCACGGCGTGTCGCGTGGAGCCTCGGCTCTGTTCCGAGTGCAACACTTAGCCCCTAAGGCTGTTGACTATTGTGCCATTTTAACCCTCCCAATGACATGTGGGACCCACTTGTCAGTGCTCCCCCACCCCTCAAAAGATCTCCAAAGCTTAGCCAGAGATGACTCCAAATATTTGGAGTTTGAAACTGACCTACATTTGTATGGTTGAGCTCATTTCCCCCAAATTCAAATAAATATTTGAATTCTTGGCATAT
Organism: Neostapfia colusana; assembly: GCA_030760725.1. NCBI lineage: Eukaryota > Viridiplantae > Streptophyta > Magnoliopsida > Poales > Poaceae > Neostapfia > Neostapfia colusana. Next base: position 10,903,739 of record JASWHV010000014.1, on the reverse strand, counting down.
TTGGATCCTTTTTGGAAAAATGGGTAGCAAATCTTTTTGAAAATTTCTGAAACTTTGCCTCCCCACTAATTTGGACCTGAGAAATCCAATTATGCACTTTGATCCTTGGTTTAACTGCTGAAATCCTGAGTTTGAATGCAACAGTTTGGAAACACACTCTCATGTGTGATCATATGTGTATAATTTTTCCCATGTTGTGAAAGTGTAAGTTTCCCCTCTAACCACTTCTTTGATAGAGGTTACTTGCTTTTCACAACATTGCCTAAGGTGTCCACAATGAAAATTGTGGTGTTGTGAGATGAAGAAAAGTTTTTACAAGTCCCTTTTCTTGGGCTTTTACATCCCTCCCCCCTTAAAAGAATCTCGTCCCGAGATTATAAAAGAAGAGATAGCGATGTAATAGGGACTTACCCGTGTTGAGAAGCCAAGAACTCCGGGTAATTTGAGCGAAGGAACTCCTCGCTCTCCCACGTCGCTTCCTCGGCGGTGTGGTTACTCCAGAGTATTTTGTAGAACCACAACGTTCTGCTACGCGTGGTCCTGGCTTTCTCATCAAGAATTTCCACCGGATATTCATCATATGTTAAATCCGGCTTCAGCTCGCCGATGTCTTCGGTAGGAACAGCAGTTGTATGCTTCAAGCATTTTCGCAGTTGCGAAACATGGAAAATATCATGGACACCAGCCAGAGATGCCGGTAGCTCCAATCGATACGCTGCTGGTCCACACTTCTCGGTGATAGCGTAGGGTCCAATGAAACGGGGAGCGAGCTTCCCCTTCACACCGAATCGGTGCACGCCCTTCATTGGAGTCACGCGGAGGTACACGTGTTCCCCAACGTCAAAGTGCAACGGTCTACACCTCTTATCAGCGTAGCTCTTCTGTCGGGATTGAGCGGCCTTCAAATTGGCTTGTATTGTCCGAACGCGCTCTTCGGTGTCGTTCACCACATCAACTCCGAATGTGACCCTTTCACCGGACTCGCACCAATTTAATGGGGTGCGGCATTTACGACCGTAGAGAGCTTCGTAAGGTGCCATCTTGATACTCGCCTGATAACCGTTGTTGTACGAAAATTCCGCCAATGGTAGGTGATCATCCCAGTTCCTACCATGGTGGATGGCACATGCTCTCAACATGTCTTTCAGGACTTGATTCACCCTTTCTGTCTGACCATCGGTCTGAGGGTGATAGGCGGAGCTCCTGATCAACTTAGTACCCAATGCAGCGTGTAGCTGCTCCCAAAAGCGAGATACAAATAATGCACCTCGATCTGAGACAATGGTCTTGGGTACCCCGTATAGGCATAGAATCTTCGCTATGTATAGCTCCGCATATTTGCCGGCATTGTAACGTGTATTCACCGGAATGAAGTGAGCCGTCTTGGTTAACCGATCAACGATTACCCATATGGAATCATGCTTGTTGGCTGTTAGGGGTAATCCCACAATGAAATCCATGCTCACATCTTCCCATTTCCATGCCGGGATCTTCAGGGGTTGCAGCAGCCCTGATTTCTTCATATGATCAGCTTTCACTCGTTTACACGTATCGCACTCGGATACGTACTTAGCTACCTCCCGCTTCATCCGCGTCCACCAAAATTTCTTTTTCAAATCTTGGTACATTTTGTTGCTGCCCGGATGAATGGAGTATTTGGACAAGTGAGCTTCATCGAGGATCTTTTTCCTCAACTCCATATCTCGGGGTACGACTATGCGGTCATTGAACCACAGCGTCCCCTCATCATCTTTCCGGAAACATTTAATTTCTCCATTGTCTATCCGTCTCCGGAGATGTGCCATGCCTTTATCCGTTTTCTGAGCTGCAATGATGTCCTCCCTAATAGTAGGGACGAGGGAAAGGTTGTACAGCGATCCATAAGGAACCAAGTATAAACTTGGCTCTTCCTCCTCCACCGGTGTAATGGTGAGGTGCTGGACATGCGATTTCCGACTCAGCGCGTCGGCAACCACATTCGCCTTGCCGGGGTGGTAATGGATCTCAATCTCATAATCTTTGATCAGTTCTAACCACCTCCTCTGCCTCATGTTCAGCTCCTTCTGGGTGAAAATGTATTTCAAGCTCTTGTGGTCGGTGTAGAGATGCACCAAGTTCCCCAGGAGATAGTGCCTCCACATTTTCAGCGCCAACACCACGGCAGCAAGTTCAAGATCGTGAGTCGGGTAGTGCTGCTCATGGTTCCGAAGTTGGCGTGAGCCATAAGCGACCACGCGTCCTTCCTGCATCAACACGCAGCCAAGCCCAATACCAGACGCGTCACAATACACGTCGAAGGGCTTTGTTGTATCCGGCTGAGCTAATACCGGGGCTGTTGTGAGATGCTTCACCAATGTTCGGAACGCTCCTTCACACGCCGTGTTCCAAACATATTTTGTCCCTTTCTTCAGCAACTCTGTCATCGGCTTAGCGAGCTTGGAGAAACTTGGAATGAATCTCCGGTAGTATCCCGCTAACCCGAGGAAGCTTCTGACTTCATGAACGGAAGTGGGAGCTTTCCATTTCAACACTTGCTCTATTTTACTTGGGTCAACCGCAATGCCTTCAGCTGAGATGATATGTCCCAAGAATGGAACTTGGCTGATCCAAAATTCGCATTTGCTGAACTTGGCGTAGAGCTTGTGGTCTCGCAATCGTTGAAGAACGATCCGTAAGTGTTCGGCATGCTCGGCTTCTGTCTTGGAGTAAACCAAGATATCGTCGATGAACACTACCACGAACTTGTCCAGCTCCGGCATGAACACCGAGTTCATGAGATACATGAAATGGGCTGGAGCATTTGTGAGACCAAAGGACATGACGAGATATTCGTATAAGCCGTATCTCGTCGAGAACGCCGTCTTCGGGATATCCTCCGCCCGGATCTTGATCTGGTGATATCCAGAGCGAAGGTCCATCTTTGAGAATACACTTGCCCCCACCAGTTGATCAAACAAGATGTCAATACGGGGCAGTGGGTACTTATTCTTGATGGTGACGGCGTTGAGCGGCCGGTAATCCACACACAGCCTCAGGGTCTCATCCTTCTTCTTCACGAATAGCGCCGAGCATCCCCAAGGCGAGGAACTCGGCCTAATGAAACCCTTGCTCAACAGATCATTGAGCTGTTCTTTTAATTCCGCCAGCTCATTTGGAGCCATCTTGTATGGTCTCCGTGATATGGGCGTAGTTCCGGGTGCAAGTTCAATCTTGAACTCGACATCCCGCTCAGGTGGCATGCCCGGAAGATCATCCGGGAACACCTCAGGATACTCCCGGACTACGGGGATGTCTTCTAACTTGAGAACTTCAGCACTATTAATTGCTAAAACTTCCCGGACTGGCATGTCTAACACCATGGAATGCGGACGGTGGAATGGAGAATTTAAGTGAACCGTCCGTGTCCGAGTCTCTAGGACAGCGCCATGGTATTGCAGCCATGACATCCCTAAGATTGCATCAATCTTTTGTCCCATAAGGATTATCAAGGTGGTGGGATATAGTTTCCCACCTAAGCACAGAGGTGCCTTTGGAATCATCATATTAGCTGAAATCTTCCCTCCCGGTGAGCATATCATATAAGTGCAGTCGGTTGGGAAGACTTGCAATTGATGTTTAGCCACATAGGATGCACTTATAAAGCTGTGGGTTGCACCCGAATCAAATAATATGACTATGGCTTGATGGTTGAGAGTAAACGTACCCGCCAGCACGTTGTCTCCCTCTGGGGCGTCCTCATTGTCGAGGTTGCGGACGCCTCCAGTCCGCTGACCAACCTTCTTCACCGGAGGTCGGCCTCGAGCACCGCCCTGGAACTGGGCTTGCCCGCTGCTCTGCTGCCCCTGGGGGCAGTCCTTCGCAAAGTGGCCCGCCTGGCCACAAGTGAAGCAGGTGAAACGGGGCGGTCCCCCGCTGATCGGTGGACGGAAACCTAGAGCGCGTTGTGGCGGTGGAAACGCCCGGGGTACCGTCTGCTGCTGCTGCTGTCTTGGTGGTGGCATCGGCGGACGGAACGGAGGTGCCTGAAAGGGACGTCCCCCGAACCGTTGTGGTCGCGCCGGTGGTTGCCACTGCGGCCCGGATGGTGTCCGATACACCATACGGTACTTCTGGGGAGCGCCACTCCCACCGCTGCTAGGTGGAGCGCTACGCTTCCTCTGCTCAGCTGTTAACTCCCGCTGAGCGTCCTCTTGCATGATGGCGGCATTGACTAGATCGTTGAATGTGCCGCGGTTCCATTGTACGAGGTGGGTCTTCATTTCGGGGTGTAACCCCCGATAGAAGTGCTCCCTCTTCTTCTCCTCCGTGGAGATGTAGTCTGACGCATACTGCGCCAGATGGTTGAAGGCATGGGAGTAGTCGTGGGCACTCCTCCCGCCCTGCTTCAGTTCCAAAAATTCTTGGAACTTTCTCTTAATTATTCCGGGAGGAATGTGATAAGCGCGGAACGCCTCCCGGAACTCTTGCCATTCCACGGCATGGCCAGCCGGACGTGAGGCGACATAATTCGCCCACCACGCACCAGCGGCACCGTGGAGCTGCTGTGCTGCGAACAGCGTCTTCTGCCGCTCCGTACACTGGAGCAGCCCGAACTTGGACTCGATAGTCCGCAGCCAGTTGTCCGCCTCCAGTGGTTCTTCGGCTTCGGTGAACACTGGAGGGTGCGTACTCATGAAATCCGAGTACGACACTTCGCGGGGCTCACGAGGCCCTCGCTCTTGACGTCCTCCCGCCTGGGACGTATTCTGCATGATCGTGCGGAGCAGGTCGGTCTGCTCCTCACGACCTCCCACCAATGCCGCTATCACATCCGCTAGAGTAAGCGGAGGCGGCGGTGGTGGCTGCTGCTGCGGGGTGCTGTCGTAGGCCGGTGGCTGGGAGTCATCGCCTCCACCTTGGCTAGAGCCACCAACCTCGTGCGTGGTCCTAGTACGAACCATCTGCAACCATACGACATTAACCATCAGTCCCGCAACATTTTGCATGCAGTCCAATAGAACTGGGCGGAAAAACATTATGACAACAAAACAGGCGAAATATCTCGTAAGTAGATAATGTAATAACTTTGCACAAGCTACACCATTACCAGACCAAACACAAGTTAGTTTAATCCAACTTGATGAACCCCCTCTTTGGAAGCTCACCATAACTGGGTTTGGTCTCTACGAGACATTATTATCGCCCTTAGGGTACAACACCCTCTCCAATGAGTTCGACTGTCATTCTTCCGTCAGAATGACCAGTTTCTACCTGTTCCAAGTTTTGATCCGGTTATGGGCATTTTCATGGCTCAAGTTGAATACCAAAGTTAAAGTTAACTTTAGTATCTTTCCAACGAGTACTCATTTGCCCCCAGATCAGCTTTGATTAAAAAGTTATGCTGATTCAAAGTTAGCAGAATTTCTGGAAGAATTTTAACAGCACCTCCCTTGGAAGTGGCTGTTTCCAATCCTGATTTCCACTAAATTCTGTGCTGAAACTTCAGAAACTTTGAATTGCAAAGATGTCAAACATCTTCTACTCTTTCTAAGGATGGATTATATGACAATTTTAGATTTTTCTACTGGGAGTTACATTCGAAAAACAGATCAGTTCAGAGGATGTTTTACTCTGCCCTGGTTCTGGACAGTTTACATTCCTCTGGGATTTCAGCCATCTTAAGGCGAGTTTCAGCTCTGGAAGTCTACAACAAAGTTGTAGAGTACTTGAATACCTTCCCAGAACTATATAGCACACCTCCCTGGGCTAAAAGACCTGTGAGTTATGCCCTGTTGAAGATCAGCAAACTTGCTGTCCCAAAACCGAGCACTCTGTTTTTCAGTCTTTTTGGAACTACACTCATCCCTATCTCATTCTTATACCCACCCAGGGTCCTAACTGTTGAACCTATAGATTTTTAATTCTTTGTTATCATTATACTCATGCATATGCCTACCATATCTCGGTACTACGTTCCTCACAAAAGAAAATCCTACCCGGATTATACCGGCATATACGTCTCAAATGTGGCACTAAACGGTCCCTCGCACACGTTTTCTACACGGATACAAACGTGGTTAGTACCTGCAGAAAACCACACAATAATGGTGCACTCAATGGTTATTCATTTCAGGCAGTTCCATATTTGAAAGTAAATACAAACGCCCGTATCATTGTCATACGGCCGTCCTTGAGTTAGGTCACGTCTCAAGGTACGTGATCGTGTTTCAACACCACACGACGGGGAACCCGAGTATGTCATGAACGGGTCGTCACGGTTGGGAATGTTATCAACCCAACAGATACCACCTACTGCCCTGCAGGGCACGCCGATGGCAAGCGCTGCGTATGTCCTCCTGGGCTATTTCCAGACGAACACACTTTCGCGTTACTGACCACGCGATGGGGTCTCCGCTTACTTGCCTAATGCACGCTAGGGATCAGCGTTTCATATGAACTCAGGGACATCAAGAGTCCAAGAGGTTCATATTGACATCTCACACCAAGCTGTGAGATCAATCCCTGAACCACGTTCCTCGTCAGGGAGAGCTAACCGAAATTGAACCGCTTTCGGTGGCGTTCCTTACCATACTTACCAGAGCGTAGGTGCGTCGTTACATAATTGAAATTCAGAATTAACACATAAGTTAGTCTTTGCCACTTTAAGTAACTATTCTAATATAGTCCTTACTTGGGCAACTACCGAATCCTCACCGTATACCTAAGTTTTTCCCATAATGCAGTCCTTAAGTACTGTGCTATCCCCACTGCAGCTCTGATACCAGGCTGTGGCGGACCGGAATCCGCTCATACAGGATCGCAGAGGGTGGTGCCGCGCGATGCGACACCCGACAGCACACGTCATAAGAACACAATATATTACATGGGAAAAACAGCTGAAACTGTACAAACAAGTACAAACTTCAGTTACAATTATTGTTCTGTTACACAGCGGAAGACTACACTATATAACTCACGCCCGCCTATTTAGCAAAAGTCGGTTGCCCAGCCCTAGGGCAACCCACACTAGCTGCACTCCTCAGCTCAGCGCGGCGTGTACGGCTCCCACTCAGCCGTGGTCCCCGGTGGAGGGTAACCCTCGCCGGTGGACTCGTACTCCGAGTCCGTGGGTGGCTCCTCACCTGAAAAACACTTAAGCAGCAACCGTGAGCACGAAGGCTCAGCAAGGCTTAACCGACTCACCTAAGCATGAAACTCTACATGAGGTGTACAATGGACATAGGATAGTACATTTCAGCAAAATGACACGCCTACAAGTTCATCCTTAGTTCAACTTTTAGCAACAAGTTAACAGTTCATGAAATCTGAAATTTAGTAAGCAGTGTTTGGTGGCACATATGTAGCAATACAATTATATCAATCAGCATCATTGAATCAACATATTTCATCCATTAGTCTACGTTACGACGCAGTGAACAAGCAGTACTCGTCACCGTGAGGGACGGCGAATCGACTCGATATACACCTGCAGGGAAAACCCAAAGAGCACGTCACGTACGCCCACCCGTGGAGCTGCACAGCACGCTCACTCGATGTCGTACGGGACAACCTTTCACCCAACAGCCCAAACGTCGAACCGGTCGCACCGAAACGAGCAGGAGGTTCCCCACACGGAGCATCTCTCTATGCCCGTTGGCAGATTTCCACCTTGCTGCCCTCAACCTACACCTATAAATCGGTGTGCTATGCCTCGACGCCCGGAGGTTTAGGCTACATCGGTTTATCGGGGCCCATATATCCGATATGCCTTCGGTACGTTCAATACTTGTTCAGCAGGGCCGCACACGGATCGGTCCTCAATCGACACGGGCAGGGCTGCGCACACAAGACTCTCTCTTGCTGCGCCCTAGCCCCTGCCTAGTCTCATTTTCATTACTAAAGTGATCTCACATCACTCAACCGAACCCGTGTGTCCCCAGCCTATCTCGCGAGTAGATTCCAACTACTCGACTTGTACCGAAGTCCTATGACTCATTAAGCATAGCCTGTCTACTCGAGGTCCTTGACACTACCCTCACTCTTTTAGGAACCTTTGGTTGTGCAAGTGGGGTTTCATTCATCCTATACCTAATGCACATACATACTTCATATGACACATGTAAACAAAGTAAAGCTTTTAAAAAGGGTTAATGCAAACCGGGGCTTGCCTTGTTGCTGCTGGTCAGGAGTTAGTTCTTCGTCCGGAAGAAGGAAGTCCAGCACTTCCGGAGTCTCTTCTTCAACGGCTACACGTTAATGAAATACTATACGTTAATTTAGATGCAAATGTGAGTTTTAGAGTAAAACTTCTACTATTAGTTCTAATAACCAGCCTCTAATACCTGGAACTTTGTTTAAGAATTTAAATATGAACTGGTGTTGGTGGTTTGGCTTGGACTTAATCACATGGTTAAATGCTAAGTGGTTTTCCCCCTTTTCCATATTAATTCCCTTAAGTGGTTAAACAGGACAGGGGTGATCTGGAACTCCAATGGAGCTGAGAATTTTTGTGTGAGTTCCTTGTCACAAGAAAACTCTCTGGACCAAATATTAGCACTTTTCATGGAGTGGTTTGCTCAGAATAATTCTCTTGGCAAATCAGCAAGGAAGAATTAATTCTGAGGTAATACCCCTGTTCATGCTCAGCTTAATGAACTACAATTTCTATTATAGCTCATAGAGTTTGCATGAATTTTCCTAGCATTTTTGGAGTCAAGATTTGCCCAGAATTGAATTTCCAAGTTTTGGAAATTCTCTGAAAATGTTTCTGCATTCAAATGAACACAGCACCTTCCAATTTGAATTGCTCTGACCAAATCAACTCCAAATGGTCTGAAACTTTTACAGGGGTTTACTAATGTCCTAAAGAACATTCTGGCAAAATTTGGGGATTTTTGGATGAACCAAACTCCCTCTAAAATTCTTTTGCTGAAAAGCTTTAAAGAATTTTCCAGAATTAATTAATGGGTTTCATACAAATTGGGTTGTATCTCTGGACAGAGCTAGGCAAGATGAATCCAACCCAATTTGAATCACTAAATTTGGAGCTTCCTAGCAAAAGTTATGCAGTTCCAAAGTTTGAACCAATTCTGGAATTCAAATTAATTCGGGAAAAGTTCAAACTCTGCCTGTGGGTCCACCCTATACGTGTCAACCGCCGGAATCACGCCACACGGGGCCACAGCCCTTTTCCCGCGCCACCACACGGGATCGCACGCCACAGCTGATCCGGAGTTTTAAATCTTCAGCTGCTGACACGTGGGCCCGGTGGGTCTTCTTCCTCCTCTCGCTCCCGCGCCTCCCCCTCGCCGGCGCTGTACTGGAGCTCGCCGGACACAGCTTCCCGGCCACCTCTCGGCCGGAGACTCGCCGCCTGGGGGTTTTCAGGGTCGGGGAACAAGTCTATGGGGTTGGCTCGGGCTGCCGGTGGCCGGAAGTAGGCTGGCAACGAGCCGCGGCCTTCGGTGACTATCGGCACCGTCGCCCGAGCACATTAGCCAGCCAAAAGCTCGGAGGATCCGCTCTAAAGCATCAGTGGAGGTCAGGAAATCTCGGCGTGGCCTCAACCTGGCTCGGAAACGACGGCAAACCGGTTGTCACCGTGCGCCCGCGCGTTCCCGCCATGGCCGCCGACCAAAAAGCTCGAAATTAGCTGTAACCACGGCGTTTCTAGCTAGGGTTGTGGAGGGAAAAGGTTCCCTATCCTTTCTAGTTCTGGTGTGCGCAAAATGAACAACTTTAACCGAGAATTAAGCGTAAATTTCCATAGTTCTTACCCGCGGTCCGGTTTTCCTCGTCCGAGGGGAAAACTTGAAATTCCGAAGCTACGTCGCACGGATTGCTCTGGAATTTGGAGAGGAGCAGCGCAGGGAGTTGGCGCACCTTGGGGTGCTCTTGCTCAGTCGTGAAACTGGTTGGTGTGAGCTGCCCACGGGAGCACCTTTGCTCGGTTCTCACCGGCGGCCACGAAAACGTGGTTTCTCTCGGTGGGTAGTGGTTCACTTGACCGGAAGTGATGCGGGTAGTGCGTGGGAGGTCTGAGGATATATGTTTGCTGCGCTGCCGACGTTGGTACACGAGGGACGATCGCTCCTGAGTGAGTCGATCACAGCGGCGGCTCCTCGGCGCTTTGTCGTGCGAGAGGGCGGTGACTGGGGGTCGGCCCGTGGTCGTGGCGAGCTGGGGCACGGCTGGGAGTTACTGCGCCCGCACAAGGAGCTCGCCAGCGCGCGAGGGGAGAGCAGGAGGTGGCGTCCGGCGTTTTCACGGCGTGTCGCGTGGAGCCTCGGCTCTGTTCCGAGTGCAACACTTAGCCCCTAAGGCTGTTGACTATTGTGCCATTTTAACCCTCCCAATGACATGTGGGACCCACTTGTCAGTGCTCCCCCACCCCTCAAAAGATCTCCAAAGCTTAGCCAGAGATGACTCCAAATATTTGGAGTTTGAAACTGACCTACATTTGTATGGTTGAGCTCATTTCCCCCAAATTCAAATAAATATTTGAATTCTTGGCATATTTGGATCCTTTTTGGAAAAATGGGTAGCAAATCTTTTTGAAAATTTCTGAAACTTTGCCTCCCCACTAATTTGGACCTGAGAAATCCAATTATGCACTTTGATCCTTGGTTTAACTGCTGAAATCCTGAGTTTGAATGCAACAGTTTGGAAACACACTCTCATGTGTGATCATATGTGTATAATTTTTCCCATGTTGTGAAAGTGTAAGTTTCCCCTCTAACCACTTCTTTGATAGAGGTTACTTGCTTTTCACAACATTGCCTAAGGTGTCCACAATGAAAATTGTGGTGTTGTGAGATGAAGAAAAGTTTTTACAAGTCCCTTTTCTTGGGCTTTTACATCCCTCCCCCCTTAAAAGAATCTCGTCCCGAGATTATAAAAGAAGAGATAGCGATGTAATAGGGACTTACCCGTGTTGAGAAGCCAAGAACTCCGGGTAATTTGAGCGAAGGAACTCCTCGCTCTCCCACGTCGCTTCCTCGGCGGTGTGGTTACTCCAGAGTATTTTGTAGAACCACAACGTTCTGCTACGCGTGGTCCTGGCTTTCTCATCAAGAATTCCCACCGGATATTCATCATATGTTAAATCCGGCTTCAGCTCGCCGATGTCTTCGGTAGGAACAGCAGTTGTATGCTTCAAGCATTTTCGCAGTTGCGAAACATGGAAAATATCATGGACACCAGCCAGAGATGCCGGTAGCTCCAATCGATACGCTGCTGGTCCACACTTCTCGGTGATAGCGTAGGGTCCAATGAAACGGGGAGCGAGCTTCCCCTTCACACCGAATCGGTGCACGCCCTTCATTGGAGTCACGCGGAGGTACACGTGTTCCCCAACGTCAAAGTGCAACGGTCTACGCCTCTTATCAGCGTAGCTCTTCTGTCGGGATTGAGCGGCCTTCAAATTGGCTTGTATTGTCCGAACGCGCTCTTCGGCGTCGTTCACCACATCAACTCCGAATGTGACCCTTTCACCGGACTCGCACCAATTTAATGGGGTGCGGCATTTACGACCGTAGAGAGCTTCGTAAGGTGCCATCTTGATACTCGCCTGATAACCGTTGTTGTACGAAAATTCCGCCAATGGTAGGTGATCATCCCAGTTCCTACCATGGTGGATGGCACATGCTCTCAACATGTCTTTCAGGACTTGATTCACCCTTTCTGTCTGACCATCGGTCTGAGGGTGATAGGCGGAGCTCCTGATCAACTTAGTACCCAATGCAGCGTGTAGCTGCTCCCAAAAGCGAGATACAAATAATGCACCTCGATCTGAGACAATGGTTGTAAGGGCCTCAGTTTTTGACACCCATTTGCAGTGTTCATCCCCACACCACACACCTCATTTGAGGAAAAATGATGAACACAAATAAAGAGCAAGTAACAATTATCAACATGCTCATTAGGGAACAAACTCACACATTGCAAAAGTGGTACTTCCCACATGTGATATAGATGGGCTGGACATATGAAAACTCCTACACTTTGCCAAGGATGTCCATGCCAAGTTTCACCCAAATTCAAAACATTTTTGAGGTCATCTTGGGTGTAGATAGGAAAGGGGCAGTTTGAAAACATATTCAAATTCAAACTGTTTTCACCCACTGAATTTAAAAGTGGAAGGCATATTCTTGCTCAGCACATTTTTGTGAGCTCACACACCAATTTTCACTCCATTTGGAGTTGATCTTGACATGAGCTAAGGGGGAGAAATTCAAACTTTATTTGAATTTCAAACTGCACTTGTGCTGAAATTCATTCAAACCAAACCTCATTTGAACTTTGATCAATTCAAATGGCTCTTGGGTGAATAATTTGAGTTGCCAAGGGTAGAATAGGGTTCACTGTTTACCACAGCTGTTAGGAATAAATTTCAGAGGTTAAAAGAGGAGTGGGACCCACATGTCAGCCTCAGCCTCAAAGCAAACCGACTGAACCACAGTTCAGTCGGTTCCCGGCTGTTGTGCGCGCGCGCCACCGAAGGGGGCAGCCGGCGCCAGCTCCTGCTGCGTGCCCCAAGCCGGAGACCAGACCGCCGGGCTATTTATTCCCTCCCCGGTGTGCTTCAGTCGCCATTCCTCGAGCTGCCGACGCACACGACTTGTTTTTCCCACTGCCATCGCCGCCGCTCGAGTTCCTGCTTGATCAAGCCGATCGCAGCTCCCTCTTTCCATTCCAAGGTCCCAGCAAGGTACTAGCAACCATCCTCCATCCTTCCCATTGATAGAAATCGATTGAAACCGAGTGATATCGGCTGTGTGCCGAAAGATCAAACTCGGAACTGGAAACCGCCGCACCTCGGGCTCTCGTGGACAGCCCAACCTGGGCGTTGTCACGCCCGAGCCAAGGCACCCTTGGACGCGCAAGTGATCGGTGCTGCTCACCCCCGAGCCACAGCTCGAGTGATTGCTCACCGGCGGCGAATTTCCACTTTTCCCCTTTCTGTGTGCAGAACGACCCTCGGGTACGATTCTGTTTAATTCGTGCTCTAGAAAGGATTAGAGGGCCTCAGGCCACTCCCACACGAACTAGACACGGTGACGCACAAGTTGCCTTCACAACTCTGGGCCGGAGAACTTCTGTGCCCGGCGTAATTCAAGGTCTACTAATGGCGGAACGCACGGGGGGTATCGGGCGCACGGTGAGGACCTATTTCGGGCCTTCCCCGAGCTGCCCCGAGTTCATGTCGACCTTCTCTGAGGTCCACTGATGCTCCCCGACCGGTTTCCCAAGTAGCTGAGGCACTAGGAGCATCAGCCGACATGGCCGAAGTCGTTCCGATATGGCGGCTCGTCGCCGACCATGCTCCGGCCGTTGTCATGAGCAGCTGACCCTCGGATCATGTTCCCCAAGTAAAAGTAGGCAGGGGCGGCCAGAATCAAGAAGTTTGAAGCTGTACAGCAGCCGGCGGCGAGCTCTCCGGCGAGGTCCCTCGGCGGCGGAGCGCGGGTGTCGCGAGGTTGAAGAAGGGGGTGGACCCCAGCTGTCAGCGGCCGATATTTTGAATCGGGATCCGGCTGCGGCCGGGATCAGGTGTGCTGGCGCGCAAAAGCCTTGTGGGCCGCGGTGTGCTGTCGCTTCGGCGTGCGACGCGTGTCCCCTGGGCCCACGCGCGAGTTTAAACTTTTCCCCGATTTTCAGATTTCCTTCAAACTTCAAATCCTTATAACTTTGGCTAGAAAGCTCCAAATTGAGTAAACCAAATTTTGCTGGATTCAGATCTTTGAGTACTATCCAGAAAATCAAGTGTCACTTCATGAAATTCCTTAATTCTCCAGAATTAATTCCTTAAAGTTTAAACTGTTAGGAATTTTAACTGGAGAATCCTTTGGAGAAAAATCCTGAAATTTTTCTGGGATGTTCACCAAAATATCCTTGAACTACCATAAAAATTTCAGATCCATTTGAGCTCATTTAGTCCACCTAATGGTGTGATTAGTAAAACTGTTCCAGAGAAAATAGAAAATGTTCAGAAACATTTTCAGAATTTTCTCTGAAATTGTTTAGCTCATATCTTTAGTTAGAGACTTCCAAATTAAGTAAGACCAACTCCATTAGAACCCTCTGAAAATCTAGTTTTCAGAAAGTCATAGTTTGTCTCATGAAAATCCTTAGAATACCCTAAAAGCCTGTAATTAAGGTCAAGGACATAATTAATTGTGGAGGGCTCAATTGAGCTTTGCTGCAACTAAAACTTGACCAAGTCTCTGTTTAGGTTGTAACCAAGCCACAGTAAAAGTTTCACAGTCATTAGGTCTGTCTAGCAAAGGTTATAGACTTCACAACTTCCAACTTAATACAAATGCATTAAATTAATACATGTATTGTTCTATCATGTAGTCGCTAAGGTCGAGGAGGAACCCGAAGTCCTAGACTTCGTTACTCCGGAGGAACAGCTAGCCTACGACCAAGAGCAGCAAGGCAAGCCCCGGTTTGCATTAACCATTTTATAAATTTTTATTGTTTTGAGCACATACTTGTTTTCTTTATGTTGTGCATCAGAGTCTTGTTTGGAAACCCCACTGCATAGCCAAGAAAACCATGGGTTGGGGTTTAGGATTGCAAACCCCGTTAGCCACTGCATTGCTAGGATAGAGTAGGATTCGGTACAAGTCGAGTAGTTGGAACTACTCGCGAGAATAGGCTAGAGGCACATTGCTCGGGTAGAGATAGCACATGATACACATGGCAAGAAAATGAGACCGAGCGGAGAGTAAGGGCAGCAGGACTTTGGGGCCTGTGTGCTGTAGCTCCGCTTGTGTCGATTGAGGACCGAGCCGTGTGCGGGCCTGTTGAACAAGCTAGAACAGTACCGAAGACCTACCGGCTATATGGGAACCGGGAAACTGATGTAACTCGGGTAGCTGGGTATTGAGGCATTGCCCGTCGTTCAGAGGGTAGGTTGAGAGCTCGAGGTGTAAATCAGCTGGCGGCACAGAGATGCGCGTGCAGGGACCTCTTGCTCGGGACGATGGGACCGGTTCAATATTTGGCTAACGGGTGAAAGGTAGTCGCGTACGGCGTCCGTGATGGTTGTTGTAGGCAACATCGAGTACGGGCGTACGTGACGGGTTGTTCGGGTAACCCTGCAGGTGTAAATCGATTATAATCGCCGTCCCTCGCGGTCAGTGAGTACCACTTGTTCACTGTACCGTGACGTAGAAAGAACAGGCTAGTTACATGTTAAAATGTTGCTGGTTGAAAGTTGGATATTGATTGTTAATGATATGTTGTAGCTTAGTGCTAACTAAAGTTCTTTTCAACTTTGGGCAAAGTACATGAGAGAAATGCGTTTCTTGTTTGATTGCGGCTCTCTCATGTGTCTTAGCGTAAAGTTCTCCACAACCTGCTGCTAAAAACTTGAAAGTAAGGTTCTACTAATTAGGCGAGTCCTTGCAAATGATTTTTACCTCATGCAACCCATCACCCTCATGTAGAAGTTTCATGTTTAGGTGAGACGGGTCAGACTTGCTGAGCCTTCGTGCTCACTGCTTGTGTTTGAAGCTTTTGCAGGGTTCTATGAGGAAGGGACTCCCGAAGAGGAGACGGAACCCCAGGAGGGGAACCCCGTCGAGTGGGAGTCGTGCACGCCGCAGAGTTAGTGTGCGAGTGTGCTAGCAAGGACACGTTCGAGGGCTGAACGTGCACTTGATGCTTAGTCTACGCCCGCGAGTGTGGACTAAACTTATTTTGATGTAAACATGTTAATAAACTTGTTTATGTAATAAAGCTTCCGCTTCCGCTTTGTACCTTTGACGTGTGTTATACGGTGTTGTGCAACGCAGCACCCCTCAGCGTGATCCTGGCTCGACAGGACCAGTGGGGTCGTGTCAGCGTGGTATCAGAGCTCGCTTGAGGTTTAACACAGTACAAAGGTCTTCTTTTTCAAAAATCCAGTGAGGAACGAGTTAGTAGCCCGTATAAGGATGTTATTAGTATATAGAAAGTGGCTTATTAACTTATTTGTTATGTCGGAAAATCGTGCATCTCGGGACGTTCATGTCTTGGGGGGTGCACGTAAGCGCTGTCCACCAGTGCGCACAAGCTGAAGGGTGGAGCCCCACGGGTGGCAGGTAACCCGACCCGCTTTGATATCCTCTACGACTCTTCATGTCGTTTGGGGTATTCGAGCAACGTCTGTCCCTGGCGTGCGTGGTGCAACATGGGAGACCCCGTCACGTGGTCTGAAACGTGAACACGTAACTCAAGGCGTGTTTGGCTTGAGAACATCCGGGCGAGTGATGACGGCCGGGTGTACAAACTGTATGGATTCCGGGCTCGGTGTGCAGCCGAGTCTGATGATTGTTTGAGTTTCTGCAGGTAGCCTTACCACGAAACGGTAGACGTGTAGCATCCGTGTGCGAGTGACGAGTAGTGCCACTGAACTAACGAAGCCGGCTAAATCCGGTATAGGTTTTTCCTTTGTGAGGACGTAGTACCGACATGATCTGGTGACGCCTCGACGTCACACCCAACTAAATGAACAACTTCATTTAAAAACTTGAAGGTTTTGATCCAAAGTAGTAAAACTTGATGTAACTCCTTCCCTTGAACAGGATATTCAAAGTTAATAAGTTTTCAACTTATAGGATGTTAAGGACAGAGCACTCTGTTTTCAGCTAAATCAAGGCTGAAGTTAATCAGAGGTTAGAGGTTGAGTTCTTTCGAGGTTGGGGTCGTATGATACATTTCTGGAAAGCTTTGGAGGAGCTTTACAACTTTTCTGTTGAGTTCCAGAGGTGTTTCATCCCTTAACCACTCGAAAAATGCAGTAGAGTTGAAACTGTCCAGAAATCAGGACGGAGCAAAGACTCTCTGTAGACTCTCTGTAAATTAAGCATAACTTCCTGCATAAAAATCCAAAAATAGAAAATGAGGTGGTTCTGGGAAGCTTATGAGATGGGTTACAACTTTGTAACAGAAAGTTTTGTCAGATTAGGAACAGAATTAACTGGAATTCTTGGATCAAATCAGTACCTAAGGCAGGGAGGTGCTGTCCAATTGTTCCCAGAAATTCTGTTAACTTTGACATCTCATAACTTTTGAACCAGAGCAGATCTTAGGCCAACCAAATACTTTCTGGAAAGCTATTGAAGTTAACTTTAACTTTGATGTTGAGCTCCAGGACTGGTTTTGCTTTTAACCTGGCCTAAATCAGATTGATATGGAAACTGGTCAGGGCTGTCATGGGAACAGCAGATCAGCAGTCAAATTTGTTTAAAAATTTGAACTATGTTTCCAAGTGTTAAGGGTTCAATGACATATCTTATGTTATAACTCAATGGTTTACTGTTTAAATAAATATTTGACATTTCTCAAATATATTTTTACAGATGGCAGCAGATAAACGGTTGGAGAACGGGTGGGTAGTTTCCCACTGTTCTGACCGTAGCGGCTACCCGGAAGCATTGTGGCAAATGCTCCAATATTTCGGGTACAACCAGATGCCGCAATACTTCGCCAAGGAGGAAGGCGAAGAGGGGAGCAAGACGTGGATGATCCATGTCGAGGTTCCCGCAGGACCTACGCCACCCGGTTGGGTGCCATTCACCGTCACGGTGAGAGGAAGACAACCGGAAGGGATGTGGCAATTGGCAGCCCGTGACACTATGTCACGTTTCTGCCAACTACACGTGCAGGCTATGGAGGGAACTCCATACGCACTCGTTCCGGTGGAGGGACGAGCTCAGCATGTGTGGGAAGAAAGGTACCTGGAGGCAACAGACCCGAGTTGCCCAAGGTACAACCCCGCGGAGGCAAATCTCAGCCTCCAAATGAGGGCGGGAAACGCTGTGATGGACAGCCAAGCTGTTCATACGGAGCATCTCGCCACCAAGCTCAAGGAGAGCGCAAGCCGTGGAGATCATTTTGAGAGTGCTCACAGTGCACTCCGCAATGTGCTCCTTCCGACGATCAAGCGACTGAATGAACAACACAATCAGTTGCGTCGTCTGAAGAAGGCAAAGAAGAAGAGCCGTGTTGACATTGCGGCGTTGCAAGAGCTGGTGCAGACCCTAACCCAGCAGAATGAGGACCTTGCTCAAGAGCGGGACGACGCTATTGAGGAAGGACAAGGCTGGGAAGAGGACTACAACCAGGCTATGGACGAGGTGCATGCATTGCAGGACCTCGTGCCCCCGGTATTGGGCGTACCGGTAGTCTTGGGTCTTCCAGCCATGGGAGAACCTGGAATGGGAGAAGAGGTGGTAGACCCCGAGCCACCAGCAGAGGTACCGGAGGAGGACGACCCACAGGAGGTCGAGTTCTACTCCGAGTAGGGGGTTACGGTTGCCAAGTAGGGCAGCTAGGGTAGCGTAACCCAACTTTTGTAATCGGTGACATGTCGTGTAGACAGTAGCGTATGTATAGGTAGTGACGACATGAGCACGACTTCTCGGAGATCCGAGAATAATGTATCTTGTATAAAGTTTATGCTTTATCAATATATGTGAATGTTGTGCAAGTTAATCATGCGTCGCTTCAATACTTACTCCTGTTTATGGAATTTTGAGTAAGACATGTGCTAATTGCTGCTGTGTTGAATTTCAGAATGACGCGTACTCGTGCCAACCCCGATGTTGGAGGTACTAGCCAAGGGGGAGAGACCTCCCAACCACCTCCCGAGGACTCCTCGGGACAGCAGCAGCAACAGCAACAGCAAACACCGCCACCGCCACTGCCAACGGTTACATTGGCCGACATTGTCGCGGCAATGGCGGGTTCACATCAGCAGCATACAGAGCTGCTGCAAACGTTAATTGCGAATACGTCTCGCCCAGAGAGACGTCAAGATCGTGAGGAGCGCCAACAGAGCTCCTACTCTGACTTCCTGGCGACTCATCCCCCTGTATTCTCAAGGGCGGATGAACCACTTGACGCGGACAACTGGCTCCGCGCCATAGAGATGAAGTTCGGGCTGCTCCAAATCAGCGAGCAGCGCAAGACTCAGTTCGCGGTCCAGCAGCTCCAAGGATCCGCGAGCGCGTGGTGGGCCAACTTTTGTGCTTCACAACCCACCGACCGAGTGATGACCTGGGCGGAGTTCCGGACGGCCTTCCGGGCCTATCATATACCGCCCGGTTTGATGAAGAGGAAGACGCAGGAATTCCTACACCTGCAACAAGGGAGCCGGAACGCGCTGGAGTACTCCAGAGCGTTCAACGATCTCGCACTCTACGCGTCGTATCACGCAGATACGGACGAGAAGCGGCGGGACCACTTTTACCAGGGGCTTAACCCGCTCCTGAAGGACAAGCTGGCGATGTTCAATCGCGGCAGCCTCAACGACATAATTGATGCTGCGATTGTTCAGGAAGACTCCGGCAAGGAGTTGGCGGCGGCAGAGCGAAAGCGAAGCGCGCCGCAGAGCAGCGGAGAAGGAGGCGGTCCTTCTCAGAAGTTTCGGATGGTGAATCGCCCACCATCAGGTCCGCGCTGGCAGCCACCACAGCGGTCGATGCCGTTCCGCGGTCGGCCGTATTCTTCACCGGCATTCCGGCCGGCACTGCCAGCACCACCGCAACAACAACAGCAGCAGCGGGCGATGCCGCGTGCGTTTGCACCTCCGCAACGCATGCCGGGCTTTCGTCCACCAAGTACTCCACCAGCAGCGGCCACATGTTACAAGTGTGGTCGTCCAGGACACTTCGCGAGCAGTTGCCCGGAGAGGCAAGGCGGCGGAGTGGCACCACAGTTTCCGGGGAGGAATCAACCCCGGAACCCTACTAATGCGCGGCGGGCGAACCCTAGGCCCGGTACTGTCCACCAGCTTGCCATTGAGGACGTGCCGGAGGGCGAGCCAATCCTTGCGGGTATGTTCCAACTCCACCAGCATCCCGCTATAATAATATTTGATTCAGGCGCCACGCATAATTTTATTAGCCAAGCTTTCATTGCTAAACACAGCTTGCCAATACTACCCACCGATAGTCCATATTTAATTTGTTCACCGGGTGGGAAGATTTCAGCAAGCGTAATGGTCTCCAAAGCACCATTATGCTTAGCGGGTAGAGTGTACCCCACGTCTCTCATTATCTTAGAGGGACAGAAGGTCGATGTCATCCTAGGGATGTCGTGGTTAAACCGCCACGGCGCTGTTTTAGACACCGTCCTCCGAGTCGTGCACTTAAACTCAGGAGTGCACGGTTCTCACTCATTATTTCTGGACAGTCCAGAAATAAAACTTCCAAGTGTCTATCAAGCCACAACCATCAGATTGGAAGACATTCCAGTGGTCCGAGAATTCCCTGATGTATTCCCGGATGATTTGCCGGGGATGCCACCCGATAGAGAGGTGGAGTTCAAGATTGAACTTGCACCGGGAACCATGCCAATATCCCGAAGGCCGTACAAGATGGCGCCCAAGGAGTTGGCTGAACTGAAGACTCAGCTCACGGACCTTCTGGAGAAGGGTTTTATTAGGCCGAGCTCCTCGCCATGGGGCTGTTCGGCATTATTTGTCAAAAAGAAGGATGAAACGTTGCGGCTTTGCGTGGACTACCGTCCATTAAATGCCGTAACCATCAAGAACAAGTACCCGTTGCCACGGATCGACATGTTGTTTGATCAGTTGGTCGAAGCAAAGGTCTTTTCCAAGATGGATTTAAGATCCGGGTACCATCAGATTAAGATCAGGGCTGAGGACATTCCAAAGACAGCTTTTTCGACAAGGTACGGACTTTATGAGTACCTGGTCATGTCCTTTGGCCTCACCAATGCTCCAGCTCACTTCATGTACTTAATGAACTCGGTGTTCATGCCGGAGCTGGACAAGTTTGTCGTGGTCTTCATCGACGACATCCTGGTATATTCCAAGTCGGAGGAAGATCACAAGAAACATCTGCGTATAGTCTTGCAACGGCTGCGGGATCACAAGTTATACGCAAAGTTCAGCAAATGCGAGTTTTGGATATCGCAAGTGCCTTTCCTCGGGCATATCATCTCAGCGGAGGGTATCGCTGTGGACCCGAGCAAGATCGCGCAAGTGCTGAATTGGAAATCCCCGAGAACTGTTCATGAGGTACGGAGTTTCCTCGGACTCGCGGGATATTATCGGAGGTTCATCCCAAACTTCTCGAAGATTGCTAAGCCAATGACGGAGCTGCTGAAGAAGGCTACCAAATATGTTTGGAGTCCAGCATGTGAAGCAGCATTCAAGGCTTTAGTCAAGCACCTGACATCAGCACCGGTTTTGGCGCAGCCAGACACAACAAAACCGTTCGATGTGTACTGCGATGCATCCGGCATTGGGCTCGGATGTGTGTTGATGCAAGACCGAAGGGTGGTCGCGTATGGGTCACGGCAGCTTAGGAATCATGAGCAAAATTATCCAACTCACGACTTGGAGCTCGCTGCCGTGGTACTTGCACTGAAAATGTGGAGGCACTACCTACTCGGTAACCTCGTACATTTATATACCGACCACAAAAGCCTCAAGTACATATTCACTCAGAAGGAGCTGAACATGAGGCAACGAAGATGGTTAGAACTGATAAAGGATTACGAGATAGAGATCCATTATCATCCGGGCAAGGCAAACGTTGTGGCAGACGCGCTAAGCCGCAAGTCACACGTCAATAATCTGACCATCACACCGTTGGAAGAGAGCGAACCACCACTCCATGTGATTCCACACGGAGCTCTCTACAACCTAGCTTTGATCCCCACCATCCGTGAAGAGATAGCGGCAGCCCAGAAGAATGACAAGGGCATGTCACATTTGCGGAGACGTGTAGACAGTGGGGAGTTGAAATGTTTCCGGAAGGACGGAGACGGCGTCCTATGGTTCAAGGACCGGATCGTCGTACCCCGAAACCCGGAGTTACGGAAGAAAATCTTTGATGAGGCTCACTTATCAAAGTTTTCTATTCACCCCGGCAGCAACAAGATGTATCAAGAACTCAGAAGCAAGTTTTGGTGGACACGGATGAAGCGAGAGACTGCAAAATACGTGTCCGAGTGTGATACATGTCGACGGGTGAAGGCAGACCACATGCGGAAACCGGGACTGCTGCAACCACTGGGCATTCCTGCCTGGAAGTGGGAGGACGTGAGCATGGATTTCGTCGTCGGTTTACCCACCACCTTACAGAAACATGATTCTGTGTGGGTGATCGTCGATCGGCTCACCAAAGTTGCCCATTTCATCCCGGTCAACACCAACTACAACGCCAAGAAGTACGCTGAACTGTACATCTCACGGATCCTATGCTTATACGGCGTACCCCGTACTATCGTATCGGACCGGGGCACTTTATTTGTGTCCCGTTTTTGGGAGCAGCTCCACGCTGCCTTGGGGACGAAGCTGATCCGTAGTTCAGCCTACCACCCGCAGACGGATGGGCAAACGGAGCGGGTAAATCAAGTCTTAGAAGACATGCTACGAGCTTGCGCTATCGACCACGGCAAGAACTGGGATGATCACTTGCCGTTAGCCGAGTTCTCGTACAACAATGGGTACCAAGCCAGCATCAAGATGGCGCCCTACGAGGCGCTATACGGGAGAAAATGCCGCACACCATTGAATTGGTGTGAGTCTGGCGAGAGGGTTACCTTCGGGATTGATCTTGTCAACAACGCGGAAGAAAAGGTTCGATTAATTCAAGCGAACCTAAAAGCCGCTCAATCCCGACAGAAACAGTATGCGGACCGGAGAAGGCGTCCGTTACAATTCGAAGCTGGAGACCACGTATATCTACGAGTGTCTCCAATGAAGGGCGTAAACAGATTTGGGGTGAGAGGAAAGTTAGCACCCCGATTCATCGGTCCATTCCAGATTACCGAAAGATGTGGATCGGTGGCATACCGGCTAAGATTACCAGAAGCACTTTCCGGTGTGCACGACGTCTTTCACATTTCCCAGCTGAGGAAGTGTCTCAAGCTATCAACTACCGTTCAGCTGGAAGACATTGAAGAACTGCAACCGGATCTCACCTATCGGGAGGAACCGGTGCAGATTATTGATGAAAAGGCCCGAACCACACGCAACCGTACGTTGTGGTTCTACAAGGTTCTGTGGAGTAATCACTCCATGGATGAAGCGACATGGGAGAGCGAAGAATTCCTTCGCACTAACTACCCCGACTTTCTCACGTCGCATATCCGGTAATTTTTCCACCGTCCTCTCTCTCATTTTCACCTTATAATCTCGGGACGAGATTCTTTTAAGGGGGGAGGAATGTAAGGGCCTCAGTTTTTGACACCCATTTGCAGTGTTCATCCCCACACCACACACCTCATTTGAGGAAAAATGATGAACACAAATAAAGAGCAAGTAACAATTATCAACATGCTCATTAGGGAACAAACTCACACATTGCAAAAGTGGTACTTCCCACATGTGATATAGATGGGCTGGACATATGAAAACTCCTACACTTTGCCAAGGATGTCCATGCCAAGTTTCACCCAAATTCAAAACATTTTTGAGGTCATCTTGGGTGTAGATAGGAAAGGGGCAGTTTGAAAACATATTCAAATTCAAACTGTTTTCACCCACTGAATTTAAAAGTGGAAGGCATATTCTTGCTCAGCACATTTTTGTGAGCTCACACACCAATTTTCACTCCATTTGGAGTTTATCTTGACATGAGCTAAGGGGGAGAAATTCAAACTTTATTTGAATTTCAAACTGCACTTGTGCTGAAATTCATTCAAACCAAACCTCATTTGAACTTTGATCAATTCAAATGGCTCTTGGGTGAATAATTTGAGTTGCCAAGGGTAGAATAGGGTTCACTGTTTACCACAGCTGTTAGGAATAAATTTCAGAGGTTAAAAGAGGAGTGGGACCCACATGTCAGCCTCAGCCTCAAAGCAAACCGACTGAACCACAGTTCAGTCGGTTCCCGGCTGTTGTGCGCGCGCGCCACCGAAGGGGGCAGCCGGCGCCAGCTCCTGCTGCGTGCCCCAAGCCGGAGACCAGACCGCCGGGCTATTTATTCCCTCCCCGGTGTGCTTCAGTCGCCATTCCTCGAGCTGCCGACGCACACGACTTGTTTTTCCCACTGCCATCGCCGCCGCTCGAGTTCCTGCTTGATCAAGCCGATCGCAGCTCCCTCTTTCCATTCCAAG
Source organism: Neostapfia colusana (assembly GCA_030760725.1). Classification (NCBI taxonomy): domain Eukaryota; kingdom Viridiplantae; phylum Streptophyta; class Magnoliopsida; order Poales; family Poaceae; genus Neostapfia; species Neostapfia colusana. The sequence goes on along the minus strand of JASWHV010000014.1, from coordinate 10,879,670 downwards.
GTCCCAGCAAGGTACTAGCAACCATCCTCCATCCTTCCCATTGATAGAAATCGATTGAAACCGAGTGATATCGGCTGTGTGCCGAAAGATCAAACTCGGAACTGGAAACCGCCGCACCTCGGGCTCTCGTGGACAGCCCAACCTGGGCGTTGTCACGCCCGAGCCAAGGCACCCTTGGACGCGCAAGTGATCGGTGCTGCTCACCCCCGAGCCACAGCTCGAGTGATTGCTCACCGGCGGCGAATTTCCACTTTTCCCCTTTCTGTGTGCAGAACGACCCTCGGGTACGATTCTGTTTAATTCGTGCTCTAGAAAGGATTAGAGGGCCTCAGGCCACTCCCACACGAACTAGACACGGTGACGCACAAGTTGCCTTCACAACTCTGGGCCGGAGAACTTCTGTGCCCGGCGTAATTCAAGGTCTACTAATGGCGGAACGCACGGGGGGTATCGGGCGCACGGTGAGGACCTATTTCGGGCCTTCCCCGAGCTGCCCCGAGTTCATGTCGACCTTCTCTGAGGTCCACTGATGCTCCCCGACCGGTTTCCCAAGTAGCTGAGGCACTAGGAGCATCAGCCGACATGGCCGAAGTCGTTCCGATATGGCGGCTCGTCGCCGACCATGCTCCGGCCGTTGTCATGAGCAGCTGACCCTCGGATCATGTTCCCCAAGTAAAAGTAGGCAGGGGCGGCCAGAATCAAGAAGTTTGAAGCTGTACAGCAGCCGGCGGCGAGCTCTCCGGCGAGGTCCCTCGGCGGCGGAGCGCGGGTGTCGCGAGGTTGAAGAAGGGGGTGGACCCCAGCTGTCAGCGGCCGATATTTTGAATCGGGATCCGGCTGCGGCCGGGATCAGGTGTGCTGGCGCGCAAAAGCCTTGTGGGCCGCGGTGTGCTGTCGCTTCGGCGTGCGACGCGTGTCCCCTGGGCCCACACGCGAGTTTAAACTTTTCCCCGATTTTCAGATTTCCTTCAAACTTCAAATCCTTATAACTTTGGCTAGAAAGCTCCAAATTGAGTAAACCAAATTTTGCTGGATTCAGCTCTTTGAGTACTATCCAGAAAATCAAGTGTCACTTCATGAAATTCCTTAATTCTCCAGAATTAATTCCTTAAAGTTTAAACTGTTAGGAATTTTAACTGGAGAATCCTTTGGAGAAAAATCCTGAAATTTTTCTGGGATGTTCACCAAAATATCCTTGAACTACCATAAAAATTTCAGATCCATTTGAGCTCATTTAGTCCACCTAATGGTGTGATTAGTAAAACTGTTCCAGAGAAAATAGAAAATGTTCAGAAACATTTTCAGAATTTTCTCTGAAATTGTTTAGCTCATATCTTTAGTTAGAGACTTCCAAATTAAGTAAGACCAACTCCATTAGAACCCTCTGAAAATCTAGTTTTCAGAAAGTCATAGTTTGTCTCATGAAAATCCTTAGAATACCCTAAAAGCCTGTAATTAAGGTCAAGGACATAATTAATTGTGGAGGGCTCAATTGAGCTTTGCTGCAACTAAAACTTGACCAAGTCTCTGTTTAGGTTGTAACCAAGCCACAGTAAAAGTTTCACAGTCATTAGGTCTGTCTAGCAAAGGTTATAGACTTCACAACTTCCAACTTAATACAAATGCATTAAATTAATACATGTATTGTTCTATCATGTAGTCGCTAAGGTCGAGGAGGAACCCGAAGTCCTAGACTTCGTTACTCCGGAGGAACAGCTAGCCTACGACCAAGAGCAGCAAGGCAAGCCCCGGTTTGCATTAACCATTTTATAAATTTTTATTGTTTTGAGCACATACTTGTTTTCTTTATGTTGTGCATCAGAGTCTTGTTTGGAAACCCCACTGCATAGCCAAGAAAACCATGGGTTGGGGTTTAGGATTGCAAACCCCGTTAGCCACTGCATTGCTAGGATAGAGTAGGATTCGGTACAAGTCGAGTAGTTGGAACTACTCGCGAGAATAGGCTAGAGGCACATTGCTCGGGTAGAGATAGCACATGATACACATGGCAAGAAAATGAGACCGAGCGGAGAGTAAGGGCAGCAGGACTTTGGGGCCTGTGTGCTGTAGCTCCGCTTGTGTCGATTGAGGACCGAGCCGTGTGCGGGCCTGTTGAACAAGCTAGAACAGTACCGAAGACCTACCGGCTATATGGGAACCGGGAAACTGATGTAACTCGGGTAGCTGGGTATTGAGGCATTGCCCGTCGTTCAGAGGGTAGGTTGAGAGCTCGAGGTGTAAATCAGCTGGCGGCACAGAGATGCGCGTGCAGGGACCTCTTGCTCGGGACGATGGGACCGGTTCAATATTTGGCTAACGGGTGAAAGGTAGTCGCGTACGGCGTCCGTGATGGTTGTTGTAGGCAACATCGAGTACGGGCGTACGTGACGGGTTGTTCGGGTAACCCTGCAGGTGTAAATCGATTATAATCGCCGTCCCTCGCGGTCAGTGAGTACCACTTGTTCACTGTACCGTGACGTAGAAAGAACAGGCTAGTTACATGTTAAAATGTTGCTGGTTGAAAGTTGGATATTGATTGTTAATGATATGTTGTAGCTTAGTGCTAACTAAAGTTCTTTTCAACTTTGGGCAAAGTACATGAGAGAAATGCGTTTCTTGTTTGATTGCGGCTCTCTCATGTGTCTTAGCGTAAAGTTCTCCACAACCTGCTGCTAAAAACTTGAAAGTAAGGTTCTACTAATTAGGCGAGTCCTTGCAAATGATTTTTACCTCATGCAACCCATCACCCTCATGTAGAAGTTTCATGTTTAGGTGAGACGGGTCAGACTTGCTGAGCCTTCGTGCTCACTGCTTGTGTTTGAAGCTTTTGCAGGGTTCTATGAGGAAGGGACTCCCGAAGAGGAGACGGAACCCCAGGAGGGGAACCCCGTCGAGTGGGAGTCGTGCACGCCGCAGAGTTAGTGTGCGAGTGTGCTAGCAAGGACACGTTCGAGGGCTGAACGTGCACTTGATGCTTAGTCTACGCCCGCGAGTGTGGACTAAACTTATTTTGATGTAAACATGTTAATAAACTTGTTTATGTAATAAAGCTTCCGCTTCCGCTTTGTACCTTTGACGTGTGTTATACGGTGTTGTGCAACGCAGCACCCCTCAGCGTGATCCTGGCTCGACAGGACCAGTGGGGTCGTGTCAATGGTCTTGGGTACCCCGTATAGGCACAGAATCTTCGCTATGTATAGCTCCGCATATTTGCCGGCATTGTAACGTGTATTCACCGGAATGAAGTGAGCCGTCTTGGTTAACCGATCAACGATTACCCATATGGAATCATGCTTGTTGGCTGTTAGGGGTAATCCCACAATGAAATCCATGCTCACATCTTCCCATTTCCATGCCGGGATCTTCAGGGGTTGCAGCAGCCCTGATTTCTTCATATGATCAGCTTTCACTCGTTTACACGTATCGCACTCGGATACGTACTTAGCTACCTCCCGCTTCATCCGCGTCCACCAAAATTTCTTTTTCAAATCTTGGTACATTTTGTTGCTGCCCGGATGAATGGAGTATTTGGACAAGTGAGCTTCATCGAGGATCTTTTTCCTCAACTCCATATCTCGGGGTACGACTATGCGGTCATTGAACCACAGCGTCCCCTCATCATCTTTCCGGAAACATTTAATTTCTCCATTGTCTATCCGTCTCCGGAGATGTGCCATGCCTTTATCCGTTTTCTGAGCTGCAATGATGTCCTCCCTAATAGTAGGGACGAGGGCAAGGTTGTACAGCGATCCATAAGGAACCAAGTATAAACTTGGCTCTTCCTCCTCCACCGGTGTAATGGTGAGGTGCTGGACATGCGATTTCCGACTCAGCGCGTCGGCAACCACATTCGCCTTGCCGGGGTGGTAATGGATCTCAATCTCATAATCTTTGATCAGTTCTAACCACCTCCTCTGCCTCATGTTCAGCTCCTTCTGGGTGAAAATGTATTTCAAGCTCTTGTGGTCGGTGTAGAGATGCACCAAGTTCCCCAGGAGATAGTGCCTCCACATTTTCAGCGCCAACACCACGGCAGCAAGTTCAAGATCGTGAGTCGGGTAGTGCTGCTCATGGTTCCGAAGTTGGCGTGAGCCATAAGCGACCACGCGTCCTTCCTGCATCAACACGCAGCCAAGCCCAATACCAGACGCGTCACAATACACGTCGAAGGGCTTTGTTGTATCCGGCTGAGCTAATACCGGGGCTGTTGTGAGATGCTTCACCAATGTTCGGAACGCTCCTTCACACGCCGTGTTCCAAACATATTTTGTCCCTTTCTTCAGCAACTCTGTCATCGGCTTAGCGAGCTTGGAGAAACTTGGAATGAATCTCCGGTAGTATCCCGCTAACCCGAGGAAGCTTCTGACTTCATGAACGGAAGTGGGAGCTTTCCATTTCAACACTTGCTCTATTTTACTTGGGTCAACCGCAATGCCTTCAGCTGAGATGATATGTCCCAAGAATGGCACTTGGCTGATCCAAAATTCGCATTTGCTGAACTTGGCGTAGAGCTTGTGGTCTCGCAATCGTTGAAGAACGATCCGTAAGTGTTCGGCATGCTCGGCTTCTGTCTTGGAGTAAACCAAGATATCGTTGATGAACACTACCACGAACTTGTCCAGCTCCGGCATGAACACCGAGTTCATGAGATACATGAAATGGGCTGGAGCATTTGTGAGACCAAAGGACATGACGAGATATTCGTATAAGCCGTATCTCGTCGAGAACGCCGTCTTCGGGATATCCTCCGCCCGGATCTTGATCTGGTGATATCCAGAGCGAAGGTCCATCTTTGAGAATACACTTGCCCCCACCAGTTGATCAAACAAGATGTCAATACGGGGCAGTGGGTACTTATTCTTGATGGTGACGGCGTTGAGCGGCCGGTAATCCACACACAGCCTCAGGGTCTCATCCTTCTTCTTCACGAATAGCGCCGAGCATCCCCAAGGCGAGGAACTTGGCCTAATGAAACCCTTGCTCAACAGATCATTGAGCTGTTCTTTTAGTTCCGCCAGCTCATTTGGAGCCATCTTGTATGGTCTCCGTGATATGGGCGTAGTTCCGGGTGCAAGTTCAATCTTGAACTCGACATCCCGCTCAGGTGGCATGCCCGGAAGATCATCCGGGAACACATCAGGATACTCCCGGACTACGGGGATGTCTTCTAACTTGAGAACTTCAGCACTATTAATTGCTAAAACTTCCCGGACTGGCATGTCTAACACCATGGAATGCGGACGGTGGAATGGAGAATTTAAGTGAACCGTCCGTGTCCGAGTCTCTAGGACAGCGCCATGGTATTGCAGCCATGACATCCCTAAGATTGCATCAATCTTTTGTCTCATAAGGATTATCAAGGTGGTGGGATATAGTTTCCCACCTAAGCACAGAGGTGCCTTTGGAATCATCATATTAGCTGAAATCTTCCCTCCCGGTGAGCATATCATATAAGTGCAGTCGGTTGGGAAGACTTGCAATTGATGTTTAGCCACATAGGATGCACTTATAAAGCTGTGGGTTGAACCCGAATCAAATAATATGACTATGGCTTGATGGTTGAGAGTAAACGTACCCGCCAGCACGTTGTCTCCCTCTGGGGCGTCCTCATTGTCGAGGTTGCGGACGCCTCCAGTCCGCTGACCAACCTTCTTCACCGGAGGTCGGCCTCGAGCACCGCCCTGGAACTGGGCTTGCCCGCTGCTCTGCTGCCCCTGGGGCGTAGGTGCGTCGTTACAGAATCAAAATTCAGAATTATAACAAGTAAGTTAGCAATGCCACTTTAAGTAACTATACTACTATAGTCCTTATGTGGGCCTAATACCGTTTCCTCACCGTATCCTAAGTTTCTGTCGTAATACGCTCCTTATTCCGTGCGCTATTACCAATGCGGCTCTGATACCACGCTGAGGAGGCCCGACCTCGATCACGGGGTCGTGCCGCCTTGCCCGAGGAATCGCATTGGGTGGTGCCGTGTTGTGCGGCACCCAACAGCACACATATATAAGGAACACAGTATTACATAAATCAAAAGCGGAAGGTTACAATTATTCTTTGTAAATAATTTACACAAATTAGCTACAGCGGAAGTCTATAACCAGCTCACGTTGAATAACTATGAAGCACCGAGAAGAGGTCCAGCCCGCGGACTCCTCTCGCTAGCAACACGAAGACAAGGCAGCGGCTAGGTTCTCCAAGTGTGACATGACTTGGAAGTTTCCGAGTCTCACCGGACAACCTTCTTTGTAGCGTTGATGTTTACCTGCAAAACCACTTAAATAGCAAGAGTGAGCACAAAGGCTCAGCAAGACTTAACCGTCTCTCCTAAAGCATGAAACTCTACATGAACGTAACCTAAGACCTGTCCTGTAATTTGCGAAAAGACTCGCCTACGAGTTCATCCTTAACTTTCAGATTTTAGCCATAATAGTAGTGACCTTGCGCCCAGCAACATTGGAACTCCACAATCAAACAAGAAACGCTTCATTCCAATGTTACTTGTGTAAAAGCCCAAGAAAAGGGACTTGCAAAAACTTTTCTGCACCGCACAACACCACAGTTTTGTTGTGGATAGATTGTGAAATATTGGGAAGAGCAAGTAACCTCTATCAAAGAAGTGGTTAGAGGGGAAACTTACACTTTCACAACATGGGAAAATTCTACACATATGATCACACATGAGAGGGTGTTTCCCAAACTGTTGCATTCAAATTCAGGATTTGCAGCAGCTAAAACAAGGAGTAAAGGGCATACTTGGATTCCTCAGGTTCAAATTAGTGGGGAGGCAGAGTCTCAATAATTTTTGAAAAGGTTGGCCACCCATTTTTCCAAAAAGGATCCAAATATGCAAAGAATTCAAATATACATTTGAATTTGGGGGAAATGAGCTTAACCATACAAATGTAGGTCAGTTTCAAACTCCAAATATTTGAATTCATCTCTGGCTAAGCTTTGGAGATCTTTTGAGGGGTGGGGGAGCACTGACAAGTGGGTCCCACATGTCATTGGAGAGGTTAAAATGGCACAAAAGTCAACAGCCTTAGGGGCTAAGTGTTACACTCGGAACAGAGCCGAGGCTCCACCGTGACACACCGCGAAAACGCCGGGCGCCACCTCCTGCTCTCCCCTCGCGCGCTGGCGAGCTCCTTGTGGGGGCGCAGTAACTCCCAGCCGTGCCCCAGCTCGCCACGACTACGAACCGACCCCCAGTCACCGCCCTCTCGCACGACAGAGCGCCGAGGAGCCGCCGCTGTGATCCACTCGCTCGAGAGCGATCGTCTCTCGTGTACCAACGTCGGCAACTCAGCAAACCAACATCCTCAGACCTCCCACACCCTCCCCGCATCACTTCCAGTCGAGTTGAACCACTACCCACCGAGAAAAACCACGTTTTCGTGGCCGCCGGGGAGAACCGAGCAAAGGTGCTCCCGTGGGCAGCTCGGCAGAAGACTTGTCATGACCAAGGAGGAGCAGTTTTGGACACGCCTAGACTCCACGCTGCTTGACCCCAAAGCCTAGAACCAGTGACCGATCATCGCCGGCGAATTTCGCAAAACGTCTTCAACCGGTGCAGAACTACCCTCAGGTAAGAAACCCACAAATTCCCGACGTATGATTGCTTAGAGTTTATCAAACTGCACACACAGGAGCTAGACTGGATGGCGCCCAAGTTTGCTCCGCAACCCTAGCTTAATTTTGGCTATAGCCGGCGTATTTCCCGGTTTTCCAGCCGCGGTTATGGCGGGAAAGGTCGGGCTCACGGTGACGACTAGGTTAGAGCTCTCCCCGAGCCCTAGCATGGCCTTGTCGACCTTCCATGAGATCCCCCGTTGCTGTAGAGCCTTTCTACCGAGGTTTTGGTGGGCTACGATGACCGGGCGCCATAACTGAAGAGAGTCCGATCCGCTGCACCGTCGCCAGCTAGGTTAGGACCACCGCCGACCAGAGCAGGCGGTACCAGCGTGTTCAGCGCGCAAAAATAGGCCCAAGCGGCGAGTTTCCGGCCGGGAGGCGGTCGGGAAGCCAAGTCCGGCGAGCAGCCGAGGTGTGCCGGCGAGGGGGCGGCGCGGGAAACAGGGCGGGCGCGAGGAAGAAGACGAGCCGGCCGGGCCCGCTCGTCAGTCTCTCGCGACACAGTGTGGGGATTTTCTGTTGCACCGGATCGGCTGTGAACGCGCGGAAAACAATCCTGTGGCGCAGCCGAGGTGATGACACGTGGAAGCCGGGCCCGCTGTCAGAAATTTGAACTTTCCCGGTTAATTCGAATTCCAGAAATTTCCCAAACTTTAGAGCTCCATAACTTCTGCTAGGAAGCTCCAAATTTAGTGATTCAAATTGGGTTGGATTCATCTTGCCTAGCTCTGTCCAGATATACAACCCAATTTGTATGAAACCCATTAATTAATTCTGGAAAATTCTTTAAAGCTTTTCAGCAAAAGAATTTTAGAGGGAGTTTGGTTCATCCAAAAATCCCCAAATTTTGCCAGAATGTTCTTTAGGACATTAGTAAACCCCTGAAAAGTTTCATACCATTTGGAGTTGATGTGGTCAGAGGAATTCAAATTGGAAGGTGCTGTGTTCATTTGAATGCAGAAACATTTTCAGAGAATTTCCAAAACTTGGAAATTCAATTCTGGGCAAACCTTAACTCCAAAAATGCTAGGAAAATTCATGCAAACTCTAGGAGCTATAATTGAAATTGTAGTTCACTAAGTTGGGTATGAACAGGGGTCTGACCTCAGAATTAATTCCTCCTTGCTTATTTGCTAAGGAAATTATTCTGAGCAAACCACTCCATGAAAAGTGCTAAGGTTTGGTCCAGAGGGTTTTCTTGTGACAAGGAACTCACATGAAAATTCTCAGCTCCATTGGAGCTCTAGACCACCCCTGTCCTGTTTACCCACTTAAGGGATTAAGATGGAAAAGGGGGAAAACCACTTAGCATTTATTCATGTGACTAAGTCCAAGCCAAACCACCAACACCAGTTCATCTTTAAATTCTTAAACAAAGTTCCAGGTGTTAGAGGCTGGTTATTAAAACTAATAACAGTAACCTTACAATAACTTGTATGCATATTAATTAACATGTAATATTGCATAAACGTGTAGCCGTTGAAGAAGAGACCCCGGAGGTGCTGGACTTCCTCCTTCCGGACGAAGACTTAACTCCTGACCAGCAGCAACAAGGCAAGCCCCGGTTTGCATTAACCCTTTTATAAGTTTTCTTTTGTTTACATGAGTCATATGAAGTATGTATGTGCATTAGGTGTAGGATGAATGGAACCCCACTTGCATAACTAAAGGCTCCTAAAAGAGTGAGGGTAGTGTCTAAGACCTCGAGTAGACAGGCTATGCTTAATGATTCATAGGACTTCGGTACAAGTCGAGTAGTTGGAATCTACTCACGAGATAGGCTTGGGACACACGGGTTCGGTTGAGTGTCGTGAGATCACTTTAGTAATGAAAATAAGACTAGACAGGGGCTAGGGCGCAGCAAGAGGGAGTCTTGTGTGTGCAGCCCTGTCCGTGTCGATTGAGGACCGAGCCGTGTGCGGCCCACGCTGATCAAGTTTGAACGTACCGAAGGCATATCGGATATATGGGCCCCGATAAACCAACGTAGCCTAAACCTCCGGGCGTCGAGGCATAGCACACCGATTTATAGGTGTAGGTTGAGGGCAGCAAGGTGGAAATCTGCCAACGGGCATAGAGAGATGCTCCGTGTGGGGAACCTCCTGCTCGTTTCGGTGCGACCGGTTCGACGTTTGGGCTGTTGGGTGAAAGGTTGTCCCGTACGACATCGAGTGAGCGTGCTGTGCAGCTCCACGGATGGGCGTACGTGACGTGCTCTTTGGGTCTCCCTGCAGGTGTATATCGAGTCGATTCGCCGTCCCTCGCGGTGAAGAGTACCACTTGGTCACTGAGTCGTGACGTAGATTAATGGATGAAATATGTTGATTCCATGATGCTGATTGATATAATTGTATTGCTACATGTGTGCCACCAAATACTGCTTACTAAATTTCAGATTTCATGAACTGTTAACTTGTTGCTAAAAGATGAACTAAGGATGAACTTGTAGGCGTGTCCTTTTGCTGAAATGTTACTATCCTATGTCCATTGTACACCTCATGTAGAGTTTCATGCTTAGGTGAGTCGGTTAAGCCTTGTTGAGCCTTCGTGCTCACGGTTGCTGCTTAAGTGTTTTTCAGGTGAGGAGCCACCCACGGACTCGGAGTACGAGTCCACCGGCGAGGGTTACCCTCCGTCGGGGACCACGGCTGAGTGGGAGCCATACACGCCGCGCTGAGCTGAGGAGTGCAGCTAGTGTGGGTTGCCCTAGGGCTGGGCAACCAACTTTTGCTAAATAGGTGGGCGTGAGTTGTATAGTGTAGACTTCCGCTGTGTAAGATAAACAATAGTTGTAACTGAAGTTTGTACCTGTTTGTACAGTTTCAGTTGTTTTTCCCATGTAATATATTATGTTCTTATGACGTGTGCTGTCGGGTGTCGCATCGCGTGGCACCACCCTCTGCGATCTTGGATGAGCGGATTCCGGTCCGCCACAGCCTGGTATCAGAGCTGCAGTGGGGATAGCACAGTACTAAAGGACTGCATTATGGGAAAAACTTAGGTATACGGTGAGGAATCGGTAGCTGCCCAAGTAAGGACTATATTAGCATAGTTACTTAAAGTGGCAAAGACTAACCTATGTGTTATAATTCTGAATTTCAATTATGTAACGACGCACCTACGCTCTGGTAAGTATGGTAAGGAACGCCACCGAAAGCGGTTCAATTTCGGTTAGCTCTCCCTGACGAGGAACGTGGTTCAGGGATTTGTCTCATAGCTTGGTGTGAGACGTCAATATGAACCTCTTGAACTCTTCATGTTCCTGATTTCATATGAAACGCTGATCCCTAGCGTGCATTAGGCAAGTAAGTGGAGACCCCATCGTGTGGTCAGTAACGCGAGAGTGTGTTCGTCTGGAAATAGCCCAGGAGGACATACGCAGCGCTTGCCATCGGCGTGCCCTGCAGGGCAGTAGGTGGTATCTGTTGGGTTGATAACATTCCCAACCGTGACGACCCGTTCATGACATACTCGGGTTCCCCGTCGTGTGGTGTTGAAACACGATCACGTACCTTGAGACGTGACCTAACTCAGGGACGGCCGTATGACAATGATACGGGCGTTTGTATTTACTTCTAAATATGGAACTGCCTGAAATGAATAACCATTGAGTGCACCATTATTGTGTGGCCTTCTGCAGGTACTAACCACGTAAGTATCCGTGTAGTAAACGTGTGCGAGAGACCGTTTAGTGCCACATTTGAGACGTATATGCCGGTAAAGTCCGGTTAGGAATTTCTTTTGTGAGGAACGTAGTACCGAGATATTGTAGGCATATGCATGAGAATAATGATAAAAAAGAATTAAAATCTATAGGTTCAACATCTAGGACCCTGGTTGGGTATAAAAATGGGATAGTGAAGTAGGATAGCCAAATGGATGAAAAACAGAGTGCTCTGTTTTGGACAGCAAGTTTGCTGATCTTCAACAGGGCATAACTCACGGGTCCTTTAGGCCAAAGAGGTGTGCTATATGGTTCTGGGGAGGTATTGAAGTACTCTACAACATTGTTGTAGACTTCCAGAGCTGAAACTCACCGTAATATGGCTTAAATCCCCGAGGAATGTAAACTGTCCAGAACCAGGACAGAGTTAAACATTCTCTGGACTGTTCGGTTTTTTCAAACATAACTCCCAGTAGAAAAATCTAAAATTGTCATATAATACATCCTTAGAAAGAGTAGAAGATGTGTGACATCTTTGCAATTCAAAGTTTCTGAAATTTCAGCACGGATTTCAGTGGAAACCAGGGTTGAAAACAGCCACTTCCAAGGGAGGTGCTGCTAAAATTCTTCCAGAAATTCTGCTGACTTTGAATTAGCATAACTTTTTAACCAAAGCTGATCTGGGGGCAAATGAGTACTCGTTGGAAAGATACTGAAGTTAACTTTAACTTTGGTATTCAACTTGAGTCATGAAAATGCCCATAAACGGATCAAAACTTGGAATAGGTAGAGACTGGTCATTCTGACGGAAGAATGACAGTTGAACTCATTGGAGAGGGTGTCGTACCCTAAGGGTGGTATATGTGATGACAACGCGATAATAATGTCTCGTAGAGACCAAACCCAGTTATGGTGAGCTTCCAAAGAGGGGGTTCATCATGTTGGATTAAACTAACTTGTGTTTGGTCTGGTAATGGTGTAGCTTGTGCAAAGTTATTACATTATCTATTTACGAGATATTTCACATGTTTTGTTGTCATAATGTTTTTACGCCCATTTCTATTGGACTGCATGCAAAATGTTGCGGGACTGATGTGTAATGTCGTGTGGTTGCAGATGGTTCGTACTAGGACCACGCACGAGGTTGGTGGCTCTAGCCAACAGGGAGGTGATGACTCCCAGCCACCGGCCTACGACAGCACCCCGCAGCAGCAGCCACCACCGCCGCCTCCGCTTACTCTAGCGGATGTGATAGCGGCATTGGTGGGAGGTCGTGAGGAGCAGACCGACCTGCTCCGCACGATCGTGCAGAATACGTCCCAGGCGGGGGGACGTCAAGATAGAGGGCCTCGGGAGCCCCGTGATGTGTCGTACTCGGATTTCATGAGTACGCACCCTCCAGTGTTCACCGAAGCTGAAGAACCACTGGAGGCTGACAACTGGCTGCGGACCATCGAGTCCAAGTTTGGGCTGCTCCAGTGTACGGAGCGGCAGAAGACCCTGTTCGCAGCACAGCAGCTCCACGGTGCCGCTGGTGCGTGGTGGGCGAATTATGTTGCCTCACGTCCGGCTGGCCATGCCGTGGAATGGCAAGAGTTCCGGGAGGCGTTCCGTGCCTATCACATCCCTCCCAGAATAATGAAGAGGAAGTTCCAAGAATTTTTGGAACTGAAGCAGGGCGGGAGGAGTGCCCACGACTACTCCCGTGCCTTCAACCATCTGGCGCAGTATGCGTCAGACTACATCTCCACGGAGGAGAAGAAGAGGGAGCACTTCTATCGGGGGTTGCACCCCAAAATGAAGACCCATCTCGTACAGTGGAACCGCGGCACATTCAACGACCTAGTCAATGCCGCCATCATGCAAGAGGACACTCAGCGGGAGTTAGCAGCTGAGCAGAGGAAGCGCAGCGCTCCACCTAGCAGCGGTGGGGGTGGCGCTCCCCAGAAGTACCGTATGGTGTATCGGACACCATCCGGGCAGCAGTGGCAACCACCGGTGCGACCGCAACGGTTCGGGGGACGTCCCTTTCAGGCACCTCCGTTCCGTCCGCCGATGCCACCACCAAGACAGCAACAGCAGACGGTACCCCGGGCGTTTCCACCGCCACAACGCGCCCCGGGTTTCCATCCACCGATTAGCGGGGGACCGCCCCGTTTCACCTGCTTCACGTGTGGCCAGGCGGGCCACTTCGCGAAGGACTGTCCCCAGGGGCAGCAGAGCAGCGGGCAAGCCCAGTTCCAGGGCGGTGCTCGAGGCCGACCTCCGGCGAAGAAGGTTGGTCAGCGGACTGGAGGCGTCCGCAACCTCGACAATGAGGGCGCCCCAGAGGGAGATAACGTGCTGGCGGGTACGTTTACTCTCAACAATCAAGCCATCGTCATATTATTTGATTCTGGTGCAACCCACAGCTTTATAAGTGCATCCTATGTGGCTAAACATCAATTGCATGTCTTCCCAACCGACTGCACTTATATGATATGCTCACCGGGAGGGAAGATTTCAGCTAATATGATGATTCCAAAGGCACCTCTGTGTTTAGATGGGAAACTATATCCCACCACCTTGATAATCCTTATGGGACAAAAGATTGATGCAATCTTAGGGATGTCATGGCTACAATACCATGGCGCTGTCCTAGAGACTCGGACACGGACGGTTCACTTAAATTCTCCATTCCACCGTCCGCATTCCATGGTGTTAGACACGCCAGTCCGGGAAGTTTTAGCAATTAATAATGCTGAAGTTCTCAAGTTAGAAGACATCCCCGTAGTCCGGGAGTATCCTGACGTGTTCCCGGATGATCTTCCGGGCATGCCACCTGAGCGGGATGTCGAGTTCAAGATCGAAGTTGCACCCGGGACTACACCCATAGCACGGAGACCATACAAAATGGCTCCAAATGAGCTGGCTGAACTGAAAGAACAGCTCAATGATATGTTGAGCAAGGGTTTCATTAGGCCGAGTTCCTCGCCTTGGGGATGCTCGGCGTTGTTCGTGAAGAAGAAGGATGAAACCCTGAGGCTGTGTGTGGATTACCGGCCGCTCAACGCCGTCACCATCAAGAATAAGTACCCACTGCCCTGCATCGACATATTGTTTGATCAACTTGTGGGTGCCAGTGTGTTCTCCAAGATGGACCTTCGCTCTGGATATCACCAGATAAAAATCCGGGCGGAGGATATTCCGAAGACGGCATTCTCGACGAGATATGGACTATATGAATATCTCGTCATGTCCTTTGGTCTCACAAATGCTCCAGCCCATTTCATGTATCTCATGAACTTAGTGTTCATGCCGGAGCTGGACAAGTTCGTGGTAGTGTTCATCGACGACATCTTGGTTTACTCCAAGACCGATGCCGAACATGCCAAACACTTGCGGATCGTTCTTCAACGATTGCGAGACCACAAGCTCTACGCCAAGTTCAGCAAATGCGAATTTCGGATCAGCCAAGTGCCATTCTTGGGACATATCATCTCAGCTGAAGGCATTGCGGTTGACCCAAGTAAAATAGAGCAAGTGTTGAAATGGAAAGCTCCCACTTCAGTTCATGAAGTCAGAAGCTTCCTCGGGTTAGCGGGATACTACCGGAGATTCATTCCAAGCTTCTCCAAGCTCGCTAAGCCGATGACAGAGTTGCTGAAGAAAGGGACGAAATATGTTTGGAACACGGCGTGTGAAGGAGCCTTCCAAGCATTGGTGAAGCATCTCACAACAGCCTCGGTCTTAGCTCAGCCGGATACAACAAAGCCCTTCGACGTGTATTGTGACGCGTCCGGTATTGGGCTTGGCTGCGTGTTGATGCAAGAGGGACGTGTGGTCGCTTATGGCTCACGCCAACTTCGGAACCATGAGCAGCACTACCCGACTCACGATCTTGAACTTGCTGCCGTGGTGTTGGCGCTGAAAATGTGGAGGCACTATCTCCTGGGGAACTTGGTGCATCTCTACACCGACCACAAGAGCTTGAAATACATTTTCACCCAGAAGGAGCTGAACATGAGGCAGAGGAGGTGGTTAGAACTGATCAAAGATTATGAGATTGAGATCCATTACCACCCCGGCAAGGCGAATGTGGTTGCCGACGCACTGAGTCGGAAATCACATGTCCATCACCTCACCATTACACCGGTGGAGGAGGAAGAGCCAAGTTTATACTTGGTTCCTTATGGATCGCTGTATAACCTTGCCCTCATCCCTACCATTAGGGAGGACATCATTGCAGCTCAGAATACGGATAAAGGCATGGCACATCTCCGGAGACGGATAGACAACGGGGAAATCAAATGTTTTCGGAAGGATGATGAGGGGACGCTATGGTTCAATGACCGCATAGTCGTACCCCGGGATATGGAGTTGAGAAAGAAGATCCTCGATGAAGCTCACTTGTCCAAGTACTCCATTCATCCGGGCAGCAACAAAATGTACCAAGATTTGAAAAAGAAATTTTGGTGGACACGAATGAAGCGGGAGGTAGCTAAGTACGTATCCGAGTGTGATACGTGTAGACGAGTGAAAGCTGATCATATGAGGAAATCAGGGCTGCTGCAACCCCTGAAAATTCCAGCATGGAAATGGGAAGATGTGAGCATGGATTTCATTGTGGGATTACCCCTAACAGCCAACAAGCATGATTCCATATGGGTGATTGTTTACCGACTGACCAAGTCAGCTCACTTCATCCCCGTACATACACACTTCCATGCCAACCGATATGCGGAGTTATACATTGCCAGGATTCTATGCCTGCATGGTGTACCCAAGACCATAGTCTCAGACCGAGGTGCATTGTTTGTATCTCGCTTTTGGGAGCAGTTGCACGCTGCCTTGGGTACTAAACTAATCAGGAGCTCCGCTTATCACCCTCAAACAGATGGCCAGACAGAGAGGGTGAATCAAGTTCTGGAAGACATGTTGAGAGCATGTGCCATCCACCATGGTAGGAACTGGGATGATCACCTACCATTGGCGGAATTCTCGTACAATAATGGCTATCAGGCGAGTATCAAGATGGCACCCTACGAAGCTCTCTACGGTCGCAAGTGCCGCACCCCGTTAAATTGGTGCGAGTCCGGTGAAAGGGTCACATTCGGGGTTGATGTGGTGAACGACGCCGAAGAGCGCGTTCGGACAATTCAAGCCAATTTAAAAGCCGCTCAATCCCGGCAGAAGAGCTACGCTGATAAGAGGCGTAGGCCGTTGCACTTTGACGTTGGGGAACACGTGTACCTCCGCGTGTCTCCGATGAAGGGCGTGCACCGGTTCGGTGTGAAGGGGAAGCTCGCTCCCTGTTTTATTGGACCCTACGCTATCACCGAGAAGTGTGGACCAGCAGCGTATCGATTGGAGTTACCGGCATCCCTTGCTGGTGTCCATGATGTTTTCCATGTTTCGCAACTGCGAAAATGTTTGAAGCATACAGCTGCTGTTCCTACCGAAGATATCGGCGAGCTGAAACCGGATTTAACTTATGATGAGTATCCGGTGGCTATTCTTGATGAAAAAGCCAGGACCACACGCAGCAGAACGTTGTGGTTCTACAAAATACTCTGGAGCAACCACACCGCCGAAGAAGCGACGTGGGAGAGCGAGGAGTTCCTTCGCTCAAGCTACCCGGAGTTCATGGCTTCTCAACACGGGTAAGTCCCCATTATATCGCTATCTCTTCTTTTATAATCTCGGGACGAGATTCTTTTAAGGGGGGAGGGATGTAAAAGCCCAAGAAAAGGGACTTGCAAAAACTTTTCTGCACCGCACAACACCACAGTTTTGTTGTGGATAGATTGTGAAATATTGGGAAGAGCAAGTAACCTCTATCAAAGAAGTGGTTAGAGGGGAAACTTACACTTTCACAACATGGGAAAATTCTACACATATGATCACACATGAGAGGGTGTTTCCCAAACTGTTGCATTCAAATTCAGGATTTGCAGCAGCTAAAACAAGGAGTAAAGGGCATACTTGGATTCCTCAGGTTCAAATTAGTGGGGAGGCAGAGTCTCAATAATTTTTGAAAAGGTTGGCCACCCATTTTTCCAAAAAGGATCCAAATATGCAAAGAATTCAAATATACATTTGAATTTGGGGGAAATGAGCTTAACCATACAAATGTAGGTCAGTTTCAAACTCCAAATATTTGAATTCATCTCTGGCTAAGCTTTGGAGATCTTTTGAGGGGTGGGGGAGCACTGACAAGTGGGTCCCACATGTCATTGGAGAGGTTAAAATGGCACAAAAGTCAACAGCCTTAGGGGCTAAGTGTTGCACTCGGAACAGAGCCGAGGCTCCACCGTGACACACCGCGAAAACGCTGGGCGCCACCTCCTGCTCTCCCCTCGCGCGCTGGCGAGCTCCTTGTGGGGGCGCAGTAACTCCCAGCCATGCCCCAGCTCGCCACGACTACGAACCGACCCCCAGTCACCGCCCTCTCGCACGACAGAGCGCCGAGGAGCCGCCGCTGTGATCCACTCGCTCGAGAGCGATCGTCTCTCGTGTACCAACGTCGGCAACTCAGCAAACCAACACCCTCAGACCTCCCACACCCTCCCCGCATCACTTCCAGTCGAGTTGAACCACTACCCACCGAGAAAAATCACGTTTTCGTGGCCGCCGGGGAGAACCGAGCAAAGGTGCTCCCGTGGGCAGCTCGGCAGAAGACTTGTCACGACCAAGGAGGAGCAGTTTTGGACACGCCTAGACTCCACGCTGCTCGACCCCAAAGCCTAGAACCAGTGACCGATCATCGCCGGCGAATTTCTCAAAACGTCTTCAACCGGTGCAGAACTACCCTCGGGTAAGAAACCCACAAATTCTTGACGTATGATTGCTTAGAGTTTATCAAACTGCACACACAGGAGCTAGACTGGATGGCGCCCAAGTTTGCTCCGCAACCCTAGCTTAATTTTGGCTATAGCCGGCGTATTTCCCGGTTTTCCAGCCGCGGTTATGGCGGGAAAGGTCGGGCTCACGGTGACGACTAGGTTAGAGCTCTCCCCGAGCCCTAGCATGGCCTTGTCGACCTTCCATGAGATCCCCCGGTGCTGTAGAGCCTTTCCACCGAGGTTTTGGTGGGCTACGATGACCGGGCGCCATAACTGAAGAGAGTCCGATCCGCTGCACCGTCGCCAGCTAGGTTAGGGCCACCGCCGACCAGAGCAGGCGGTACCAGCGTGTTCAGCGCGCAAAAATAGGCCCAAGCGGCGAGTTTCCGGCCGGGAGGCGGTCGGGAAGCCAAGTCCGGCGAGCAGCCGAGGTGTGCCGGCGAGGGGGCGGCGCGGGAAACAGGGCGGGCGCGAGGAAGAAGACGAGCCGGACTTGGAAATTCAATTCTGGGCAAACCTTAACTCCAAAAATGCTAGGAAAATTCATGCAAACTCTAGGAGCTATAATTGAAATAGTAGTTCACTAAGTTGGATATGAACAGGGGTCTGACCTCAGAATTAATTCCTCCTTGCTTATTTGCTAAGGAAATTATTCTGAGCAAACCACTCCATGAAAAGTGCTAAGGTTTGGTCCAGAGGGTTTTCTTGTGACAAGGAACTCGCACGAAAATTCTCAGCTCCATTGGAGCTCTAGACCACCCCTGTCCTGTTTACCCACTTAAGGGATTAAGATGGAAAAGGGGGAAAACCACTTAGCATTTAACCATGTGACTAAGTCCAAGCCAAACCACCAACACCAGTTCATCTTTAAATTCTTAAACAAAGTTCCAGGTGTTAGAGGCTGGTTATTAAAACTAATAACAGTAACCTTACAATAACTTGTATGCATATTAATTAACATGTAATATTGCATAAACGTGTAGCCGTTGAAGAAGAGACCCCGGAGGTGCTGGACTTCCTCCTTCCGGACGAAGACTTAACTCCTGACCAGCAGCAACAAGGCAAGTCCCGGTTTGCATTAACCCTTTTATAAGTTTTCTTTTGTTTACATGAGTCATATGAAGTATGTATGTGCATTAGGTGTAGGATGAATGGAACCCCACTTGCATAACTAAAGGCTCCTAAAAGAGTGAGGGTAGTGTCTAAGACCTCGAGTAGACAGGCTATGCTTAATGATTCATAGGACTTCGGTACAAGTCGAGTAGTTGGAATCTACTCGCGAGATATGCTTGGGACACACGGGTTCGGTTGAGTGTCGTGAGATCACTTTAGTAATGAAAATAAGACTAGGCAGGGGCTAGGGCGCAGCAAGAGGGAGTCTTGTGTGCGCAGCCCTGTCCGTGTCGATTGAGGACCGAGCCGTGTGCGTCCCACGCTGATCAAGTTTGAACGTACCGAAGGCATATCGGATATATGGGCCCCGATAAACCGACGTAGCCTAAACCTCCGGGCGTCGAGGCATAGCACACCGATTTATAGGTGTAGGTTGAGGGCAGCAAGGTGGAAATCTGCCAACGGGCATAGAGAGATGCTCCGTGTGGGGAACCTCCTGCTCGTTTCGGTGCGACCGGTTCGACGTTTGGGCTGTTGGGTGAAAGGTTGTCCCGTACGACATCGAGTGAGCGTGCTGTGCAGCTCCACGGATGGGCGTACGTGACGTGCTCTTTGGGTCTCCCTGCAGGTGTATATCGAGTCGATTCGCCGTCCCTCGCGGTGAAGAGTACCACTTGGTCACTGAGTCGTGACGTAGATTAATGGATGAAATATGTTGATTCCATGATGCTGATTGATATAATTGTATTGCTACATGTGTGCCACCAAATACTGCTTACTAAATTTCAGATTTCATGAACTGTTAACTTGTTGCTAAAAGATGAACTAAGGATGAACTTGTAGGCGTGTCCTTTTGCTGAAATGTTACTATCCTATGTCCATTGTACACCTCATGTAGAGTTTCATGCTTAGGTGAGTCGGTTAAGCCTTGCTGAGCCTTCGTGCTCACGGTTGCTGCTTAAGTGTTTTTCAGGTGAGGAGCCACCCACGGACTCGGAGTACGAGTCCACCGGTGAGGGTTACCCTCCGTCGGGGACCACGGCTGAGTGGGAGCCGTACACGCCGCGCTGAGCTGAGGAGTGCAGCTAGTGTGGGTTGCCCTAGGGCTGGGCAACCAACTTTTGCTAAATAGGCGGGCGTGAGTTGTATAGTGTAGACTTCCGCTGTGTAAGATAAACAATAGTTGTAACTAAAGTTTGTACCTGTTTGTACAGTTTCAGTTGTTTTTCCCATGTAATATATTATGTTCTTATGACGTGTGCTGTCAGGTGTCGCATCGCGTGGCACCACCCTCTGCGATCCTGGATGAGCGGATTCCGGTCTCCACAACTTGTCCCAAGGTGAAAAATAAATTTAATTTGCTCTATCTCTACTTCAAACATGGTTTTCATGCAACTTAACATAATCACAACAGCAATTATACTTTTTGCAAACTGTTTCCACACAAGTTGATTAACTACGTCACAACATGGGAGCAAGCGGTACTCAATAACCGCGAGGGACGGTGATTCGAATCAAACACTACCCGGATAACTCGACACATACGCCCGCCTCTGAAGACCCAACTCTGGCGTCCTTCATTACGTCGTATGTGGCAACCTTTCTCAGGACACTAGACTGTAGAACCGGTCGCGCCGTCTCGGGCTCATAGGTCTAACGAGACGATGTGGTATGCCTCTACAATCCAGTGAACCTGGTACATCGGTTTCCTGGTTCCCATATATCAGTAAGCATCCGGTACACAACTCAATACTTGCTCCTGGACGCGGCATACGCATCGGTCCTTAACCGACACAGGCAGAGCTACTCGACCAAGACCTCGTCTTGTCGCAGCCTAACCCCTCTGCCCGGTCTCATCTTTAGAAATGTGAACTTTAGTTTGCTTCCTTCCCCAACCACACTTATGATATTCTGAACTATAGCTCGCGAGTAGTTTCCAACTACTCATCTTCTACCGGATGCCCTAGTCTATTTAGCATGGCCTTATTCTACATCGATGACACAATTCTACCCTCGACCTTAGGGTTCATTTTTGGTTATGCAAGTGGGGTATAAAACATCCTTGACCTAATGCACATACAAACTTTGACCCATAGTAGTGAACAAAGTAAAAACTTTTAGAAAACAACTTAAATGCAAACCGGGGCTTGCCTTGGTTTTGCAGGTGACTTAAGTCAGATAAGATGAAGTTAGTTGCTGATGATGACTTGAAGCTTAATCCCTGCCTTCTTGCTCCTTGATCAAATCTTCACTTATCCACGTTTAAGCACTACACGTTATGAACATGCATATCATTAATTGTAAAACTTTTTGCTAACAAATGCTACAGACAAGTTTAAAACTGGAACTTTGTTTAAGAATTTAAAATGACACTGGGGTGGTGGTTTGGATGTGTGTCTAAGCATTATCCTCAAGTGAGAAGTGAGGTTCATCACTTGGGTGGGGAGATCAACTAATGGTTGAACAGAACACTAATGATCCAGGGCTCCAATGGATCTGGGAATTTTCTTGGGAGTTCCTTGTCACAAGAAAGTTCTCTGGACCAAAATTCAGAACATTCCACTAAGTGGATCACCCAGAACAATTTCTTAAGCATTTAAGCAAAAAGGAATTAATTCTGATTAAATTTGCACTTTCATGCAAATTCAAGTGAACTATAATTTCATACATAGCTCAGAGAGTATGCCTGAATTTTCCTAGGATTTTTGGAGCTAAGGAATGGCTAGAACTGAATTTCCAAGTGTTGGAAATTCTCTGAAAATGTTTCTGTATTTATTGGAATACAGAAACTTGGAGTTAGAATTACCCTAACTAAATCAACTCCCAATGAGCTGAAACTTTTCGAGGGGTCTCCTAAAATCCTAAAGAATATCCTGGCAAAATTTGGGGAATTTTGGATGAACCAAACTCCCTCTAAAATTCTTTTGCTGAAAAGCTTTAAAGAATTTTACAGAATTTTCTATTGGTTTTCATGCAAATTTGGTTGTACATTTGAATAGAGCTATTCATCCTGAATCAAACCCAATTTGAATCACTAATTTTGGAGCTCCCTAGCAAAAGTTATGCAGTTCCAAAGTTTGAACTAAATCTGGAATTCAAACTAAATTCAGGAAAAGTTCAAACTCTGCCTGTGGGTCCACCCTACACGTGTCAGCCGCTGGAATCACGCCACACGGGGCCACAGACTACTTCCCGCGCCACCACACTGGATCCCGGGGCCGCAGCGGATCGAAGATTCAAAATATCGCCGCTGACAGGTGGGACCGGCCGGTCGTCTTCATCCTCGGGCCGTTCTCTTTTTCCCGCGCCGCCCCCTCGCCGGCAACTCATCACGGCTCGCCGGAGTCGGCTTCCCGGCTGTCTCCCGGCTCGGTACTCGCCGCCTGGGGGTTTTCAGGGTCGGGGAACATGTCTACGGGGTTGGCTCGGGCTGTCGGTGGCCGGAAGTAGGCCGGCGACGAGCCGCGGCCTTCGGTGATGATCGGCACCGTCGCCCGAGCACACTAGCCTGCCAAAAGCTCGGCGGATCTGCTCGAAAGCATCAGTGGAGGTCAGGCAAGCTCGGCGTGGCCTCATCCTGGCTAGGAAATGGCGGTAAACCGGTTGTCACCGTGCGCCCGCGCGTTCCCGCCATGGCCGCCGACCGAAAAGCTCAAAATTAGCTGTAACCACGGTGTTTCTAGCTAGGGTTGTGGAGGAAAACGGTTCCCTATCCTCTCTAGCTCTGGTGTGCGCAAAATGAACAACTTTAACCGAGAATTAAGCGTTAATTTCAACAGTTCTTACCCACGGGTAGGTTTTCCTCGTCCGAGGGAAAAACTTGAAATTCCCAAGCTACGTTGCACGGCTTGGGCTGAAACTCGGGGGAGAGCAGCGTGACGTCCCGGCGCGTCTCGGAGGTTGCTTGCTCGTCCGTGAAAAGCCTCGGTATGAGCTGTCCACGGTGACCTGAGTTGCCCTTTCGCCGGTGAGCGTTAGTACCTCACGCTGATCGTTGATTTGGGCGCCCCACGAGCCAGGAACGACGGGGCCGAGCTGTGGAGGATCTTGTGCACTCGATTGCGCTCCCTTTTTGTGTCGACGGCTCGAGCAGAAAGAGAGCGCGAGCTGGTGGACAACCAAGGGAAACGGAGGCGTCGCCGGCGGTTGTTTTTCGGGCGCGGAAGCAAAAGGAGGCCACGGTACGAGTGAGAGGCTTCGTGTTTGCTTCGGTGGGAGGGATAAGCGCCTGATGAACTGCCTCTGGCGCCCGCGCGTGGGGGGGCAGCTCGAGCAGGAGGTGGCGGTGGCTGCCGCCTCGGTGGCGCCGGGAGAAAACTCCTCGGTGGAGTGAAAGCCAGAGAGAAGACTTAGTGTATAAGTCTAAATATCACTATGACATGTGGGTCCCACTGCCCCTTCTTATCCCCTCTCATTTTTCCCACAAATATCTCCACACTTTGGCAAATGCTGGAAATCAAATGGTGAGAATTCAAATCTGAAATGTTTGTGGACATTTGGACAAGTTTCATCCAAATTCAAATGTATATTTGAATTCCTTGCAAATTTAAGCCCATTTGGAAAATGGATAGCAAATATCTTCCAAAAATTCATGAGACTTTGCCTACCCCCTAATTTGGACCTAAGGAATTCAAATATGAACTCTGATCTTCGATTTGGCTGCTGCAAATGAGGTTTTTAATACAACAGTTTGAATTTCCTTTTTGGAAAGGGCCTTCTTTGCCTTGAAGTAAACCATTTAATTCAAACTGAAATTTAAGTCCTCTTTGGTGATGACCCATCTGAATTTGGGTATAAAACTTTGGTTTGCTTGTAGCCCATGCTTGATCAACCTTAGTCTTAATCTGAACTTCACAAGTTCAGTTTGACTAAGCCCCTCAACTTTGAGTTTGAAGGTGATCTCAAATAATGCCTTGAACACATGGTATATGAGCTCAAAATTTCTCCAAATTTAGATCTTAAGCTCTTTTATACCTGAGGACTGCAAAGGTCATCTCACATATAGGCCTTTGGACTATCTGAACATGAATGCTTTGCAAGGGTTCAAAAATGGAGTTTAAACTTCCCTCCCTTCTACTCATAGGGAATGTGTATATGAGTTAGGTGTTTGGGAGTGAAATTCTTTCCCGGGTTAACATGTGTTCAACAAGAGTTAAAGGAGATTTTAGCTCTTCCCACATGTCCATGTTTGAGTTTATCATTTTATGTGATATAACTCAGGTCATTCCCTTGTCCTAACATGTTTCAATTCAGCATGAACTCAACATGATCATAGTCCATTCCCTTTTGGCTCACCCTCAAATCAGAAAGTTGCCACCACATTCTCCTCAATTCAAATGTATGAGGCTCCATGTGTATACAAAAGTTTGGCGGCAATTTGAGCTGAGCCTTTGAGACTAAAGACCTTATTTTTGTTCTTTCTCAGGTTCATGTATCCTTACACATGAGTTTAACTCCACCTTGGTCCAACACTTTCAAAGGCATGCTTGAACCCATGTGGTTGCACCTCATGTGTACCATCCCATGTAAGAAAGTTTTTGTAAGTCCCATTTTTCATGAACAGAAACACAATGACGTTCCATCATCGTTCCTTTGCATTCACGTTTTTGGGACTTTTACAAACCCTCGCCCGTTTTATCTGATCTAACGCGTGTATGGTGTTCCACCGACGCCAGGGAGCTCGCAGGTGACGGAAGTTCCGGGAGTTTGCGCCCCAGCCAATGCTTCGACGAGCACCGAAGGCCATCGCCGTTGAAGCTCGCCGCCGACCCTATCTAGCCACGAAGGGATCAAGAAAACCACTGAGGTGAGGCCCCCTACCTCCCCTCTGCCGTTTGCTACCAAAAAGGGCGGGTGTTAGCGTCTGTAGATGAAGATCCGCGACCTCGCCGGCGAGATCGCACCGCTGCTGCCGTGCGCCGCCGCCGCGCGGGGCGGGCGAACTCTGGACAGGAGCGATGTGGCCTCTTGTGGGCCGTCTATTTTAAATCGTGTGGCGCATAATCGGAACCCGGCGTACCCCTTCGCAATCTAATCGTGACCCTCCATTTAAAATCGGACGGTCCACGTCATCCCCGCATTGTAAAGGCTGGAAATCTTGCGCGCTACCCCCTGGACTTGTTAGAAAAGAATAGCTAGCCCCTGAAACCTTCTGATCTAGCCCCTGGACTTTCAGAAATTCATGTAAATTCATTTAAAAATCAGTTTTAGCCCCTGGACTTAATAAAAATTAGGAAAACCTCTTTGTTTTGTGTAAGTAGGCCCCTGAAAATTTAGGAAATAGTAAAATGACCCTGCAGTAGGGGGGATTTGCACTTCAGACCCTATAGGATATTAAATTCAGAAATTTGAACATGTGATTAGGAGTTAAATTCAAATGGTGATGCAAACACATGTGCAAATACAAATTTAAATTTTCCTAGCACTTGGAAAACCTTTAGAATGAGTTAAAAGCTGATTTTAGGCTGAAATGAGATTTGACTAAGTGCTGTCTACTTTTATTATTTCTGAAAATACATTTTTAGGCTAGGAAATAATTCTAAAAATGTGTAAAACAAATTTAATTTGATCCCCACCAGAGGGGAAGTTCAAAAATATATTATTGAACATCTTAGATCAGAACCTATTTTGTTTAGGTCATATGCCTCACTATTTTAATATTTAAGTGCACTTTTAGGCATAGAAAATAAATCTGAAAATATAGAAAAATAGGTATGCATAACTAGAAAATGTTAAATGAGGTCTCCAAATCCAAAAACTTCAAATTAAGATTTTGTAGAAGATCTGAAAACCTATTGGAGTAGGAAATTATCTTTCATTGCAAATTTTGTGGCTAAGAAGTGTAGTATCCAATGTACAAAAGTTGTTCGAATTGGAAATTCATATATAGTGTGCAAATAGAAATCTGAATACAAAAGTTAGAAATAATATATATATATATATATATGTTTAAAAGTGCATGTAGGCCTAAAATCAACACATCTAGGGTAACCACAGCACTTAGAAATGTGAATGACTTTCATATGTATGTATGTGTGGTTTGCATGAGTGAAAGTGTGGACTATGGCTTATGGATTGTTGTTTTCTTTTTCTATGTGTATTGGCATGAGTAGAACCAGCCCCAGAGCAGGTTCTCACATTTCAAGACCAAGACTTTCCATTCCCAGAGCAGCAGGAAGAAGGCAAGTGTCTTTGACCACTTTGATCCTATACTAGGATGTGTAGTTAGAATTTAATTAATTGCATTGTCAATTTGGAATATGGTACCCAGGCTAGGAAGTTTCCCTAGATTTTCATTATCTTACTTCCTTGTAGCCTAGGTTGGGATTTATTTTATTATGTCATTCATTCATATTACTTATGCTTAGCCATGCTTAGAATGGGATAAGTGGGATATGAGATCATCAACTTGTTTACCTTACTCTTGAATGAGATATTATGAGTTATGTAGAGGTAGGCATCGAGGCAAGTTGGTTGATTTGGTTGGTGTTGTGTGCACGAGACTCGGGTTTGTGTTTAGTGCTTGCCTGGATCCTAAGGACCGGTTCATGGAGCATGTAACCTGGCTTTACCGTGCCAACCACATGTTGAGATGGGGCAGCTTGGCCAATTAATTAGGTGTATCCCCGGCATAGTATGGGTGTTTGGATGGTGCGGGGAATAGGTGTCAGCTGGACTACCATATGAACCGCAAGGCTCAAGAGGGGGCCACTGCAGCGGGGTTGGAGCCTCTTGTATGCTGTTAGGGGTGAAACCTCAGTGGGCCCACGCTCATCGGGAATCCCTTTGTAAAGGCCTCGTAATGATCTCCTGGCTACACACCTAGGAAGTGTGAACGTGGTCCGCGGCCACTGGCATAATGGAGGTTCTTTTAGTCCACCGGGCAACGGGGGATGAAATCACTACATGTGGGTACAGTGGTGCAAACTCTGCAGAGTCAAAACTGTCATGACAGCCGTGCTCACGGTCAAGAGCGGCTTGGACTTATTCATGATTAGACGATGAGGAATTGGGAGGTTGTGGATGTTAAGCGGGGAGCTTAACATTGGAAATGAGGTTATGGTTACTTGATTTTGATGATGGGTTGAGGGATTGGGATCATTTCACCTGTGTAGTAATGTAGGTGCTTAATAAGCTAAGGTGATAGGTATTAATTGTGTAGTGCTTTAACTATGAGTTCAACCTCTCCTTGCTCTAGCCATGCATGACATTACTTTCCCACACTTGCTGAGTACCAACAGTACTCAAGCTTGCTTTTCTGTTGGTTTAAATTGCTGCTCAGGTCAAGGGGATGATGTGGGATTCAATGACCAAGACTTCGGACCCGAAGAAGGATTCTAGGTTCACGGAGTCCCCCGGGCAACGCCTGTGATGGAGCCCACAAGATTTATATTCCGCTGCTGTTTTATTTACATGTTATGAACTTATTATTGTCCATCGAGATGTATTCTATGTAAGATTTATTTATATTCGAACACTTGGCTTGTAATATAATGATGCTTCACTATTTGTCGTCACATGTATGAGAAAATGATCCTAGCATACATGTGATACTCACTCGGTTGCTCTTTGGAGAAACCGGGTGTGACAGCCATACCAAGTCCCCTGGTTCAAGTTTTACTTCTTTTCTACCTTTACTACCAGAAATTCTATACTTCTCATTCATCCTTTCAATATTTTTTTGTAGTTTCATGCATCTTAAGAATGAATTCAGATCGTTGTGTAGCATCCAAATTTATAGTTTCAGAAGGAGGCAAAGGTAATAAATCAATAGGAGCACGGGGATTGAAACCATACACTACCTGGAATGGGCTTACCATTGTAGTAGAGTGAACTGACCTGTTGTAAGCAAATTCTATATGTGGTAAACAATCCTCCCAACCCTTTAAATTTGTTTTTAAAACAGCCCGCAACATAGTGGATAGAGTACGATTTACTACCTCAGTTTGTCCATCGGTTTGTGGGTGACATGTGGTTGAAAACAGCAGCTTGGTTCCCAATTTATACCACAAAGTTCTCCAAAAATGACTTAAAATTTTTGCATCACGATAAAAAACAATGGTATTTGGCACACCATGTAAATGAATAATTTTCGTCATAAACAAATCAGCAATGTGTGAGGCATTATCATTCTTATGACAAGGTATGAAATGTGCCATTTTGGAGAAACGATCAACAACCACAAAAATACTATCCCTCCCCCTCTTAGTCCTAGGCAATCCCAAAACAAAATCCATGGAAATATCCTGCCAAGGTACACTAGGAACAGGAAGAGGCATATAAAGACCATGTGGGTTAAGTCGAGACTTAGCTTTATTGTAAGTAGTGCATCGCGCGTGACACGTAGCGCTCGACATCACGTCTCATCTTTGGCCAAAAGAAGTGTGTGGCCAGCACATCCTCAGTTTTCTTTACTCCAAAATGTCCCATCAAACCTCCTCCATGTGCTTCCTGCAAAAGTAATAGGTGAATGGAACTAGCAGGAACACATAGCTTGTTAGCACGATAGAGGAGGTCCTCCCGTAGTACATATTTATTCCAAGTTCTTCCTTCTCTACAATTTTCAAAGGCATATTTGATGTCCAAATCAGTAGGATATAATCCTTTTATTGTTTACAAACCAAATATTTTATGATCAAGTTGGGACAGCATGGTGTAACGTCTAGATAATGCATCTGCAATAACATTCTCCTTCCCTTTGTTATGCTTAATGATGTACGGAAACGATTCTATGAACTCAATCCATTTAGCATGTCGTTTATTCATATTGATTTGACACTTAAGATACTTCAAAGATTCATGATCGGAATGTATGATAAACTCCTTAGACCACAGGTAATGTTGCCAAGTTTGTAGAACTCGCACTAAGGCATACAATTCCTTATCATAAGTAGAATAATTCAGAGAAGGACCATGCAATTTTTCACTAAAGAATGCAACGGGTTTACCTCCTTGTATGAGAACACCTCCAATACCAATGCCGCTTGCATCACATTCTAGCTCAAATGTCTTGTCAAAATCAGGAAGTTGTAGCAATGGTGCTTGTGTAAGCTTTGATTTGAGAACATCAAAAGCTTGTTGCTGCTGTTCGCCCCATCGAAACTGCACTCCCTTCTTCGTTAGTTCATGGAGAGGTGCTGCAATGGTGCTGAAATCCCGCACAAAGCATCGATAAAAACCAGCAAGACCAAGAAAACTACGCACCTGCGTGACGGTCGATGGAGTTGGCCAGCTAGTGATCGCCACAATTTTTGCCTCATCCATCTCAATTCCCTGTGATTAAATGACATATCCAAGAAACAAAACTTGATTGGTGCAAAAGACGCACTTTTCGAGGTAACCAAACAAACGTGCATCTCTCAAGACACTGAAAACAGCACGCAAGTGATTAAGATGTTCGTCATATGACTTTCTGTAAATGAGGAATCATCGAAGTAAACCACCACAAACTTTCCAATAAAAGGACGTAAAACCTCGTTCATTAATCGCATAAAAGTGCTAGGTGCATTAGTTAAACCAAAAGGCATTACTGACCACTCATAAAGTCCAAACTTGGTTTTAAATGCAGTTTTCCATTCATCTCCTAGTGCCATTCTAATTTGGTGGTAACCACTACGCAAGTCAATTTTTGTGAAAATAATAGCACCACTCAATTCATCAAGCATGTCATCTAAGCGAGGAATAGGATAACGATATCAAATAGTGATGTTATTAATCGCTCTACAACCAACACACATGCGCCAGCTACCATCTTTCTTAGGAACCAAAAGAACAGGAACAGAACAAGGACTAAGGCTTTCACGAATATACCCACGGTTCAAAATATCTTGAACGTGTCGCTGAATTTCCCTTGTCTCTTCCAGATTCGCCCTGTACGCCGCAAGATTTGGCAAACTTGCCCCTGGAATCAAGTCGATCTTATGTTCAATACCCCTCATAGATGGTAATCCAGGGGGTATCTCGGGGGGAAACACATCCGCAAAATCCTGCAAAAGGTTAGCAAAAGCAGGGGACAATGCAATGGACACTTCATGAATTGAAAACATGGCTTCTTTGCATATTAAAGCGTAGTACATCCCCTTGGTATTAAATAAATCAGCAAGGTCAGATTTAGTTGTGAGCAACGAAGGTGATTTTAACTTAATTACTTGCTGTTTTTCAGATTCTAGTGATTTTGTTGCCTTATCATCACGTGTTTTACTTTTCTCAAAATGTACAATTTCAGCAGGAGTCATAGGAAGCAAAGTGATTTTCTTTCCTTTATGCATCAGAGTATATTTATTAGTTCTACCATGATGAATAGTATCCGTATCAAATTCCCAAGGACGTCCCAACAAAAGAGAACAAGCATCCATAGGTACGACATCAAAATCAGCAAAATCATGGTAAGAACCAATCGAAAAATGTACCCTCGCTGTTTGTGTTACCCTAACATTACCACTGTTGTTGAACCACTGAATGTGGTATGGATGAGGGTGTGTTCTTGTTGTCAACCCAACTTTCTTGACCACATCCGTGTTCACCAAGTTGTTGCAACTGCCTCCATCAATTATAGTGTGCACGCGGCAGTCCTTGACGATGAGAAACATGTGAAAAAGATTGTGTCATTGTAGCTTGTCATCCGCCTCAACTTTGGAGCTCAAAGCACGCTGCACAATTATGCTTCTATAATTTTCCGTTGCTGCAGTACCAAGTACCTCTTCATCTGTGCTATAGTGGTCATCTTTTGGTCCTGCAACGTTAGTAGCAAGAGAATATTCATCTTCAACATCCGAAGTACTATCATACCCGCCATCATCTCGTACTATGTATGCTCGTTTGCTAGGGCAATATTTCATCACATGACCAACTCCCTGGCAGCGGTGACACTTAATGTTGGAAGTTCGACTCGTGGAAGGAGTGGAAGACATAGGCCTGAATGGTGTCGTCTTGCTGCCCTCCGGCGTGCGAGGAAATGGAGCAGTAGATGAAGTTTGTTGGCCACCATTGGACGGTGTAGTGGCAGTAGGAAAACTCGAAGATGGTGCTGTTTTGGATGGTGTAGATGTCGAACGCGGTGTAAATGTGCTCCTCATGCGTTGGTGCTGCTGCTGTTGGTGGCCCTGCAATTCTTTTTCTGCCAACATAGCCAGCTGAAATAATCTGTTAACAGTATCATATTCCTTATAATCAACAATGTCCTGAATTTCACGCCTCAACCCCCAATAAAAATGAGCTATTTTATCATCCATGTCCTCTACTACCCCACAGCGCAACATACCCTTTTGTAACTCTTGATAATACTCCACTACGGACATGTTACCTTGGTCTAAGCGCTGCAATTTTTTGCGAAGGTCCCGCTGAAAAGAAGGAGGAACAAAACGAACACACATAGCTTCCTTTAATCTATCCCATGTTGGAGGATCAGTTCTAGTTTTAACAAGTTCATTCCACCATATGATAGCAAAATACTTAACTCACTAGTGGCTTGACAAACTCTATGTTGTTCAGGAACAAGGTGGGCATTAAATTTCTGCTCTACTGTCATCTCCCAATCAAGATATGCCTCAGCATCATAAGCACCAGAAAAAAGAGGGTATAGTAAATTTGACTTTAGCAAAAGGATCATCAAGAGGACGATTAAAATTGTTATGACAATCATTGTAATTATAACGATTATTACCTCCCATACCTCGTAGATAACGTGGAAGTCGTAGTTGATTGTTATGATCTTCCATATTATAAGCATCGTCTTCACGATCTTCAGCGAGAGGCAGCCGCGCCTCAAGAGTATCCATCCGAACAACAAGATCAGCAAGTTGGCGATTCAAGGTCATCAATGACGCCTCTGTCGATGCTTGGGTTTTGGTGAACATATCTGTCATTTCCCTCATCATGTCACGCAACTCAGCATGTTGAACACATTCATCATCCCTTTTATCTTCTGCCATTGTTAGTAGTAAACAAAAGACAACACAAAGATGTTATCCCTATCAACTACAAAGGATAGTGGCAATGTGAAAAGTGGAAGGAAGGATACAATCTCTCTCTCTCTCAAGCGTCTTACCACGTTCTTGCAAGTGTTCTTACCGACACAGCAGGTGGTAAACGGTGAACGGTGAGAACCAATGAAGCGTGGAGTGATTGCAAAGGTATATGTTCGGCTCAAGAGGAAAAGTGGAGCTTGGATGGCACAATATAGTGGCTAATAAGTAAAGAAAATCATTAACAGCAAAACAAAGTTGAATAAGTATTCAATGTAGGAACTGTTGCTGGTTAACAAGTGTTCTAGGCCTAGCACAACACAAGGCGGTAGAGAGACAAATAGAAGATCAGGAAGATATAAGCAACAAGTACAACACAAGTGTATAGGCCAACTAATTCAAGTGTGTGCTGTCAATGCTTAATATCTGTGCTCTCTTCACTATTTTTAATATTTTTCTGATATTTTTAATTACTTGAGAGCACAAAAATAGGAAGCACGCAACTTTGCAGCTCAACTGGATATAAGATGTGGCCTATAGAAAATCAGGAAGATTCTTTAAAATTTGTGCTGAAACTTCGGAGGCCGGATAGTCTATCTTCCGAGGGGAATTTGGCCAAACATATTTCGCCGAACACGGCGAAGCGGTGGAAAATCGGTTGCAAAATTTTGATTAGATCAATTTGAAAAAAAAATCACCCGATTTCGAGTTCGTATGCAAAAGTTATGGCTGTTTTAAGGTAGGCTACCCAAGTTACTGTTTTTTTATGTTGATTCAAACTCGGTTTTGAAAAAGATCTCGCAATAGGATGTGAAAAAAAATTGGAATTTAGCAACGGCGGCTGATGGGATGTTGTGTGATGAATCAAGGAGGACTGGCACAATGGTTTGTCACCTGTTCTAGGGCTGGCGATACGGGAGTTCATGCAAGGCGGCTAGCTAGGGCAAACCGATGATCTTGGAGGCTCGGTTTGTTGTTTAGGGATTGTGGAATAGGTGAGCAGCAAGAAAAACAAGGAAGAAAAACGATAACTACGACACAAAAACACAAAGCTAAACAAGTAACAAGACTCGACCACACGAATGCAAACTCAACAATGCAAACTGAAAAACGAAAACTTGCAGGCAGTATAGTCTAGGAATCTGTAACACGATATTTTTTTGTAGCTTTTTCTGTGGACTCTAGGTATGAAAAACAAAAACTAATCTAGTGGGAAATCAAATACCTCACGGGCAACCTGAAATCTGATACCAAATGATGAGTTGTTTAGGCCCGATCTTCCGAAAGGTAGGTCGATTGAAGTGGAGATCTCGGCGTTGATGATCCGAGGAACTCGAGCAGACCCGAACACCCCTGCAATCACTACACCACTGCTCCGTTGGTTATCAACCGTGCTTCACACGCTTGACCTCGCCAAGAAGGCTATACCTGCAGGTGCAACCGAGAACACAAGCAAGAACAACGAAGATGCAATCTGAAATTGCGAAATTGGGGTCTCACAAACCGTAGAACAGCGAAAGTGTTTAATCTAAGAAAAACCCACCAAATATGGCCGGCGGCTACAGTATTTAAAGGCTAGGGTTCGACCATAAGACCCTTAGACGCGTTCCTAATGGACTCATACGGGATACAAGGCCCAAAAGCCCAATACGGTGGTGCAACACCGGACAAAACTCTGAATTCAACTTGTTTTGACAACTCCCCACGACTCCCAGCGAATTTTAATGTGGGACCAAAACCATTGGAAAGTTTATCTTCTCATATTTCCATGCATATGTAGAACGTCAAAAACGGAGTCCGTATGCATCCTGCGCCTCCGTTTTAAGATGTACTGCTCCAGGACTCCGAGTGGAACTCGAGTCCGAGTTGGTGACTGTTTCCATCAACTTGTGGACGTCCCATCTGATTCTCCACGTCTCCAAATCCTCCTACCTTTACTTGTTGATCATGTCCATGGTTCCTAATAACAATTAAATCATTCAATAGCAATCCATTCTCAAAATCACATGGGTAGGAAGTTAGGAACGAGTTCACCTGCTGATTTAGTAACCGTGCTCGTCCTCTTGTGATTGGTCCTTGTATATCAATGTGAGTATCCAGTGTTGTGATATCCTCATCAGACGACCCGCCCCATTAAGGAAAGCAAGACTCTACGCGCTTAGGGTCAGAACCAGGCCAAGCTGAAACGTAGTCCTGGACCATCCCCTGGGACTTAGCCGCTCCGAGCGCTGTTCCTGGACTCTATGGGATTTATTACAGAAAGAAAAAGAACTATCCTACTACTACTCTAGAGATAGAACTTACGGAGGTGTTCTATGTTCCAAGGGTTCGGGAGTGGAGCCCCATCCTCGGTGGAAAGGCGTATGCACCCGGGGCGGCAAACTTTCGTGACCCGGAAGGGACCTTCCCAGCTGGGGGAGAGTTTGTTAGTCCCTTCGCGAGAAAGTATGCGCCGCAGTACCAGGTCGCCTTCTTGCAGCTCCCGGACATGTACGGACCTTTGGTGGTAGCGCCGGAGCGTCTGCCGGTACCGTGCGTTGCGGAGCACTGCGTGTAATCGATCCTCGTCGACGAGGTCGATGTCTTCACGCCGGAGGTTGTCCTGCGTGGATTCATCGTAAGCTCGAACACGGAGAGACTTCATGGTGATCTCTGGGGGAAGCACAGCTTCGACCCCGTACACCATGAATAAGGGTGTCTCCCCGGTGGCCCGGCTTTGGGATGTCCGGTTAGCCCACAGGGTGCTCGGAAGCTCGTCCACCACTTGGCACCATGTTTCTTCGAGTCGGCATAGGTGCGAGTCTTGAGGCCCCGAAGGATCTCGGCGTTGGCTCTCTCGACTTGCCCATTGCTCTTTGGGTGAGCAACAGAGGCATAGCACACCTGGATGCCGAGGTCTTCGCAGTAGTCTTGGAACGCTGCGCTGGTGAACTGGGTCCCGTTGTCGGTGATGATTCTGTCGGGACCCCGAACCGGCAGACGATTGACTTGATGAACTTGACTGCAGATTGCTTGTTGATGGTGATGACGGGTGTAGCTTCCGGCCACTTGGTGAACTTGTCGATGGCGACGTAGAGGTACCGGAATCCCCCGACGGCTTTGGGGAATGGTCCTAGGATGTTCAACCCCCATACGGCGAACAGCCACGAGGGCGGGATCATCTGAACCGCCTGAGCCGGTCTGTGGATCTGCTTGGCGTGGAACTGGCATGCCTTGCAGCTCTCGACCAGCTTGACGGCATCCCGGAGTGCTGTCGGCCAGTAGAAGCCATGCCGGAAGGCTTTACCGACGAGCGTGCGTGAGGAAGAGTGACTCCCACATTCGCCTCCATGGATCTCAGCGAGCAAGTCGCAGCCTTCCCTCTGGGTTATGCACCGCAATTGGACGTGGTTGGCGCCACGCCGGTAGAGATCCCCTTCTACCAGCGCGTATCTTTTAGCCATGCGCACGATCCGTTCAGCGGATACACGTTCATCAGGGAGGATGTTGTCTTTCAAGTAGTCCTGGATCTCCATGATCCATGCATCGGGTCTGACTTGAGCTTCTGGAGCTTGAGCGCTGGGTTGCATGGAGTCCCCAGTGAAGCTTACGATCCTTGGCGGCGTCCATGGCTGCAGGGCCGCTGGGACGGCCGGCTTTGAGGTGTTGGGCCAGCCCCCTTCGCCCGGCTTGGCAGGCCGGGCTATGGGCCGCAGCAACGTCCTCTCGAAGACTCCTTCGGGCACAGGGGCTCCGGTGGAGGCCTTCATTGAGAGGTCGTCGGCCGCGGCATTGCCAGCGAGCGGTACATGGCGCAGGTCCAAGGCGGGGAAGTCTTTCTCCAGGATCATGTACCCAAACTGCTCCCCCGATGGCATGAGAAGCAGTACGCCGGCACCGGCCCCCTGCTTTCGCGAGGAACCATCGAAGAAGAGCGTCCAGTGAGGCTCGGTGAAGACCGGAGCTCGGGGCTTTGGTTCACCGTCTTTGTGGCCCCCTGGGTTAGTCTTTGTTGGCGTCCACTCGGCCACGAAGTCAGCCAGTTCTTGGCTCTTGACTGCATGGCGAGGAAGGAAGTCCAGCTCAAACTCCGCCAGTTCCGCTGCCCATTTAGCGACATTGCCGGTCGCATTGGGGCTGTGAAGAATGGTCTTCAGCGGGTAGGAGGTGACCACCGAGATCCGGTGGGCTTGAAAGTAGTGGCGGAGCTTACTGGATGCCACGAGTACTGCATACAGCAGCTTGTGGACCTCTAGGTACCTTGTCCTGGCGTCGTGGAGGACTTTGCTGATGTAGTAGACAGGCCTCTGGATGGCCCGGACCCTCCCCCCTGGGCCTGAGATGTCCTCGTCCATTGGCTCAGGCCGACAAGAGGTAGACGGGTCCGGGGGGGCCTCCGAGAGCTGGGACCCGGGGGCGTCTAGGCCGTCTTGGACCTCCGGGAGGTCCCGTTGGTTTTTCGGGTGGTCAACCTGGAGCCTCGGGAGGACATCTTGCTCTCCTGGGAGGTCCCTTTGGACCTCCGGGGGGTATCTCGGAGCTCCGGGAGGTCCCGTTGGACCTCCGGGAGGTTGTCTTGGAGCTCCGGGAGGTCGTCTTGAGCCTCCGAGGTCTCCTGGTGCTTGTCTTCTGCTGCCGGAGCAGGCTGCGGTGACAAGGGGTCCGGCCGCTCTGCGACGAGGACCATGTTCACCACCTCAGTTGTTGCCGCGATGTAGAGCAGCAAGTGCTCTTCGGGCTCGGGGGCTACCATGATGGGTAGGGTCGTCAGGAGCTGCTTTAACTCCTGGAAAGCTTCTTCTGCTTCGTTGGTCCAAGCAAATGGACCGGATTTGTGCAGGAGCCTAAAGAAGGGGAGCGCCTGCTCTGCTAGCCTCGGTATAAACCGACTCAGCGTGGCTAGGGATCCCGTGAGTTTCTGGACATCCTTCATGCGGGCGGGGGGCCGCATCAGGTCGATGGCCTTGATCTTCTCTGGGTTGGCCTCTATCCCTCGGTGCGAGACCAGGAATCCTAGAAGCTTCCCAGAGGATACGCTGAACACACATTTGTCGGGGTTCAGCTTAGTGCGCGTGGAGCATAGTTTGTCAAAGACTAGAGCTAGGTTATCTAACAAGGATGAGCTCTGCCTGACCTTTACAACGATGTCATCGACATACACCTCAACCAAGTCTCTTATTAGCTCTCCAAAGGTTTTGTGCATAGCACGTACAAAGGTGGGGAGAGCATTCTTTAGACCATAAGGCATAGAGACATAACAATGCAGGCCGTCTACTGTGATGAAAGAAGTGTGTTCT
Source organism: Neostapfia colusana (assembly GCA_030760725.1). Taxonomy (NCBI): domain Eukaryota; kingdom Viridiplantae; phylum Streptophyta; class Magnoliopsida; order Poales; family Poaceae; genus Neostapfia; species Neostapfia colusana. The sequence goes on along the minus strand of JASWHV010000014.1, from coordinate 10,842,199 downwards.
TCATCTTCTCTAGACATAGGGATTTGATGAAAGCCAGAGTTGGCGTCTAGGAAGCATAGCATATCACAGTCTGATGTAGAGTCTACTATTTGATCTATTCTAGAGAGAGGGAATGGATCTTTAGGACATGTATTATTGAGACTGGTGTAGTCGATGCACATCCGGAGCTTCCCGCCGGCCTTCGGGACGATGACGGGGTTCACTAACCAGCGGGGGTGGTGGACTTCCCGTATGAAGCCAGCGTCCAGCAGCTTCTTGATTTCTTCACGAATGAAGTTCTGCCGCTTGATGGACTGCTTGCGGGGCTTCTGTTGGACTGGCCGGGCGTCAGGGAAGATCTTTAGATGGTGCTCGATCACCTCCCTAGGGATCCCCGGCATCTGCGACGGTTGCCATGCAAACACGTCGACGTTGTGCCGGAGGAAGGTGATGAGCGTGCCTTCCTATTTGCTGTCCAGGCCCCCGGCTATCCAGGTGGTCTGGGCAGCATCGGCGCCGACTTGGACGACCTTCAGGGGGATGTCGCCCTCGTCGAGGGGTTGCACACGGGGTGCTGAGGTCGAGGCACGGTGGCGTGCACTCGGGTGGAGCTGGCCCGGTTCTGCGCCGCCAGGAGCTGGTGCTCGGGCTGTTGCAAGCGCTTGGAGCTTCTCCAAGGCTGACACTGCAGCAGTGCGGTCTCCACGAATCTTGAGAACGCCTGTTGGTGTAGGCATCTTCAAGACGAGGTAGCCGTAGTGGGCTACTGCCATGAACCAGTAAAGGGCTGGCCTGCCGATGATGGCGTTGAAGGGGAGGTCGATCTCCGCCACGTCGAACAGAATGTACTCTGTTCGATAACTGTCCGGTGCCCCAAAGGTCACCGGAAGGCTGATGTTGCCGTAGGGGATGACCTGTCCCGGCCCGACCCCTGAGAACGGGCTCGATGGGGTGAGCTTGGCCATCGGGATCTGCAGCTTCTGGAAGGCTGCACGGCTGATGAGGTTCAGCCCAGCCCCACCATCTACCAGGACGTGGTACATCTTCACGTTGGCGATGGTGGGGGCTACCAAGAGCGGTAACTGGCCGGCCCCAACCATGTTCCTGGGGCAGTCGGTGGCGTCAAAGCTGATGGGGGTTCCCATCCACTTGAGGTGCGACGCGGCACTTGGGAGAGGAGCCACCGACGCTACTGCTCTGCACAGAGTCTTGACTGCGCTTCGGGACGAGGGTCAGAGGACCCGCCATAGATGACGTAGAGCGCCTTCCGGTGTTCGTCGTCGCTGGAGCTAGAGTCCTCACGGTTGCGCACCACCTTCACGGCGCGTTGAGGCTCCTGGAACTCCGTCTGGTGGTCAACGTTGTCTTGGGCGTCGACCTTCTGCTTGCCCTCCCTTTGACGGAAGGGAGGGGCGTCAGCACGCGGCTGCTTCCCTCTGCGGAAGCACTCCGCGAGCTTATGGATCTCCCGGCACTCAGCAGCAGTATGGCTGCTGGTTTTGTGCATGGGGCACGGCTCGCCTTGGTCACCGTCTAGGGCTGGTGACTGTCACGGCTTCTTGTCGGGACGTGGCCCCCGAGCTCCAGTGGGTGCTGCAGCTGCTGCAACTGGAGCTTCCGTCGGCAGCATGATCTTGCCGCCAGCCTTCTTGACCTTTCTGCCGCTCCCATGGGGGGCATCATTTGGTCTGGGCTGTTCTCCATCTCCGGAGACTGGCTGTGAGTGCCAGTTACGCCCTTCTGCTGCCCTGGCGCACTTGTCCGCCAGGCTGAAGAGCTCTGAGACGTCGCAAACTTCTCTGGTCACGAGCTTCTCGAGCATCTTCTTGTCTCGTACACCCTGCCTGAACGCCACCACCACAGAAGCATTTTGGATATGCGGGATGGTGTTCCGCACCTGGGAGAACCGCTGGATGAAGGAGCGCAGCGTCTCTCCAGGCTATTGTTAGATGGCGTGGAGGTTGAGCTCCGCGCCAGGCCGGGTATAGGAGCTGCCGAAGTTTGCAGTGAACTGTCGGCAGAGCTCTCCCCAAGAGGTTATGGAACCCTGGGGGAGATTCATGAGCCAAGACTGAGCTGGGACGGTCAAGGCGACGGGGAAGTAGTTGGCCATGACGGCCTCGTCCCCTCCTGCAGTAAGGATGGCGGTGGAGTAGATCTGGAGGAACTCCGCCGGGTTGACGCTGCCATCGTACTTCTCGGGCAGGTGCGACCAGAACTTGCGCGGCCGCTTTGCGAAGCGAAGGTGTGGCGTCAGGGCTGCACATCCTGCTCCTGTTGCTGCAGGTGTTGGTGCCGCGAGCGCTTGGTTCGCTGTCGGCACTGTGTACCCCAGTATGGGCAAGGCTGTGCCATAGACCGGGGGCACCATTTGCAGGGCATATGGCTGGGGCATATGCTGCATGGCGTATGACTGGGGCAGAGATCGCATAGCGAACGTCTGCGGCTAAGGCTGGGTCGAGGCGGTTGACATGCTGTCGCCTGCCTGTTGGTTGCGACGCCTTTCTCGCCGTCGCTCGATGACCACTCGGGCATCTTTGCCCAGGTGGCGTCGTTCTAGCTCCGACCTCAGATCCGCCGATGGGATCCTGGTGGAGCGGGAGTCTGCCGTCTGCCCGTCAACCATTGGTGTGCGCGTCAGCGACACAACTGGTTGACTGGGACATCGTCCCCGCCAAAGTTGAGGGTTGGCGGCGGCGACGACGAGACGGTCTACGTCACGAATCCACTGCTGGGTCGCTGACTGAGGCGCATCCCCAGCAGGTGGATTGCGCAGTAGCGCTCGTGCTGCAGCTAGTGCACTCCCGTGGGAGACACTCAGCGCTGCAGTGGATCTTGGGCTCGCTGGAGTCGGCGCTGCCGGAGTCGGCTGGTGCCTTCCAGCTTGCACCGACACACTCTGTCCTGAGTGTGTCGAGACGTAGTCCCCGCTGGTCACCGTTCGTCGTGAACGTGGGCGGGAAGAGATTGCCGCTGAAGGAAGCTTCGTCATCTTCGTCGGTGAAAAGCTCATCGCGCAAGGGAAAAGCCCCCTACCTATCTCGCCAAATGTCGAAGTGTGTTGTCAACACTTCCCCCGGGCCTGCTCTGGGCAGCCCACGGAGGTTCTTTTTCGGAGGGGCTAGTCACTCACGGAGAGCTTACACGTTAGGGTCGATGGAGGGAGAAGCTTGACACAGAGATTTTTACGTGGTTCAGGCTGCCGGAGCGTAAAACCCTACGTCCACGGTGAGCAGAGGTGCTCGTTGTATTGCTTGGTGCTCAGAACCGGAGTTCTGAGCTTGAGGATGACCTGAGTGCTAGAATGTCTAGGGAGCAAGTGTGCAAAGAGTCGAACCCTTGCTAACGTCGCCAACCCGAGCCTTTTATAGTCCAAGGCTCGGGCGGTCTACAAGGTGGGCCCGGGACCCGACAGGTGGTCCCGGGGAAATTGCCTGCCATCTGCCGTATCTGCAGTTACGCCGGCAGTTTTCTCTGGCGAGGGCTTCTAAGTCTTCGTTCTGCCGCCCTGCCCATGCCGCAAGCTAGTCGTAGTGGTTGATGATGGCAGGGGCGGCAGGGGATGTCTTGTCGCTGTGTTTATTGGCGTACAGCCTCTGACGTGGCGCGCCAGTCTTCACTGCGATGTGATTGGGCGCAACGGCACCTGACAGAGGCGTGCTCCGCGTCTCCGCACCTTGGGAAGGCACTGAGGCGGACCCGTCAACCGAGATAGGCCACTCGCCCGGGAATCGCATTGGGTGGTGCTGTGTTGTGCGGCACCCAACAGCACACATATGAGGAACAATGTATTACATAAAACAATAGCGGAAGCTTACAAGTTTTGCTTTGTAAATACTTTACATCAAGTAACTACAGCGGAAGTCTATACCAACTCACGTCGAATATCTAAGAGCACTCGAGATGAAGTCCAGCCCGCGGACTCCTCTCGCTAGCAATCACGAAGACAAGCAGCAGCGGCTAGGTTCTCCATGTGTTACCTGACTCGGGAGTCCCCGAGTCTCACCGGACAACCTTCTTTTCAGCATCGTTGTTAACCTGCAAAACCACTTATATAGCAAGCGTGAGCACATAGGCTCAGCAAGTCTGACCCGTCTCTCCTAAACAAGAAACTCTACATGCACGATGGTTTCAAATGGGTCGGCTAGATTTGCATAAAGGACTCGCCTAAAGTTGATCCTTAACTTTCATATTTTAAGCCTCATTGTGCAGACCTTGAGCCGAAAAGCATCGCAACTCCACAATCAAACAAGAAACCCTTTGTTGCAATGCTCCTTGCACAAAGTGAAAGTAAACTTTAATGAGCCTATCTCTAATTCAATCATGGTTGCAATACAAGTTATAGCACAGCCTTATCAAGTTCAAAGATAAACAATTCCAGTTGTTACTACGTCAAGACGCAGTGGGCAAGTATGCTCATATAACCGCGAGCGACGGTGATTCGAATCAGTACACGCCCGGACTACACGACACGTACACCCGTACTCCGAATTGCCGGCAGCAACCTCGACTGACGTTGTACGCGGCCACCTTTCCCAAGATCTTCCACATTGGACGCAGTCCAACAGCCCCGAGTACGCAAGCTCCCTCAAGGTACATACCCGCTGTGGTATGTTCTTGAGCGAGGTACGTCCTGCTACCCTGACGCCGAAAGCCTAAGGCAGTTGGAAAAGTTCCACTATGGATCTCCCAAGGTACATCGGTTTCCTGGGTCCCATATAGCCAGTATGCGCCCGGTACACAACTCAAACTTGTCCAACAGGGCCAAGCACGGACGGGCCTTAACCGACACAGGCAGGGCTATGCACGCACGGCCTGCAACCTGCTGCATCTAAACCTCCCTGCCCGGTCTCCATTTCTTAAGTGTGAACTTTCCTCATCTTTTCTAATTCGGACCCGTTCCGAGTAAACCAGCCCTAAACTCGCGAGTAGATTCCAACTACTCGTCTTCTACCGGACCTTTCCTACTAACATTAGCGTAGCCAAATTCCCTCGAGGAGTTGCTATTCTACCCTTTCTCTCTTAGGTGTTTCTGGTCATGCAAGTGGGGTTTTCAATATCATCTAGACGTAATGCAATCAATGATGCAAAGCTATGATCTCTACAAATGAAAATGCTTTATAAAACGGTTCAAATGCAAACCGGGGCTTGCCTGTTTTGCATGTGACTACTGTTACAATCAGTTAATGATGATCACTTGGAGCTTGATCACTTGTTTTCCTCCCTCCTTGATCTTCACTTCAAGTCCTTCTCACCTTCTTCACGTATATGCTACACGATATGATCATGCATATGCATTTAATTGAAAAGCTTTTGCTCATAAGATCTAATGACAGTTTTAAAACTGTAACTCTGTTTAAGAATTTAAAATGACACTGGTGCTAGTGGTTTGGATTGGGTTTAACACCATGATCAAGTGTTGAGTGCTTCTTCCCACTTAAGTGTTGATCACCTTAAGAGATCACACATGACAGTGGTGATCCAGAGCTCTAATGGAGCTGAGAATTTTCATGTGAGTTCCTTGTCACAAGAAAGTCCTCTGGACCAAAATTTAGCACTTTTCATGGAGTGGTTTATTCAGAATAATTCTCTAGGGGTTTAGGCAAAGATGAATTAATTCTAAGGTAACACCTATTTTCATGTCAAACTCAGTGAACCACAATTTCAATTATAGTTCATAGAGTCTACATGGATTTTCCTAGGATTTTTGGAGCTAAGAATTTCCCAGAACTGAATTTACAAGTTTTGGAAATTCTCTGAAAATGTTTCTGTATTCATTTGAATACAGGAACTTACAATCTGAATTACCCCGATCAATTCAACTCCAAACGAGTTGAAACTTTTACAGGAGTCTAATAACATCCTAAAGAATATTCTGGCAAAATTTGAGGATTTTTGGATAAACCAAACTCCCTTTAAAATTCTTTTGCTGAAAAGCTTTAAAGAATTTTCCAGAATTAAATAAAGATCGTACAAATTGGGTTGCATAATTGGATAGAGTTTGTCAATCTGAATCTAACTCAATCTGAATCACTAAATTTGGAGGTTCCTAGCAAAAGTTATGCTCTTCTAAAGTTTGGGGAAAAATCTAGAATTTGAATAAATCCGGGAAAAGTTTAAACCTGACTGTGGGACCAAGGGGCACGTGTCAGTTGCTGAGGGAGTGCCACACGGGGTCACAGGGTCATTTCCCGCGCTGTTGCAAATGATCCCGCGCCAAAGAATATCCACCCCGCTCCCCTGAGCCGCTGACAGGCGGGACCGGCGAGGTCGTCTTCAACCTCCCGCTCCCGCGCGACCCCGCCGCCGGGCTTGCCGGAGCAGCTCCGGGATCAGTCGTCCGGCCACCTCTGTCGATGAAACTCGCCGCCAGCCCCTAATTCAACGCGAGGAACATGCTGATGGGGTTTTCTTGAGCTGGCAGGGCCCCCAAACTAGCCCGTGACGGTGCAACGGTTCGGACGAAGTCCGGCGACGTCGCCCCGACGCCCTAAGCCTTCTAGGCTTCGGTTTCCAAGCTCTAGAGCACCAGCGGACGCTAGGGATCATCGATGTGGAAAGGAAATGGCTCGGAGATGGCTCTAACTTGGGGTTCACCGTGCACCCGCACCTTCCCGCCATAGCCGCCTTCAGAAAGCTTGAAATTGCACCGTGCACAGTGTGTTTCATGCGAGGTTTCAAAAGAGAACTGGTGCACCTACATGTCTAGTCGGTGTGTGCGAAGTCTCGTGGTGTCTAAACAACAATTGATCGGGAATTTTACAGAATCATACCGGAAGGTTGGTTTTCACCGGCCGGAGAGGATCTTCAAAATTCGCCGACGAGAGGCCGAGGCAGGCTCTGTGCGTCGGCTGGAAGCTGCACGGAGCTCCTGCGCGTCCAAAAGTGGCCTCGCTTGGTCGTGAAACTTTCTGGAGGAGGCTGTCCACGGGAGCACGTCGCCGCCGGGGTGTTCGGCCGCCACGGAAACTCAAGGTTCTCGGCGTAGAGGGCACGAACACACTGGGTGATGGCTCGAGGAGGTCGTGGGGACGTTGGTGGTGTTGTTTTGCTGCTCAGAGGCGCTGCTCACTAGAATTTCCCGAGCTCCCGATCGATCGAAGCAGGGCGGCTGTGTTTTCTGTCTTCCGGTGCGAGAGAGAGAAGAACAGCGCCGTGGCCTCGGTTAAGAGGCGGGAGAGGCGGTGAGGCGGTAGCCACCGACGTCCAGCAGCTCTCTAGCGCGAAGAACCCAGCAGGAGCTGGCTTCCGCCGTCCCTCGGTGTCGCCCCGAGAGGAATCGGTCTCGGTCGTTGCTTCGCGTGGGAGGAGAGCAAATGAAGACTGAGGACTGAAGATCTTTTGTAATTTCAGTTCACTCAATGACATGTGGGACCCACTGATCAGTCCCTCCTTATCCCCCTCCAAATATCTCCCAGGTTTGAATATTGAGTGAATTCAATTGTGGGAATTCAAATCTGGTATGCATTTGGATAATTGGGCAAGTTTCATCCAAATTCAAATGAGTGTTTGAATTCTTTGTCATTTAAAGTCCATTTTGGAAAATGGGTTGCAATTCATTTCCATAAACCATGAAACTTTGCACACCCCCTACTTTGGACTCAAGGAATTCAAATATGAAACCTGATTTTTAATTTGGCTGTTGCAAATGAGATTTGTAGCACAACAGTTTGGAAATTCCTAGTGTTGCTCTCATTTAAATTTTTATTTGAACAAATTGTTCCAAATCTGATTTTTGTTTTCTCACACATATGGGAACTTCCCATCCTTGTTTTAGACCCCTCTTGGGTTCCAAGTTTTCAAATAAACATTTGAACTTGTGTGAAGAAAACGCTCATGTGTGTTATCACATGTGGGGAAAAGTTTTAACAAGTCCCAAATTTCATACACATGAAACTAACTTTTGCAAACAAGTGTTTCTTTGTATTCACCATTTTGGGACCTTTACAGGCGCGGGTCTTGAATACCTTGTACGGGCAAGCTCCGAAGGCGCCACGTGTCCAGCAGGGCCGGGCCTCCCCTCTCCTCAGAGGAGAGCCCCGGGCCTGCCACGTGGCCAGTAGAGCCGGACCTCGCCCCCTCCGCAGGGGTGAGCTCCGAAGGCGCCACGTGTCCTGCAGGGCCGGGCCTCCCCTATCCTCAGAGGCGAGCCCCAGGCCTGCCACGTGGCCAGCAGTTTCGGACCTCACCCCCTCCGCATGGGTGAGCTCCGAAGGCGCCACATGTCCAGCGGGGTCGGGCCTCCCCTCTCCCCAGAGGCGAGCCCCAGGCCTGCCACGTGGCAAGCAATGCCGGACCTCACCCCCTCCGCAGGGGTGAGCTCCGAAGGTGCCACGTGTCCAGCAGGGTCAGGCCTCCCCTCTCCTCAGAGGCGAGCCCCGGGCCTGCCACGTGGCCAGAAGTGCCGGACCTCGCCCCCTCCGCAGGGGTAAGCTCCGAAGGCGCCACGTGTCTAGCGGGACCGGGCATCCCGTCTCCTCAGAGGCGAGCCACGGTCCTGCCACGTGGCCAGCAGTGCAACGGCAAGCATCAAAGAGTCTCTGGCCTCCCGCTGGAACCGAGACGCGACGAGGGCGGCGACATCTCCGACTCCGGCCGTGGCGATCTCACGCTTGGCGACGGGGCCCCGCACCACCGGCTCCAGAGAGATGGAGGAGTCCCAGTAACTGCCCCGCACACCGGCGCTTCCCATTAATGGGGAGTATGCGTGGGACCACGCGGTTGGGTCGTGCTGCTCTTGCAACGGCCTAAAGGAGTTTCCAAGAAAGTGCGCGGGGTAGAGAAGGAGAAGGCCCCACCCGTGGGATCGTTATCTCCCCCAAGGTGGGCCCGGGGGCCACTGTCGGTACCCTCAGTATCGGGTACCCCCGCGCACAGGAGAAAAACCGCCTAAGGACCTCGCCCCCTCCCCAGCGGTGAGCTCTGAAGGCGCCACGTGTCCAGCAGGGCCGGGCCTCCCCCCTCCTCAGGGGCGAGCCCCGGGCCTGCCACGTGGCCAGCAGTGCCGGACCTCAGCCCCTCCGTAGGGGTGAACTCCGAAGGCGCCACATGTCTAGCAGGGCCGGGCCTCCCCTCTTCTCAGAGGCGAGCCCTGGGCCAACCACGTGGCCAGCAGTGCCGGACCTCACCCCCTCCGCAGGGGTGAGCTCTGAAGGCGCCACGTATCCAGCGGGGCCGGGCTTCCCCTCTCCTCAGAGGCAAGCGCTGGGCCTGCCACGTGGCCAGCAGTGCCGGACCTCACCCCCTCCGCAGGGGTGAGCTCCGAAGGCACCACGTGTCCAGTGGGGCCGGGCCTCCCCTCTCCTCAGAGGCGAGCCCCGGGCCTGCCACATGGCCAGCAGTGCCGGACCTCACCCCCTCCGCAGGGGTGAGCTCCGAAGGCGCCACGTGTCTAGCGGGGTCGGGCCGCCCCTCTCCTCAGAGGCGAGCCCCGGGCCTGCCACGTGGCCAGCAGTGCCGGACCACACCCCCTCCGCAGGGGTGAGCTCCGAAGGTGCCACATGTCTAGCGGGGCCGGGCCTCCCCTCTCCTCAGAGGCGAGCCCCGGGCCTGCCACGTGGCCAGCAGTGCAAGGGCAAGCATATAAGGATTACGAAATAGAGATTCATTATCACTCAGAAGGAGCTGAACATGAGGCAGCGAAGATGGTTAGAGTTGATAAAGGATTACGAAATAGAGATCCATTATCACCCTGGCAAGGCAAACGTAGTGGCAGATGCGCTGAGCCGCAAGTCACACGTCAACAATCTGACCATCACACCGTTGGAAGAGAGCGAACCACCACTGCATGTGATTCCACATGGAGCTCTCTACAACTTAGCATTGATCCCCACCATCCGTGAAGAGATAGCGGCAGCTCAGAAACATGACAAGGGCATGTCGCATTTGCGGAGACATATAGATAGTGGGGAGCTGAAATGTTTACGGAAAGACGGAGACGGCGTCCTATGGTTCAAGAACCGGATTGTCGTACCCCGTAACCCGGAGTTACGGAAGAAAATCTTTGATGAGGCTCACTTGTCAAAGTTTTCTATTCACCCCGGCAGCAACAAAATGTATCAAGAACTCAGAAGCAAGTTTTGGTGGACGTGGATGAAGCGGGAGATCGCAAAGTACGTGTCCGAGTGTGATACATGTCGAAGGGTGAAGGCAGATCATATGCGGAAACCGGGACTGCTACAACCACTGGGTGTTCCTGCCTGGAAGTGGGAAGATGTGAGCATGGACTTCATCGTCGGTTTACCCACAACCTTTCAGAAACATGATTCTGTGTGGGTGATCGTCGACCGGCTCACCAAAGTTGCCCACTTCATCCCGGTCAACACCAACTACAACGCCAAGAAGTATGCTGAACTGTACATCTCACGGATCCTATGCTTGTATGGCGTACCCCGTACCATCATATCGGATCGGGGCACTTTATTTGTGTCCCATTTTTTGGAGCAGCTACATGCTGCGTTGGGGACGAAGTTGATCCGTAGTTCAGCATACCACCCGCAGACGGATGGACAAACTGAGCGGGTAAACCAAATCTTAGAAGATATGCTACGAGCTTGCGCTATTAACCACGACAAGAACTGGGATGATCACTTGCCGTTGGCCGAGTTCTCGTACAACAATGGGTACCAAGTCAGCATCAAGATGGTGCCTTATGAGGCGCTATACGGGAGAAAATGCCGCACACCACTGAATTGGTGTAAATCTGGCGAAAGGGTTACCTTCGGGATTGATCTTGTCAATAACGCGGAAGAAAAGGTTTGGCTGATTCAAGCGAACCTAAAAGCCGCCCAATCCCGACAGAAACAATATGCGGACCGGAGAAGGTGCCCACTACAATTCGAAGTCGGGATCACGTATATCTACGTGTGTCTCCAATGAAGGGCGTGAACAGATTCGGGGTGAGGGGAAAGTTGGCACCCCGATTCATCGGTCCATTTCAGATTACCGAAAGATGTGGATCAGTAGCATACCGGCTGAAATTACCAGAAGCAATTTCCGGTGTGCACGACGTCTTTAACATTTCCCAGCTGAGGAAGTGTCTTAAGCTATCAACTACCATTCAGCTGGAGGACATAGAAGAACTGAAACCGGATCTCACGTATCGGGAGGAACCAGTTCAGATTATTGATGAAAAGGCTCGAACCACATGCAACCATACGTTGTGGTTCTACAAAGTTCTATGGAGTAATCACTCCGTGGACGAAGCAACATGGGAGAGTGAAGGATTTCTTCATGCGAACTACCCCAACTTTTTCGCGTCGCATATACGGTAATTTTCCACCGTCCCCTCTCTCATTTTCACCTTATAATCTCGGGAAGAGATTCTTTTAAGGGGGGGGGAATGTAAGGGCCTAAATTTTTGGCACATATTCAAAGTGTTCATCACCACCCACACACTTCATTTGAAGAAACTTGATGAATACATTTGAAGAGCAAGTAACCACCATCAACATGATCATTAGAGAATAAACTCACAAAATGCAAAAGTGGTATTTCCCACATGCATCATATAGGGGCTGGGCATATGAAAAACTCCTACACCTTGCTAGGAATGTCCCTGCCAAGTTTCACCCAAATTCAAAACATTTTTTAAGTCCTTTTGGGTATAGCTAGAAAAGAGGTGGTTTGAACTCAAATTCAAATTCAAACTGTTTCCATCCCACGAATTCAAAAGTGGGGGGCATATTATTACTCATCACATTTTTGTAAGCTCACACACAAATTTTCACTCCATTTGGAGTTGATCTTGACATAAGCTAAGGTTAGCAAATTCAAACCTTATTTGAATTTCAAACTGCATATGTGCTGAAATTTGGTCACTTCACAATTTGAATTCTACCAATTCCAAATGGGCATGTGGTAGATAATTCAAATCCTAGGGGGTATTAGGGGAATACTGTTTGTAGCAGTGAGAGGAAGTTAATTTCAGAGGTTAAAACTCAGGTGGGACCCACATGTCAGCTGCACAGTTCAAAGAACCGACTGAAGACTTGATCTCTGTTTCTTGCGCCCGACTGAGCTGCCGCCACGGCGAGAAAACAGCGAGGACAGCTGCTGCTTGCCGCCCCTGGCCGCTGAACCGCCTCCCTGTGCCCTTATCTAGGCGCCCGAGCCGTCACCGGTGCTTCTCACCACTTGTGACACCCTCATCTCTGGTTTCTGCATGTATTCATATTTCATGTAGAGAAAACATTTTAAAGAAAGTGGGAACAGAGGAATTATCAAATAGATAGCCAGTAAGAGACGAATCCAGTTCACAGAAAGCGCCGAAGACAACTTACCTCGGCCGCTGGCCACGTGGCATGTTCGGAGCTCGTCCCTGCGAAGTGGGGAGAGGTCCGCCGCTAAAATGTTTACGTGGCAGGTTCGGGGCTCATCTCCGCAAAAGGGGAGAGGTCCGACCCTATGGGACACGTGTTGCCCCTGGAGCTAGTCGTCATGGAAATCAGAGGACTGGTCGCGCGGGATACGTGTCGATCTCGGAGCTCACCTCCGAGAGGTCCGGTGCTATCAAACACGTGTCACCTCCGGAGCTTATCTCCAGGAGGCCCGTCACTGTTGGACACGTGTTAACCTCGGAGCTCGTCTCTGAGGAAAGAAGAGAGGAAAGGTCCGGCACTGACACGTGGCGTGCACGGAGCTCACCTCCGAAGGAAAAGGGAGATCTCGCTCGTTTGACACGCGGCACGACCGGAGCCCGTCTCTGCGGTGTAAGGGTCTCAGTTTTTGACACCCATTTGCAGTGTTCATCACCACACCACACACCTCATTTGAGCAAGAATGATGAACACAAATGAAGAGCAAGTAACAATTATCAACATGCTCATTAGAGAACAAACTCACACATTGCAAAAGTGGTATTTCCCACATGTGATATAGATGGGCTGGACATATGAAAACTCCTACACTTTGCTAAGGATGTCCATGCCAAGTTTCACCCAAATTCAAAACCTTTTTGAGGTCATTTTGGGTATAGATAGGAGGAGGGCAGTTTGAAACCATATTCAAATTCAAACTGTTTTCACCCACTGAATTTAAAAGTGGAAGGCATATTCTCACTCAGCACATTTTTGTGAGCTCCCACACCAATTTTCACTCCATTTGGAGTTGATCTTGACATGAGCTAAGGGGGAGAAATTCAAACTTTATTTGAATTTCAAACTGAACTTGTGCTGAAATTCATTCAAACCAAACCTCATTTGAACTTTGACCAATTCAAATGGCTCATGGGTGAATAATTTGAATTGCCAAGGGTAGTATAGGGTTCACTGTTTACCACAGCTGTTAGGAGTAAATTTCAGAGGTTAAAAGGAGGGGTGGGACCCACATGTCAGCCTCTGCCTCAATACAAACCGACTGAAACACAGTTCAGTCGGTTCCCGGCTGCTGTGTGCGCGCGCCACCGAAGGGGGGCAGCCGGCGCCAGCTCCTGCTGCGCGCCCCAAGCCGGAGACCAGCCGCCGGGCTATTTATTCCCTCCCCGGCGTGCTCCGATCACTCATTCCCCGAGCTGCCGGCATACTCGGCTGTTTTTCCACTGCCATCACCGCCGCTCGAGCTCCCGCTTGATCAAGCCGATCGCTCGTGAGCACAGCCTCCTCCACAGCAAAACGGCACCAAGGGATCGAGAGCAACCTCCCACACTCCGTGTTGGCCAGTGAGCAAGCTTCCTCGAGCTGTACGAGCCATTTCTCCGGCGAGCCGAACATCGCCGCCGATCGGGCTCCCGTGGACAGCACGGCACAGCCGTTGTCACGTCCTCTTCTCTACACAAGAAAGGTGCGTGATTGTATGTAGATGGAGTAGCCGAAAGCCGTTTGGCGATTGATCAACCCTCGGCCGAGAATTTCCCAATTTACTCTTGATCAGTTCATAAGAACCGAGCTCACCTTCGGGTGAAATTCGTGCTCTATGCACGAAGGTTGGACAAGCTCGTTACCTAGTAGCTTCTATGCACGCTAGCGCCCACGCTCGGACTGGAATTGGAGAAAACCATCGAGAATCGGCCATGATATGGCTGTTTTCCCCGCCGCCATGGCTGAACACCTCGGCTCACCGTCGAGAGCCTAGTTGCCGGTATTTCTAGCTTCCACCCAGCCCTAGTTCGTGTTTCCCCTGCCCTACTGATGCTCTCCGACCGATTTCCGGTCGATTTGGTGCACGGGAGAGCGGGACCGACCTCACCGGAACCCTAGCAGGTGCTGTCACCGGTGCGCACGGGTTTCCGGTCATCGCCGGCGGCCGGCGACCCTACCATCAAGTCCAGGGGGTCGGAAAAGGGACAGGCGGCAAGTTTCGGGCCGGGGGGTGGCCGGGAACTCAATTCCGGTGAGGGTCGCCGGAGAACGCCGCCGCCGCGCAGTTGGCGCGAGGAGGGAGACGACGCACTGTGTGCGGGGCCCACAAACCAGAGTTTAAACTTTTCCCCGAATTTCAGTTTTAGTTCAAACTTCAAATCTTTATAACTTTGGCTAGAAAGCTCCAAATTGAGTGAACCAAATTTTGCTGGATTCAGCTCTCTGAGTACTTTCCAGAAAATCAAGTTTCACTTCATGAAATTCCTTAATTCTCCAGAATTAATTCCTTAAAATTTAAACTTTTAGGAATTTTAACTGGAGAATTCTGTGGAGGAAAATCCTGAAATTTTGCTGAGATGTTCACCAAAATATCCTTGAACTACCATAAAAATTTCAGATCCATTTGAGCTCATTTAGTCCACATAATGGTGTGATTAGTAAAACTGTTGCAGAGAAAATAGAAAATGTTCAGAAACATTTTCAGAAATTTCTCTGAAATTGTTTAGCTCATATCTTTAGTTAGAGACTTCCAAATTAAGTGAGACCAACTCCATTAGAACCCTCTGAAAATCTAGTTTTCAGAAATTCATAGTTTGTCTCATGAAAATTCCTAGAACACCCTAAGAGTTCCAATTAAGGTCAAGGACATAATTATTTGTGGAGGGCTCAAATGAGCTTTGCTGCAACTAAAACTTGACCAAGTCTCTGTTTAGGTTGTAACCAAGCCACAGTAAAAGTTTCACAGTCATTAGGTCTATCTAGCAAAGGTTATAGACTTCACAACTTCCAACTTAATACAAATGCATTAAATTAATACATGTATTGCTTCTATCATGTAGTCGCTAAGGTCGAGGAGGAACCCGAAGTCCTAGACTTCGTTACTCCGGAGGAACAGCTAGCCTACGACCAAGAGCAGCAAGGCAAGCCCCGGTTTGCATTAACCCTTTTACAAATGTTTATTGTTTTGAGTACATCTTTGAACATTGTTCTTTGCATTAGAGTCTTGATTGGAAACCCAACTGCACAGCCAAGAAAACCATGGGTTGGGTTTAGGATTGAAAACCTCGTTAGTCACTGCATTGCTAGGATAGAGTAGGATTCGGTACAAGTCGAGTAGTTGGAACTACTCGCGAGAATAGGCTAGAGGCACATTGCTCGGGTAGAGATAGCACATGAAACACATGGCAAGAAAATGAGACCGAGCGGAGAGTAAGGGCAGCAGGACTTTGGGGCCTGTGTGCTGTAGCTCCGCTTGTGTCGATTGAGGACCGAGCCGTGTGCGGGCCTGTTGAACAAGCTAGAACAGTACCGAAGACCTACCGGCTATATGGGAACCGGGAAACTGATGTAACTCGGGTAGCTGGGTATTGAGGCATTGCCCGTCGTTCAGAGGGTAGGTTGAGAGCTCGAGGTGTAAATCGGCTGGCGGCACGGAGATGCGCGTGCAGAGACCTCTTGCTCGGGACGATGGGACCGGTTCAATATTTGGCTAACGGGTGAAAGGTAGTCGCGTACGGCGTCCGTGATGGTTGTTGTAGGCAACATCGAGTACGGGCGTACGTGACGGGTTGTTCGGGTAACCCTGCAGGTGTAAATCGATTATAATCGCCGTCCCTCGCGGTCAGTGAGTACCACTTGTTCACTGTACCGTGACGTAGAAAGAACAGGCTAGTTACATATTAAAATGTTGCTGATTGAAAGCTGGACATTGATTGTTAATGGTATGCTGTAGCTTAGAGCTAATTAAAGTTCTTTTCAACTTTGGGCAAAGTACATGAGAGAAATGTGTTTCTTGTTTGATTGCGGCTCTCTCATGTGCCTTAGCGTAAGGTTCTCCACATCCTGCTGCTAAAACTTGAAAGTAAGGTTCTACTAATTAGGCGAGTCCTTGCAAATGATTTTTACCTCATACAACCCACTACCTCATGTAGAAGTTCCATGTTTAGGTGAGACGGGTGAGACTTGCTGAGCCTTCGTGCTCACTGCTTGTGTTTGAAGCTTTTGCAGGGTTCTATGAGGAAGGGACTCCCGAAGAGGAGACGGAACCCCAGGAGGGGAACCCCGTCGAGTGGGAGTCGTGCACGCCGCAGAGTTAGTGTGCGTGTGTGCTAGCAAGAACACGTTCAAGGGCTGAACGTGCACTTGATGCTTAGTCTACGCCCGCGAGTGTGGACTAAACGTATTTTGATGTAAATATGTGCATAAACTTGTTTATGTAATAAAATTTCCGCTTCCGCTTTGTACCTTTGACGTGTGTTATACGGTGCTGTGCAACGCAGCACCCCTCAGCGTGATCCTGGCTCGACAGGACCAATGGGGTCGTTTCAGCGTGGTATCAGAGCTCGCTTGAGGTTTAACACAGTACAAAGGTCTTCTTTTTCAAAAATCCAGTGAGGAACGAGTTAGTAGCCCGTATAAGGATGTTATTAGTATATAGAAAGTGGCTTAGTAACCTAATTGTTATGTCGGAAAATCGTGCATCTCGGGACGTTCATGTCTTGGGGGGTGCACGTAAGCGCTGTCCACCAGTGCGCACAAGCTGAAGGGTGGAGCCCCACGGGTGGCAGATAACCCGACCCGCTTTGATATCCTTTACGACTCTTCATGTCGTTTGGGGTATTCGAGCAACGTCTGTCCCTGGCGTGCGTGGTGCAACATGGGAGACCCCGTCACGTGGTCTGAAACGTGAACACGTAACTCAAGGCGTGTTTGGCTTGAGAACATCCGGGCGAGTGATGACGGCCGGGTGTACAAACTGTATGGATTCCGGGCTCGGTGTGCAGCCGAGTCTGATGATTGTTTGAGTTTCTGCAGGTAGCCTGACCACGAAACGGTAGACGTGTAGCATTCGTGTGCGAGTGACGAGTAGTGCCACTGAACTAACGAAGCCGGCTAAGTCCGGTATAGGTTTCTTCTTTGTGAGGACGTAGTACCGACATAATCTGGTGACGCATCGACGTCACACCCAACTAAATGAACAACTTCATTTAAAAATTTGAAGGTTTTGATCCAAAGTAGTAAAACTTGATGTAACTCCTTCCCTTGAACAGGATATTCAAAGCTAATAAGTTTTCAACTTATAGGATGTTAAGGACAGAGCACTCTGTTTTCAGCTAAATCAAGGCTGAAGTTAATCAGAGGTTAGAGGTTGAGTTCTTTCGAGGTTGGGGTCGTATGATACATTTCTGGAAAGCTTTGAAGGAGCTTTACAACTTTTCTGTTGAGTTCCAGAGGTGTTTCATCCCTTAACCACTCGAAAAATTGCAGTAGAGTTGAAACTGTCCAGAAAACAGGACGGAGCAAAGACTCTCTGTAGACTCTCTGTAAATTAAGCATAACTTCCTGCATAAAAATCCAAAAATAGAAAATGAGGTAGTTCTGGAAATCTTATGAGATGGGTTACAAATTTGTAACAGAAAGTTTTGTCAGATTAGGAACAGAATTAACTGGGATTCTTGGATCAATTCAGTACCTAAAGCAGGGAGGTGCTGTCCAATTGTTCCCAGAAATTCTGTTAACTTTGACATCTCATAACTTTTGGACCAGGACAGATCTTAGGCCAACCAAATACTTTCTGGAAAGCTATTGAAGTTAACTTTAACTTTGATGTTGAGCTCCAGGACTGGTTTTGCTTTTAACCTGGCCTAAATCAGATTGATATGGAAACTGGTCAGGGCTGTCATGGTAACAGCAGATCAGCAGTCAAATTTGTTTAAAAATTTGAACTATGTTTCCATGTGTTATGGGTTCAATAACATGTCTTATGTTATAACTCAATGGTTTACTGTTTAAATAAATATTTGACATTTCTCAAATATATTTTTACAGATGGCAGCAGATAAACGGTTGGAGAACGGGTGGGTAGTTTCCCACTGCTCTGACCGTAGCGGCTACCCGGAAGCATTGTGGCAAATGCTCCAATATTTCGGGTACAACCAGATGCCGCAATACTTCGCCAAGGAAGAAGGCGAAGAGGGGAACAAGACGTGGACGATCCATGCCGAGGTTTCCGCAGGACCTACGCCACCCGGTTGGGTGCCATTCACCGTCACGGTGAGAGGAAGACAACCGGAAGGGATGTGGCAAGTGGCAGCCCGTGACACTATGTCACGCTTCTGCCAACTACACGTGCAGGCTATGGAGGGCACACCATACGCACTCGTTCCGGTGGAGGGGCGAGCTCAGCATGTGTGGGAAGAGAGGTACCTGGAGGCAACAGACCCGACTTGCCCAAGGTACAACCCCGCGGAGGCCAACCTCAGCCTCCAAATGAGGGCGGGAAACGCTGTGATGGACAGCCAAGCTGTTCATACGGAGCATCTCGCCACCAAGCTCAAGGAGAGCACAAGCCGTGGAGATCATTTCGAGAGTGCTCACAGTGCACTCCGCAATGTGCTCCTTCCGACGATCAAGCGACTGAATGAACAACACAATCAGTTGCGTCGTCTGAAGAAGGCAAAGAAGAAGAGCCGTGTTGACATCGCGGCGTTGCAAGAGCTGGTGCAGACCCTAACCCAGCAGAATGAGGACCTTGCTCAAGAGCGGGACGACGCTATTGGGGAAGGACAAGGCTGGGAAGAGGACTACAACCAGGCTATGGACGAGGTGCATGCATTGCAGGACCTCGTGCCCCCGGTATTGGGCGTACCGGTAGTCTTGGGTCTTCCAGCCATGGGAGAACCTGGAATGGGAGAAGAGGTGGTAGACCCCGAACCACCAGCCGAGGTACCGGAGGAGGACGACCCACAGGAGGTCGAGTTCTACTCCGAGTAGGGGGTTACGGTTGCCAAGTAGGGCAGCTAGGGTAACGTAACCCAACTTTTGTAATCGGCAACATGTCGTGTAGACAGTAGCTTATGTATAGGTAGTGACGACATGAGCACGACTTCTCAGAGATCCGAGAATAATGTATCTTGTATAAAGTTTATGCTTTATCAATATATGTGAATGTTGTGCAAGTTAATCATGCGTCGCTTCAATACCTACTGCTGTTTATGGAATTTTGAGTGAGACATGTGCTAATTGCTGCTGTGTTGAATTTCAGAATGACGCGTACTCGTGCCAACCCTGATGTTGGAGGTACTAGCCAAGGGGGAGAGACCTCCCAACCGCCTCCCGAGGACTCCTCGGGACAGCAGCAGCAACAGCAACAGCAAACACCGCCACCGCCACTGCCAACGGTTACATTGGCCGACATTGTCGCGGCAATGGCGGGCTCGCATCAGCAGCACACAGAGTTGCTGCAGACTCTCATCGCCAATACGTCTCGCCCAGAGAGACGTCAAGATCGTGAGGAGCGCCAACAGAGCTCCTACTCCGACTTCCTGGCGACTCATCCCCCTGTATTCTCAAGGGCGGATGAACCACTTGATGCGGACAACTGGCTCCGCGCCATAGAGATGAAGTTCGGGCTGCTCCAAATCAGCGAGCAGCGCAAGACTCAGTTCGCGGTCCAGCAGCTCCAAGGATCCGCGAGCGCGTGATGGGCCAACTTCTGTGCTTCCCAGCCCACCGACCGAGTGATGACCTGGGCGTAGTTCCGGACGGCCTTCAGGGCCTATCATATACCGCCCGGTTTGATGAAGAGGAAGACGCAGGAATTCCTACACCTGCAACAAGGGAGCCGAAACGCGCTGGAATATTCCAGAGCGTTCAACGATCTCGCGCTCTACGCGTCGTATCACGCAGATACGGACGAGAAGCGGCGGGACCACTTTTACCAGGGGCTTAACCCGCTCCTGAAGGACAAGCTGGCGATGTTCAATCGCGGCAGCCTCAACGACATAATTGATGCTGCGATTGTTCAGGAGGACTCTGGCAAGGAGTTGGCGGCGGCAGAGTGAAAGCGAAGCGCGCCGCAGAGCAGCAGAGAAGGAGGCGGTCCTTCTCAGAAGTTTCAGATGGTGAATCGCCCACCATCAGGTCCGCGCTGGCAACCACCACAGCGGTCGATGCCATTCCGCAGTCGGCCGTACTCTTCACCAGCATTCCGGCCGGCACTGCCAGTACCGCCGCAACAACAACAGCAGCAGCGGGCGATGCCACGTGCGTTTGCACCTCCGCAACGCATGCCGGGCTTTCGTCCCCCGAGTACTCCACCAGCAGCGGCCACATGTTACAAGTGTGGTCATCCAGGACACTTCGCGAGCAGTTGCCCGGAGAGGCAAGGCGGCGGAGTGGCACCACAGTTTCCGGGAAGGAATCAACCCCGGAATCCTACTAATGCGCGGCGGGCAAACCCTAGGCCCGGCACTGTCCACCAACTTGCCATTGAGGACGTGCCGGAGGGCGAGCCAATCCTTGCGGGTATGTTCCAACTCCACCAGCATCCCGCTATAGTACTATTTGATTCAGGCGCCACGCATAATTTTATTAGCCAAGCTTTCATTGCTAAACACAGCTTGCCAATACTACCCACCAATAGTCCATATTTAATTTGTTCACCGGGTGGGAAGATTTCAGCAAGCGTAATGGTCTCCAAAGCACCATTATGCTTAGCGGGTAGAGTGTACCCCACGTCTCTCATTATCTTAGAGGGGCAGAAGGTCGATGTCATCCTAGGGATGTCGTGGTTAACCCGCCACGGCGCTGTTTTAGACACCGTCCTTCGAGTCGTGCACTTAAACTCAGAGGTGCACGGTTCTCACTCATTATTTCTGGACAGTCCAGAAATAAAACTTCCAAGTGTCTATCAAGCCACAACCATCAGATTGGAAGACATTCCAGTGGTCCGAGAGTTCCCGGATGTGTTCCCGGACGATTTGCCGGGGATGCCACCCGATAGAGAGGTGGAGTTCAAGATTGAACTTGCACCGGGAACCATGCCAATATCCCGAAGGCCGTACAAGATGGCGCCCAAGGAGTTGGCTGAACTGAAGACTCAGCTCACGGACCTTCTGGAGAAGGGTTTTATTAGGCCGAGCTCCTCGCCATGGGGCTGTTCGGCATTATTTGTCAAAAAGAAGGATGAAACGTTGCGGCTTTGCGTGGACTACCGTCCATTAAATGCCGTAACCATCAAGAACAAGTACCCGTTGCCACGGATCGACATGTTGTTTGATCAGTTGGTCGAAGCAAAGATCTTTTCCAAGATGGATTTAAGATCCGGGTACCATCAGATTAAGATAAGGGCGGAGGACATTCCAAAGACAGCTTTCTCGACAAGGTATGGACTTTATGAGTACCTGGTCATGTCCTTTGGCCTCACCAATGCTCCAGCTCACTTCATGTACTTAATGAACTCGGTGTTCATGCCGGAGCTGGACAAGTTTGTCGTGGTCTTCATCGACGACATCCTAGTATACTCCAAGTCGGAGGAAGATCACAAGAAACATCTGCGTATAGTCTTGCAACGGCTGCGGGATCACAAGTTATACGCAAAATTCAGCAAATGCGAGTTCTGGATATCGCAAGTGCCTTTCCTCGGGCATATCATCTCAGCGGAGGGTATCGCTGTGGACCCGAGCAAGATCACGCAAGTGCTGAATTGGAAATCCCCGAGAACTGTTCATGAGGTACGGAGTTTCCTCGGACTCGCGGGATATTATCGGAGGTTCATTCCGAACTTCTCGAAGATTGCCAAGCCAATGACAGAGCTGCTGAAGAAAGCTACCAAATATGTTTGGAGTCCAGCATGTGAAGCAGCATTCAAGGCTTTAGTCAAGCACCTGACATCAGCACCGGTTTTGGCGCAGCCAGACACAACAAAACCGTTCGATGTGTACTGCGATGCATCCGGCATTGGGCTCGGATGTGTGCTGATGCAAGACCGAAGAGTGGTCGCGTATGGATCATGGCAGCTTAGGAACCATGAGCAAAATTATCCAACTCACGATTTGGAGCTCGCTGCCGTGGTACTTGCACTGAAGATGTGGAGGCACTACCTACTCGGTAACCTTGTACATTTATATACCGACCACAAAAGCCTCAAGTACATATTCACTCAGAAGGAGTTAAACATGAGGCAACGAAGATGGTTAGAACTGATAAAGGATTATGAGATAGAGATCCATTATCATCCGGGCAAGGCAAACGTTGTGGCAGATGCGCTGAGCCGCAAGTCACACGTCAATAATCTGACCACCACACCATTGGAAGAAAGCGAACCACCACTACATGTGATTCCACACGGAGCTCTCTACAACCTAGCTTTGATCCCCACCATCCGTGAAGAGATAGCGGCAGCCCAGAAGAATGACAAGGGCATGTCCCATTTGCGGAGACGTGTAGACAGTGGGGAGTTGAAATGTTTCCGGAAGGACGGAGACGACGTCCTATGGTTCAAGAACCGGATCGTCGTACCCCGAAACCCGGAGTTAAGGAAGAAAATCTTTGATGAGGCTCACTTATCAAAATTTTCTATTCACCCCGGCAGCAACAAAATGTATCAAGAACTCAGAAGAAGGTTTTGGTGGACACGGATGAAGCGAGAGACTGCCAAATACGTGTCCGAGTGTGATACATGTCGAAGGGTGAAGGCAGACCATATGCGGAAACCGGGACTGCTGCAACCACTAGGCATTCCTGCCTGGAAGTGGGAGGACGTGAGCATGGATTTCGTCGTCGGTTTACCCACCACCTTACAGAAACATGATTCTGTGTGGGTAATCGTCGATCGGCTCACCAAAGTTGCCCATTTCATCCCGGTCAACACCAACTAACACGCCAAGAAGTACGCTGAACTGTACATCTCACGGATCCTATGCTTATACGGCGTACCCCGTACCATCATATCGGACCGGGGCACTTTATTTGTGTCCCGTTTTTGGGAGCAGCTACACACTACCTTGGGGACGAAGCTGATCCGTAGTTCAGCCTACCACCCGCAGACGGATGGACAAACCGAGCGGGTAAATCAGATTCTAGAAGACATGCTACGAGCTTGCGCTATCGACCACGGCAAGAATTGGGATGATCACTTGCCGTTAGCCGAGTTCTCGTACAACAATGGGTACCAAGCCAGCATCAAGATGGCGCCCTACGAGGCGCTATACGGGAGAAAATGCCGCACACCACTGAACTGGTGTGAGTCTGGCGAGAGGGTTACCTTCGGGATTGACCTTGTCAACGACGCGGAAGAAAAAGTTCGACTGATTCAAGCGAACCTAAGAGCCGCTCAATCCCGTCAGAAACAGTATGCGGACCGGAGAAGGCGCCCATTACAATTCGAAGTTGGAGATCACGTATACCTACGAGTGTCTCCAATGAAGGGCGTAAACAGATTTGGGGTGAGAGGAAAGTTGGCACCCCGATTCATCGGTCCATTTCAGATTACCGAAAGATGTGGATCGGTGGCATACCGGCTAAAATTACCAGAAGCACTTTCCGGTGTGCACGACGTCTTTCACGTTTCCCAGCTGAGGAAGTGTCTCAAGCTATCAACTACCGTCCAGCTGGAAGACATTGAAGAACTGCAACCGGATCTCACCTATCGGGAGGAACCGGTGCAGATTATTGAGGAAAAGGCCCGAACCACACGCAACCGTACGTTGTGGTTCTACAAGGTTTTATGGAGTAATCACTCCATGGACGAAGCGACATGGGAGAGCGAAGAATTCCTTCGCACTAACCACCCCGACTTTCTCACGTCGCATATCCGGTAATTTTCCACCGCCCTCTCTCTCATTTTCACCTTATAATCTCGGGACGAGATTCTTTTAAGGGGGGAGGAATGTAAGGGTCTCAGTTTTTGACACCCATTTGCAGTGTTCATCACCACACCACACACCTCATTTGAGCAAGAATGATGAACACAAATGAAGAGCAAGTAACAATTATCAACATGCTCATTAGAGAACAAACTCACACATTGCAAAAGTGGTATTTCCCACATGTGATATAGATGGGCTGGACATATGAAAACTCCTACACTTTGCTAAGGATGTCCATGCCAAGTTTCACCCAAATTCAAAACCTTTTTGAGGTCATTTTGGGTATAGATAGGAGGAGGGCAGTTTGAAACCATATTCAAATTCAAACTGTTTTCACCAACTGAATTTAAAAGTGGAAGGCATATTCTCACTCAGCACATTTTTGTGAGCTCCCACACCAATTTTCACTCCATTTGGAGTTGATCTTGACATGAGCTAAGGGGGAGAAATTCAAACTTTATTTGAATTTCAAACTGAACTTGTGCTGAAATTCATTCAAACCAAACCTCATTTGAACTTTGACCAATTCAAATGGCTCATGGGTGAATAATTTGAATTGCCAAGGGTAGTATAGGGTTCACTGTTTACCACAGCTGTTAGGAGTAAATTTCAGAGGTTAAAAGGAGGGGTGGGACCCACATGTCAGCCTCAACCTCAATACAAACCGACTGAAACACAGTTCAGTCGGTTCCCGGCTGCTGTGTGCGCGCGCCACCGAAGGGGGGCAGCCGGCGCCAGCTCCTGCTGCGCGCCCCAAGCCGGAGACCAGCCGCCGGGCTATTTATTCCCTCCCCGGCGTGCTCCGATCACTCATTCCCCGAGCTGCCGGCATACTCGGCTGTTTTTCCACTGCCATCACCGCCGCTCGAGCTCCCGCTTGATCAAGCCGATCGCTCGCGAGCACAGCCTCCTCCACAGCAAAACGGCACCAAGGGATCGAGAGCAACCTCCCACACTCCGTGTTGGCCAGTGAGCAAGCTTCCTCGAGCTGTACGAGCCATTTCTCCGGCGAGCCGAACATCGCCGCCGATCGGGCTCCCGTGGACAGCACGGCACAGCCGTTGTCACGTCCTCTTCTCTACACAAGAAAGGTGTGTGATTGTATGTAGATGGAGTAGCCGAAAGCCGTTTGGCGATTGATCAACCCTCGGCCGAGAATTTCCCAATTTACTCTTGATCAGTTCATAAGAACCGAGCTCACCTTCGGGTGAAATTCGTGCTCTATGCACGAAGGTTGGACAAGCTCGTTACCTAGTAGCTTCTATGCACGCTAGCGCCCACGCTCGGACTGGAATTGGAGAAAACCATCGAGAATCGGCCATGATATGGCTGTTTTCCCCGCCGCCATGGCTGAACACCTCGGCTCACCGTCGAGAGCCTAGTTGCCGGTATTTCTAGCTTCCACCCAGCCCTAGTTCGTGTTTCCCCTGCCCTACTGATGCTCTCCGACCGATTTCCGGTCGATTTGGTGCACGGGAGAGCGGGACCGACCTCACCGGAACCCTAGCAGGTGCTGTCACCGGTGCGCACGGGTTTCCGGTCATCGCCGGCGGCCGGCGACCCTACCATCAAGTCCAGGGGGTCGGAAAAGGGACAGGCGGCAAGTTTCGGGCCGGGGGGTGGCCGGGAACTCAATTCCGGCGAGGGTCGCCGGAGAACGCCGCCGCCGCGCAGTTGGCGCGAGGAGGGAGACGACGCACTGTGTGCGGGGCCCACAAACCAGAGTTTAAACTTTTCCCCGAATTTCAGTTTTAGTTCAAACTTCAAATCTTTATAACTTTGGCTAGAAAGCTCCAAATTGAGTGAACCAAATTTTGCTGGATTCAGCTCTCTGAGTACTTTCCAGAAAATCAAGTTTCACTTCATGAAATTCCTTAATTCTCCAGAATTAATTCCTTAAATTTTAAACTGTTAGGAATTTTAACTGGAGAATCCTGTGGAGGAAAATCCTGAAATTTTGCTGAGATGTTCACCAAAATATCCTTGAACTACCATAAAAATTTCAGATCCATTTGAGCTCATTTAGTCCACCTAATGGTGTGATTAGTAAAACTGTTCCAGAGAAAATAGAAAATGTTCAGAAACATTTTCAGAAATTTCTCTGAAATTGTTTAGCTCATATCTTTAGTTAGAGACTTCCAAATTAAGTGAGACCAACTCCATTAGAACCCTCTGAAAATCTAGTTTTCAGAAAGTCATAGTTTGTCTCATGAAAATTCCTAGAACACCCTAAGAGTTCCAATTAAGGTCAAGGACATAATTATTTGTGGAGGGCTCAAATGAGCTTTGCTGCAACTAAAACTTGACCAAGTCTCTGTTTAGGTTGTAACCAAGCCACAGTAAAAGTTTCACAGTCATTAGGTCTATCTAGCAAAGGTTATAGACTTCACAACTTCCAACTTAATACAAATGCATTAAATTAATACATGTATTGCTTCTATCATGTAGTCGCTAAGGTCGAGGAGGAACCCGAAGTCCTAGACTTTGTTACTCCGGAGGAACAGCTAGCCTACGACCAAGAGCAGCAAGGCAAGCCCCGCTTTGCATTAACCCTTTTACAAATGTTTATTGTTTTGAGTACATCTTTGAATATTGTTCTTTGCATTAGAGTCTTGATTGGAAACCCAACTGCACAGCCAAGAAAACCATGGGTTGGGTTTAGGATTGAAAACCTCGTTAGCCACTGCATTGCTAGGATAGAGTAGGATTCGGTACAAGTCGAGTAGTTGGAACTACTCGCGAGAATAGGCTAGAGGCACATTGCTCGGGTAGAGATAGCACATGAAACACATGGCAAGAAAATGAGACCGAGCGGAGAGTAAGGGCAGCAGGACTTTGGGGCCTGTGTGCTGTAGCTCCGCTTGTGTCGATTGAGGACCGAGCCGTGTGCGGGCCTGTTGAACAAGCTAGAACAGTACCGAAGACCTACCGGCTATATGGGAACCGGGAAACTGATGTAACTCGGGTAGCTGGGTATTGAGGCATTGCCCGTCGTTCAGAGGGTAGGTTGAGAGCTCGAGGTGTAAATCGGCTGGCGGCACGGAGATGCGCGTGCAGAGACCTCTTGCTCGGGACGATGGGACCGGTTCAATATTTGGCTAACGGGTGAAAGGTAGTCGCGTACGGCGTCCATGATGGTTGTTGTAGGCAACATCGAGTACGGGCGTACGTGACGGGTTGTTCGGGTAACCCTGCAGGTGTAAATCGATTATAATCGCCGTCCCTCGCGGTCAGTGAGTACCACTTGTTCACTGTACCGTGACGTAGAAAGAACAGGCTAGTTACATATTAAAATGTTGCTGATTGAAAGCTGGACATTGATTGTTAATGGTATGCTGTAGCTTAGAGCTAATTAAAGTTCTTTTCAACTTTGGGCAAAGTACATGAGAGAAATGCGTTTCTTGTTTGATTGCAGCTCTCTCATGTGCCTTAGCGTAAGGTTCTCCACAACCTGCTGCTAAAACTTGAAAGTAAGGTTCTACTAATTAGGCGAGTCCTTGCAAATGATTTTTACCTCATACAACCCACTACCTCATGTAGAAGTTCCATGTTTAGGTGAGACGGGTCAGACTTGCTGAGCCTTCGTGCTCACTGCTTGTGTTTGAAGCTTTTGCAGGGTTCTATGAGGAAGGGACTCCCGAAGAGGAGACGGAACCCCAGGAGGGGAACCCCGTCGAGTGGGAGTCGTGCACGCCGCAGAGTTAGTGTGCGTGTGTGCTAGCAAGGACACGTTCAAGGGCTGAACGTGCACTTGATGCTTAGTCTACGCCCGCGAGTGTGGACTAAACGTATTTTTATGTAAACATGTGCATAAACTTGTTTATGTAATAAAATTTCCGCTTCCGCTTTGTACCTTTGACGTGTGTTATACGGTGCTGTGCAACGCAGCACCCCTCAGCGTGATCCTGGCTCGACAGGACCAATGGGGTCGTGTCATGCGGAAAGGGAGAGACCAGGACCAGGTGGACACGTGGAGCCTCCGGAGCTCATCACCGTGAAGGTGACGGGTTCTGAAGCGATTTTGGAATCTGTACGTGTAGAAATACCGGAACAGAAGCCGACCTGAATTTTGCAATGATACCGCACCAAATCAACTAAAGATAAGTTGCAAGATTCAATGATAAATTGAACAGGACTCTTATTCGGGATACAATCAGATTAGGTCTCTTCTCTTCTCGATTATAAATAGAACCCAGAACCTCTGGCCGAAACCACAAACTTCTTTTCCAACTCCTGAGCAGACGACTTAGAGCCCTAGTCCCAAACCGCCGAGCAAAACATCGCCGGAGTGCAGCAAGGAAGATCGCTGGAGGAAAGCTCAACGATCTGAGGAGGACCTCGAGACCGAAAAGAACGTAAGGTAGGTCTCCAATACCACCTTACGACATCGTTGTGTTTTCTTTGCATCTGTTCTTTGATTCCTTTCGAACAGAAGCCTTTCTCGTGGACATATCACTTGATGATCAGGTTGATCTAAAGACAAGATCATTGCCACGTCCACCTTTGATTCGAACACCTCTGTCTATACAAGCCATGCAAGAACACGTACAAACCAATCTAATAAAACTAATCATAGGTGTAAGGGCCTCAGTTTTTGACACATATTTGAAGTGTTCATCACCATACACACACACCTCATTTGAGGAAAGATGATGAACACAAATGAAGAGCAAGTAACCACCATCAACATGCTCATTAGAGAACAAACTCACATATTGCAAAAGTGGCATTTTCCACATGTGATATAGATGGGCTGGGCATTTGAAAACTCCTACACTTTGCTAAGGATGTCCATGCCAAGTTTCACCCAAATTCAAAACCTTTTTGAGGTCATTTTGGGTATAGCTAGAAAGAGGGCAGTTTGAAACCATATTCAAATTCAAACTGTTTTTATCCCATGAATTTAAAAGTGGGAGGCATACTCTTACTCAGCACATTTTTGTGAGCACACACACCAATTTTCACTCCATTTGGAGTTGATCTTGACATGAGCTAAGTGGGACAAATTCAAACTTTATTTGAATTCAAAACTGAACTTGTGCTGAAATTCATTCAAACCAAACCCAATTGGAATTCTACTCAATTCAAATGGCTCATGGGTGAATAATTTGAATACCCAGAGGTATTTTGGGGCTCACTGTTTACTACAGTGATTAGGAGTAAATTTCAGAGGTTAAAACCCCGGGTGGGACCCACATGTCATAGAGAGAAGGAGGCAAAACTTGCACACAAAGTCACAGCCTCGGTGGGAAATTCCACCGAGCAGCTGTCGGCTGTGCCACCGAGCAGCCACCGGCGCCACCAGCTGCTTCCCCTCTACGTGTGCTGGCGCCCAGGGCTGCTCGCTCGCACCTCCACGCGACCGGCACCGCCTCAGCCGAGCAGGAGTTGGCCGGCTTTATCTCCTCGCGTGCAAACCCGAGCAGCGGCATTGTTTCTCGCCGCAGCTCTCTGCTCAATCGGGAAAACCGGAAAACAATCTCCTCCTTTGTTCCTGAGCTGCTAGACAGCAACCTCAGGTCGCACTCCACCTCCTCAACGCCAGAAACCCCGAGCTCCGACCTCCTTTGCCCGAAACCGATCGCCACCGCGGCGACCTAGCCTCAGCCGAGAGTCAGGCGCTCGTGGACAGCGTTCCACAGGCGTTTTCACGGTCCAGCAAGAGAGGAAACAGGAGCGCGCGACCACCGTGCTGCTCTCCTCCAAGTTTGGAAGCAAACCGTGAAGAATCCACAGAGAATTTCCAGTTTTTGCTCCGGCGACCGTAAACCGAGCTTCCGGTACGGATTCTTCAAATTCTCGCTCTATGATCTTTCGTTGGTTATCAAATCTTGCACATAGACGCTGGAATAGCCGGCGATCAAGTTCTTTTCTGCATCCGTGGCGTGAAACTGTCTAGGAGTGACGAATTTCGAGCTCGATCAAGGGCGGTCATGGCGGGCACGATCGGTCACACGGTGCCGACCGACTTGCCGCCATCCCTGAACCCTTTTGACACCTTGTCGAGCTTCCTAGAGGTACACTGATGCTGTAGGACCGTTTGTTCGAGGTGTTGGCGGGTTAGAACCCACGGTCGACGGCGCCGAACCTCAACCGAGGCCGCGGCACGTCGCCGGGCTATTTCCGGTCACCCCCAGCCCGACCTGACACCACCGACGTGTTCCTCGACGTCGACAACCCCCTGGTGGCGAGTTTCAGACCATGGGAGGTCCGGCAGCGGCGAGCCGGCGAGCTCCGGGTCTGCTCCGGCGAGGTCGGCGGCGCGGGCGCGAGAGTGCCGCGGGAGGAAGACGAAGCCGGCTGGCCCACGTGTCAGCGGCTGAAGAATTTAAATCGGGATCGGGTGTGGCCGGGATCGGCTGTGCTGGCGCGCAAATACCCTGTGAGCCTCAGTGTGTCGGACACCTCCGAGCTCAACACGTGTCCCCGCGGGCCCCCGCGAGTTTGAACTTTTTCCTCTGATTTTCAGATTTCTTCTAAACTTCAAATCCTCATAACTTTGGCTAGAGAGCTCCAAATCGAGTGAACCAAATTTTGTTGGATTCAGCTCTCTGAGAACTTTCCAGCAAGTCAAGTTTCACTTCATGAAAATCCTTATTTCTCCAGAATTAATTTTTCAAAATTTAAACTGTTTGGAATTCTAAGTAGAGAATCCTTTGGAGGAAAATACTGAAATTTTGCTGGGATGTTCACCAAAATATCCCTGAACTACCATAAAAATTTCAGATCCATGTGAGCTCATCTGATCCACCTAATGGTGTGATTAGTGAAACTGTTCCAGAGAAAATAGCAAATGTTCAGAAACATTTTCAGAATTTTCTCTGAAATTGTTTAGCTCATATATTTAGCTAGAAACCTTCAAATTAAGTGAGACCAACTCCATTAGAACCCTCTGAAAATCTAGTTTTCAGAAAGTCATAGTTTGTTTCACAAAAATCCTGAGAACACCCTAAAAGCCTTCAATTAAGGTCAAGTACATAATTAATTGTGGAGGGCTCAAATGAGCTTTGCTGCAACTAAAACTTGACCAAGTCTGTATTTAGGTTGTGACCAAGCCCCAGTAAAAGTTTTACAGTCATTGGGCTTGTCTAGTAAGAGTTATAGACTTCACAAGTTTAAAAGTTAATACAACTGCATTTAAATTAATACATGTATTGCTTCTACCATGTAGTCGCTAAGGTCGAGGAGGAACCCGAAGTCCTAGACTTCGTTACTCCGGAGGAACAGCTAGCCTACGACCAAGAGCAGCAAGGCAAGCTCCGGTTTGCATTAACCTTTTTACAAGTTTTTATTGTTTTGAGCACATACTTGATTACTTTATTCTTTGCATTAGAGTCTTGTTTGGAAACCCAATTGCATAGCCAAGAAAACCCCATGGGTTGGGAATTAGGATTGCAAACCCCGTTAGCTACTGCAAAGCTAAGATAGTGTAGGATTCGGTACAAGTCGAGTAGTTGGAACTACTCGCGAGCATAGGCTAGAGGCACTCGACTCGGGTAGAGATAGCACATGATACACATGGCAAGAAAAATGAGACCGAGCGGAGAGTAAGGGCAGCAGGACTTGGGGCCTGTGTGCTATAGCTCCACTTGTGTCGATTGAGGACCGAGCCTTGTGCGGGCCTGTTGAACAAGCTAGAACAGTACCGAAGACCTACCGGCTATATGGGAACCGGGAAACTGATGTAACTCGGGTAGCTGGGTGTTGAGGCATAGCTGGTCGTTCAGAGGGTAGGTTGAGAGCTCGAGGTGTAAATCGGCTGGTGGCACTGAGATGCGCGTGTAGAGACCTCTTGCTCGGGACGATTGGACCGGTTCAACATTTGGCTAACGGGTGAAAGGTAGTTGCGTACGGCGTCCGTGGTGGTTGTTGTAGGCAACATCGAGTACGGGCGTACGTGACGGGTTGTTAGGGTAACCCTGCAGGTGTAAATCGATTATAATCGCCGTCCCTCGCGGTCAGTGAGTACCACTTGTTCACTGTACCGTGACGTAGAAAGAACAGGCTAGTTACATGTTAAAATGTTGCTGATTGAAAGATGGGCTCTGATTGCTAATGATTTGCTGTAGTTTAGAGCTAACTAAAGTTCATTTCAACTTTGGGCAAAGTACATGAGAGAAATGCGTTTCTTGTTTGATTGCGGCTCTCTCATGTGCCTTAGCGTAAGGTTCTCCACAACCTGCTGCTAAAACTTGAAAGTAAGGTTCTACTAATTAGGCGAATCCTTGCAAATGAATTTTACCTCATGTAACCCATCACCCCTCATGTAGAAGTTCCATGTTTAGGTGAGACGGGTCAGACTTGCTGAGCCTTCGTGCTCACTGCTTGTGTTTGAAGCTTTTGCAGGGTTCTATGAGGAAGGGACTCCCGAAGAGGAGACGGAACCCCAGGAGGGGAACCCCGTCGAGTGGGAGTCATGCACGCCGCAGAGTTAGTGTGCGTCGCAAGGACACGTTCAAGGGCTGAACGTGGACTTGATGCGTAGTCTACGCCCGTGAGTGTAGACTGGACATATTTTGCTGTAAACATGTTCATAAACTTGTTTATGTAATAAAATTTCGCTTCCACTTTGTACCTTTGACGTGTGTTATCCGGTGTTGTGCAACGCAGCACCCCTCAGCGTGATCCTGGCTCGACAAGTTCGTGGGGTCGTGTCAGAGCTGGTATCAGAGCTCGCTTGAGGTTTAACGCACTACAAAGGTCATCTTTTTCAAAAATCCAGTGAGGAACGAGTTAGTAGCCCGTATAAGGATGTTATTAGTATATAGAAAGTGGCATATTAACTTATTTGATTATGTCGGAAAATTGTGCAACTCGGGACGTGTATGTCTTGGGGGGTACACGTAAGCGCTGTCCACCAGTGCGCACAAGCTGAAGGGTGGAGCCCCACGGGTGGCAGGTAACCCGACCCGCTTTGATATCCTCTGCGACTCTTCATGTCGTTTGGGGTATTCGAGCAACGTCTGTCCCTGGCGTGCGTGGTGTAATTTGGGAGACCCCGTCACGTGGTCTGAAACGTGAACACGTAACTCAAGGCGTGTTTGGCTTGAGAACATCCGGGCGAGTGATGACGGGCGGGTGTACGAACTGTAATGATTCCGGGCTCGGTGTGCAGCCGAGTCTGATGATTGTTTGAGTTTCTGCAGGTAGTCTGACCACGAAACGGTAGACGTGTAGCATCCGTGTGCGAGTGACGTTTAGTGCCACTGAAATAACGAAGCCGGCTAAGTCCGGTATAGGTTTTTCTTTGTGAGGACGTAGTACCGACATAATCTGGTGACGCATCGACGTCACACCCCATTAAATGAACAACTTCATTTAAAACTTGAAGGTTTTGATCTAAAGTAATAAAACTTGATGTAACTCCTTCCCTTGAACAGGATATTCAAAGTTAACAAGTTTTCAACTTATAGGTTGTTAAGGACAGAGCACTCTGTTTTCAGCTGAATTAAGGCTGGAGTTAATCAGAGGTTAGAGGTTGAGTTCTTTCGAGGTTGGGGTCATATAATACATTTATGGAAAGCTTTGGAAGATATTTACAACTCTTCTGTTGAGGTCCAGAGGTGTTTCATCCCTTAACCAATCGAAAAACGCAGTGGAGTTGAAACTGTCTAGAAAACAGGACAGAGCAAAGACTCTCTGTAAACTCTCTGTAAATTGAGTATAACTTCCTGCATAAAAATCCAAAAATAGAAAATGAGGTAGTTCTGTAAAGATTATGAGATGGGTTACAACTTTGTAACAGAAAGTTTTGTCAGATTAGGAACAGAATTAACTGGAATTCTTGGATCAAATCAGTACCTAAAGCAGGGAGGTGTTGTCCAATTTTCTCCAGAAATTCTTTTAATTTGGACATCTCATAACTTTTGAACCAGGAAAGATCTTAGGCCAAGAAAATACTTTCTGGAAATCTATTGAAGTTAGCTTTAGCTTTGATGTGGAGCTCCAGAATTGGTTTTGCCTTTAACATGGCCTAAATCAGGTTGAGATGGAAACTGATCAGGGCTGTCATGGGAACAGCAGATCAGCAGTCAAATTTGTTTAAAATTTGAACTATGTTTCCAAGTTTTATGGGTTCAATGACATGTCTTATGTTATAACTCAGTGGTTTACTGTTTAAATAAATATTTGACATTTCTCAAATATATTTTTACAGATGACAGCAGATAAACAGTTGGAGAACGGGTGGGTGGTTTCCCACTGTTCTCACCGTAGCGGCTACCCGGAAGCATTGTGGCAAATGCCCCAATATTTCGGGTACAACCAGATGCCGCAGTACTTCGCCAAGGAAGAAGGCGAAGAGGGGAACAAGACGTGGACAATCCATGTCGAGGTCCCTGCAGGACCTACGCCACCCGGTTGGGTGCCGTTCACCGTCACGGTGAGAGGAAGACAACCGGAAGGGATGTAGCAAGTGGCAGCCCGTGACACTATGTCACGTTTCTGCCAACTACATGTGCAGGCTATGGAGGGCACTCCGTACGCGCTCGTTCCGGTGGAAGGACGGGCTCAGCAGGTGTGGGAAGAGAGGTACCTGGAGGCAACGGACCCGAGTTGCCCAAGGTACAACCCCGCGGAGGCAAATCTCAGCCTCCAGATGAGGGCGGGAAACGCCGTGATGGACAGCCAAGCTGTTCATACGGAGCATCTCGCCACGAAGCTCAAGGAGAGCACGAGCCGTGGAGACCATTTCGAGAGTGCTCACAGCACACTCCGCAATGTGCTCCTTCCGACGATCAAGCGACTGAATGAACAACACAATCAGTTGCGTCGTCTGAAGAAGGCAAAGAAGAAGAGCCTAGTCGACATCGCGGCGTTGCAAGAACTGGTACAGAATCTGACCCAGCAGAACGAGGAACTTACTCAAGAGCGGGACGACGCTATTGAGGAAGGGCAAGGCTGGGAAGAAGATTACAACCAGGCCATGGACAAGGTGCATGCTTTGCAGGACCTCGTACCTCCGGTATTGGGCATACCGGTGATCTTGGGTCTTCCAGCAATAGGAGAACCCGGGATGGGAGAAGAGGTGGTAGATCCAGAGCCACCAGCATAGGTACCGGAGGAGGACGACCCACAGGAGGTCGAGTTCTACTCCAAGTAGGGGGTTACAGTGCCATGTAGGGCAGCTAGGGTAGTGTAGCCAAATTTTGTAATCGGTGACATGTCGTGTAGACAGTAGCGTATGTATAGGTAGTGACGACATGAGCACGGCTTCTCGGAGACCCGAGAATAATGTATCTTGTATAAAGTTTATGCTTTATCAATATATGTGAATGTTGTGCAAATTAATCATGTGTCACTTCAATACCTACTGTTACATATGGAATTTTAAGTAAGACATGTGCTAATCGCTGCTCTTTTGAATTTCAGAATGACGCGTACTCGTGCCAACCCTGATGTTGGGGGTACTAGCCAAGGGGGAGAGACCTCCCAACAGCCTCCCGAGGACTCCTCGGGACAGCAGCAGCAACAGCAAACACCGCTACCGCCACTGCCAACGGTTACATTGGCCGACATCGTCGCGGCAATGGCGGGTTCACATCAGCAGCACACGGAGTTGCTGCAAACTCTTATTGCCAATACGTCTCGCCCAGAGAGACATCAAGACCGTGAGGAGCGTCAACAGAGCTCCTACTCCGACTTCCTGGCGACTCATCCCCCAGTATTCTCAAGGGCAGATGAACCTCTTGACGCGGACAACTGGCTCCGCGCGATAGAGATGAAGTTCGGGCTGCTCCAGATAAATGAGCAGCGCAAGACTCAGTTCGCGGTCCAGCAGCTCCAAGGATCCGCGAGCGTGTGGTGGGCCAACTTCTGTGCTTCACAGCCCACCGACCGAGTGATGACCTGGACGGAGTTCCGGACGGCCTTCAGGGCCTATCATATACCGCCAGGTTTGATGAAGAGGAAGACGCAGGAGTTCTTACACCTGCAACAAGGGAGCCGGAATGCGCTGGAATACTCCAGGGCGTTCAACGATCTCGTGCTCTACGCGTCGTATCATGCAGATACTGACAAGAAGCGGCGGGACCACTTTTACCAGGGGCTTAACCCGCTCCTGAAGGACAAGTTGGTGATGTTCAATCGCGGCAGCCTCAACAACATCATTGACGTTGCGATTGTTCAAGAAGACTCCGGCAAGGAGTTAGCAGCGGCGGAGCGAAAGCGAAGCGCGCCGCAGAGCAGCGGAGAAGGAGGCGGTCCTTCTCAAAAGTTTCGGATGGTGAATCGCCCACCATCAGGTCCACGCTGGCAGCCACCCCAAAGGTCGATGCCTTTCCGCAGTCGGCCGTACTCTTCACCGGCATTCAGGCCGGCACTGCCAGTACCACCTCCGCAACAACAGCAGCAGCGGGCGATGCTGCGTGCGTATGCACCTCAGCAGCGCATGCCGGGCATTCGTCCCCCGAGCACTACACCAGCAGCGGCCACATGTTACAAGTATGATCGTCCAGGACACTTCGCGAGCAGTTGCCCGGAGAGGCAAGGCGGCGGAGTGGCACCGCAGTTTCCGGGGAGGAATCAACCCCGGAACCCTACTAATGCGCGGCGGGCAAACCCTAGGCCCGGCACCGTCCACCAGCTTGCCATAGAGGACGTGCCGGAGGGCGAGCCAATCCTTGCGGGTATGTTCCAACTCCACCAGCATCCTGCTATAATATTATTTGATTCAGGCGCCACGCATAGCTTCATTAGCCAAGCTTTCATTGATAAATATAGCTTGCAAATACTACCCACCGATAGTCCTTATGTGATCTGTTCACCGGATGGGAAAATTTCAGCAAGCATGATGGTCCCAAAAGCGCCATTGTGCTTAGAGGGTAGAGTTTACCCTACGTCTCTCATAATCCTAGAGGGACAAAAGGTCGATGTCATCTTAGGGATGTCGTGCTTAACCCGCCACGGCGCTGTTTTAGACACCGTCCTCCGAGTTGTGCACTTAAATTCAGAGGTGCACGAATCTCATTCTTTATTTCTGGACAGTCCAGAAATAAAACTTCCCAGCATCTATCAGTCCACCATCATCAGATTGGAAGATATTCCAGTGGTCCGAGAGTTCCCTGACGTATTCCCGGATGATTTGCCGGGGATGCCACCCGATAGAGAAGTGGAGTTCAAGATTGAACTTGCACCGGGAACCATGCCAATATCTCGAAGGCCGTACAAGATGGTGCCCAAGGAGTTGGCTGAACTGAAGACCCAGCTAACGGACCTGCTGGGGAAGGGTTTTATTAGGCCGAGCTCCTCGCCATGGGGCTGTTCGGCATTATTCGTGAAGAAGAAGGGTGAGACGTTGCGTCTTTGCATGGACTATCGTCCATTAAATGCCGTAACCATTAAAAACAAGTACCCATTGCCACGGATTGACATGTTGTTTGATCAGTTGGTCGAAGCGAAGATCTTTTCCAAAATGGACTTAAGATCCGGGTACCATCAGATTAAGATAAGGGCGGAGGACATTCCAAAGACAGCTTTCTCGACAAGGTACGGACTTTATGAGTACCTGGTCATGTCCTTCGGCCTCACCAATGCTCCAGATCACTTCATGTACTTGATGAACTCGGTATTCATGCCGGAGCTGGACAAGTTTGTCGTGGTCTTCTTCGACGACATTATGGTATATTCCAAGTCGGAAGAAGATCACAAGAAGCATTTGCGTATAGTCTTGCAACGGCTGCGGGGTCACAAGTTATACGTGAAATTCAGCAAATGCGAGTTTTGGATATCGCAAGTGCCTTTCCTCGGGCATATCATCTCAGCGGAGGGTATCGCTGTAGACCCGAGCAAGATCACTCAAGTGCTGAATTGGAAATCCCCGAGAACTGTTCACGAGGTACGGAGTTTCCTTGGACTGGCAGGATATTATCGGAGGTTCATTCCAAACTTCTCGAAGATTGCCAAGCCTATGACGGAACTGCTGAAGAAGGCTACCAAATAAGTTTGGAGTCCAACATGTGAAACAGCATTCAAGGCTTTAGTCAAGCACCTGACATCAGCATCGGTTTTGGCGCAGCCCGACACAACAAAACCGTTCGATGTGTACTGCGATGCATCCGGCATTGGGCTCGGATGTGTGCTGATGCAAGACCGAAGAGTGGTCGCGTATGGATCACGGCAGATTAGAAACCATGAGCAGAATTATCCAACCCACGATTTGGAGCTCGCTGCCGTGGTACTTGCACTGAAAATGTGGAGGCACTACCTACTCGGTAACCTCAAACGTTTATATACCGACCACAAAAGCCTCAAGTACATATTCACTCAGAAGGAGTTGAACATGAGGCAGCGAAGATGGTTAGAATTGATAAAGGATTACGAAATAGAGATCCATTATCATCCGGGCAAGGCAAACGTAGTGGCAGATGCGCTGAGCCGCAAGTCACAAGTCAACAATCTGACCATCACACCGTTGGAAGAGAGCGAACCACCCCTACATGTAATTCCACACGGAGCTCTCTACAACCTAGCTTTGATCCCCACCATCCGTGAAGAGATAGCGGCAGCTCAGAAACATGACAAGGGCATGTCGCATTTGCGGAGACGTGTAGACAGTGGGGAGCTGAAATGTTTCCGGAAGGACGGAGAC
The DNA here is from genome assembly GCA_030760725.1 of Neostapfia colusana. Lineage (NCBI taxonomy): Eukaryota > Viridiplantae > Streptophyta > Magnoliopsida > Poales > Poaceae > Neostapfia > Neostapfia colusana. The sequence goes on along the minus strand of JASWHV010000014.1, from coordinate 10,803,686 downwards.
GGCGTACTATGGTTCAAGGACCGGATCGTCGTACCCCGTAACCCGGAATTACGGAAGAAGATCTTTGATGAGGCTCACTTGTCAAAGTTTTCTATTCACCCCAACAGCAACAAAATGTATCAAGAACTCAGAAGCAAGTTTTGGTGGACACGGATGAAGCGTGAGACAGCAAAATACGTGTCCGAGTGTGATACATGTCGAAGGGTGAAGGCAGACCATATGCGGAAACCGGGACTGCTACAACCACTGGGCATTCCTGCCTGGAAGTGGGAGGACGCGAGCATGGATTTCATCGTCAGTTTACCCACCACCTTGCAGAAACATGATTCTGTGTGGGTGATCGTCGATCGGCTCTCCAAAGTTGCCCATTTCATCCCGGTCAACACCAACTACAACGCCAAGAACTACGCTGAACTATACATCTCACGGATCCTATGCTTGTACGGCGTACCCCGTACCATTATATCAGATCGGGGCACTTTATTTGTGTCCCGTTTTTGGGAGCAGCTGCACGCTGCGTTGGGAACGAAGCTGATCCGTAGTTCAGCCTACCACCCGCAGACGGATGGGCAAACAGAGCAGGTAAATCAGATCTTAGAAGACATGTTACAAACTTGCGCTATCAACCACGGCAAGAATTGGGATGATCACTTGCCGTTAGCCGAGTTCTCGTACAATAATGGGTACCAAGCCAGCATCAAGATGGCGCCTTATGAGGCACTATACGGAAGGAAGTGCCGCACACCACTGAATTGGTGTGAGTCTAGCGAAAGGGTTACCTTCGGGATTGACCTTGTCAACAACGCGGAAGAAAAGGTTCGACTGATTCAAGCGAACCTGAAATCCGCCCAATCCCGTCAGAAACAGTATACGGACCGGAGAAGACGCCCATTACAATTCGAAGTAGGAGATCACATATATCTACGTGTATCTCCAATGAAGGGCGTAAACAGATTTGAGGTGAGAGGAAAGTTGGCACCCCGATTCATCGGTCCATTCCAGATTACCGAAAGATGTGGATCAGTGGCATACCGGCTGAAATTACCAGAAGCACTTTCCGGTGTGCACGACGTCTTTCACATTGCCCAGCTGAGGAAGTGTCTTAAGCTATCAACTACCGTTCAGCTGGAAGATATTGAAGAACTGCAACCGGATCTCACCTATCGGGAGGAACCGGTGCAGATTATCGATGAAAAGGCCTGAACCACATGCAACCGTACGTTGTGGTTCTACAAGGTTCTATGGAGTAATCACTCCATGGATGAAGCGACATGGGAGAGCGAAGAATTTCTTCACGCTAACTACCCCGACTTTTTCACGTCGCATATCCGGTAATTTCCCACCATCCTCTCTCTCATTTTCACCTTATAATCTCGGGACAAGATTCTTTTAAGGGGGAGGAATGTAAGGGCCTCTGTTTTTGACACATATTTGAAGTGTTCATCACCATACACACACACCTCATTTGAGTAAAGATGATGAACACAAATGAAGAGCAAATAACCACCATCAACATGCTCATTAGAGCACAAACTCACATATTGCAAAAGTGGCATTTTCCACATGTGATATAGATGGGCTGGGCATATGAAAACTCCTACACATTGCTAAGGATGTCCATGCCAAGTTTCACCCAAATTCAAAACCTTTTTGAGGTCATTTTGGGTATAGCTAGAAAGAGGGCAGTTTGAAACCATATTCAAATTCAAACTGTTTTTATCCCATGAATTTAAAAGTGGGAGGCATATTCTTACTCAGCACATTTTTGTGAGCACACACACCAATTTTCACTCCATTTGGATTTGATCTTGACATGAGCTAAGTGGGACAAATTCAAACTTTATTTGAATTCAAAACTGAACTTGTGCTGAAATTCATTCAAACCAAACCAAATTCGAATTCTACTCAATTCAAATGGCTCATGGGTGAATAATTTGAATACCCAGGGGTATTTTGGGGCTCACTTTTACTACAGTGATTAGGAGTAAATTTCAGAGATTAAAACCCTGGGTGGGACCCACATGTCATAGAGAGAAGGAGGCAAAACTTGCACACAAAGTCACAGCCTCGGTGGGAAATTCCACCGAGCAGCTGTCGGCTGTGCCACCGAGCAGCCACCGGGAAAACTAGAAAACAATCTCCTCCTTTGTTCCTGAGCTGCTAGACAGCAACCTGAGGTCGCACTCCACCTCCCCAACGCCAGAAACCCCGAGCTCTGACCTCCTTTGCTCGAAAACGATCGCCACCGCGACGACCTAGCCTCAGCCGAGAGTCAGGCGCCCGTGGACAGCGTTCCACAGGCGTTTTCACGGTCCAGCAAGAGAGGCAACAGGAGCGTGCGACCACCGTGCTGCTCTCCTCCAAGTTTGGAAGCAAACCGTGAAGAATCCACAGAGAATTTCCAGTTTTTGCTCTGGCGACCGTAAACCGAGCTCCCGGTACGGATTCTTCAAATTCTCGCTCTATGATCTTTCGTTGGTTATCAAATCTTGCACATAGACACTGGACTAGCCGGCGATCAAGATCTTTTCTGCATCCGTGGCGTGAAACTGTCTAGGAGTGACGAATTTCGAGCTTGATCAAGGGCGGTCATGGCGGGCACGATCAGTCACACGGTGCCGACCGACTTGCCGCCATCCCTGAACCCTTTTGACACCTTGTCGAGCTTCCTATAGGTACACTGATGCTTTAGGACCGTTTGTTCGAGGTGTTGGCGGGTTAGAACCCACGGTCGACGGCGCTGAACCTCAACCGAGGTCGCGGCACGTCGCCGGGCTATTTCCGGTCATCCCCAGCCCGACCTGACACCTCCGACGTGTTCCTCGACGTCGACAACCCCCTGCGGCGAGTTTCAGACCATGGGAGGTCTGGCAGCGGCGAGCCGGCGAGCTCCGGATCTGCTCCGGCGAGGTCGGCGACGCGGGCGCGAGAGAGCGGCGGGAGGAGGACGAAGCCGGCTGGCCCACGTGTCAGCGGCTGAAAAATTTAAATCGGGATCGGGTGTGGCCGGGATCGGCTGTGCTGGCACGCAAATACCATGTGGGCCTCAGTGTGCCGGACACCTCCGCGCTCAACACGTGTCCCCGCGGGCCCCCGCGAGTTTAAACTTTTTCCCCCGATTTTCAGATTTCTTCCAAACTTCAAATCCTCATAACTTTGGCTAGAAAGCTCCAAATCGAGTGAACCAAATTTTGTTGGATTCAGCTCTCTGAGAACTTTCCAGCAAATCAAGTTTCACTTCATGAAAATCCTTATTTCTCCATAATTAATTCCTCAAAATTTAAATCGTTTGGAATTATAACTGGAGAATCCTTTGGAGGAAAATCCTGAAATTTTGCTGGGATGTTCACCAAAATATCCCTGAACTACCATAAAAATTTTAGATCCATTTGAGCTCATTTGATCCACCTAATGGTGTGATTAGTGAAACTGTTCCAGAGAAAATAGAAAACGTTCAGAAACATTTTCAGAATTTTCTCTGAAATTGTTTAGCTCATATCTTTAGCTAGAAACCTTCAAATTAAGTGAGACCAACTCCATTAGAACCCTCTTAAAATCTAGTTTTCAGAAAGTCATAGTTAGTTTCATGAAAATCCTTAGAACACCCTAAAAACCTTCAATTGAGGTCAAGTACATAATTAATTGTGGAGGGCTCAAATTAGCTTTGCTGCAACTAAAACTTGACCAAGTCTGTATTTAGGTTGTGACCAAGCCCCAGTAAAAGTTTCACAGTCATTGGGCTTGTCTAGCAAGAGTTATAGACTTCACAAGTTTAAAAGTTAATACAACTACATTTAAATTAATACATGTATTGCTTCTACCATGTAGTCGCTAAGGTCGAGGAGGAACCCAAAGTCCTAGACTTTGTTACTCCGGAGGAACAGCTAGCCTACGACCAAGAGCAGCAAGGCAAGCTCCGGTTTGCATTAACCTTTTTACAAGTTTTTATTGTTTTGAGCACATACTTGATTACTTTATTCTTTGCATTAGAGTCTTGTTTGGAAACCCAATTGCATAGCCAAGAAAACCCCATGGGTTGGGAATTAGGATTGCAAACCCCGTTAGCTACTGCAAAGCTATGATAGTGTAGGATTCGGTACAAGTCGAGTAGTTGGAACTACTCGCGAGCATAGGCTAGAGGCACTCGACTCGGGTAGAGATAGCACATGATACACATGGCAAGAAAAATGAGACCGAGCGGAGAGTAAGGGCAGCAGGACTTTGGGGCCTGTGTGCTATAGCTCCACTTGTGTTGATTGAGGACCGAGCCGTGTGCTGGCCTGTTGAACAAGCTAGAACAGTACCGAAGACCTACCGGCTATATGGGAACCGGGAAACTGATGTAACTCGGGTAGCTGGGTGTTGAGGCATAGCTGGTCGTTCAGAGGGTAGGTTGAGAGCTCGAGGTGTAAATTGGCTGGCGGCACTGAGATGCGCGTGCAGAGACCTCTTGCTCGGGACGATTGGACTGGTTCAACATTTGGCTAACGGGTGAAAGGTAGTTGCGTACGGCGTCCGTGATGGTTGTTGTAGGCAACATCGAGTACGGGCGTACGTGACGGGTTGTTCGGGTAACCCTGCAGGTGTAAATCGATTATAATCGCCGTCCCTCACGGTCAGTGAGTACCACTTGTTCACTGTACCATGACGTAGAAAGAACAGGCTAGTTACATGTTAAAATGTTGCTGATTGAAAGATGGACTCTGATTGCTAATGATTTGCTGTAGTTTAGAGCTAACTAAAGTTCATTTCAACTTTGGGCAAAGTACATGAGAGAAATGCGTTTCTTGTTTGATTGCGGCTCTCTCATGTGCCTTAGCGTAAGGTTCTCCACAACCTGCTGCTAAAACTTGAAAGTAAGGTTCTACTAATTAGGCGAGTCCTTGCAAATGATTTTTACCTCATGTAACCCATCACCCCTCATGTAGAAGTTCCATGTTTAGGTGAGACGGGTCAGACTTGCTGAGCCTTCGTGCTCACTGCTTGTGTTTGAAGCTTTTGCAGGGTTCTATGAGGAAGGGACTCCCGAAGAGGAGACGGAACCCCAGGAGGGGAACCCCGTCGAGTGGGAGTCGTGCACGCCGCAGAGTTAGTGTGCGTGTGTGCTAGCAAGGACACGTTCAAGGGCTGAACGTGGACTTGATGCGTAGTCTACGCCCGTGAGTGTAGACTGGACATATTTTGCTGTAAACATGTTCATAAACTTGTTTATGTAATAAAATTTCGCTTCCGCTTTGTACCTTTGACGTGTGTTATCCGGTGCTGTGCAACGCAGCACCCCTCAGCGTGATCCTGGCTCGACAAGACCGTGGGGTCGTGTCAATAGGATAGCATGCTAGAGTGTTATGTACTCTGGAAGGCGTGGGGAATGGGAGTCGAGTGAGGACTGCCCTGGGAACTGCATGGCACAAGAGGGGGCCCGTGGGTGGGAGAATTGGAGATTCTAGCCTGCCGGTGAAACCTTAGTGAGTCCATACATCTAGTAACCCCTTTGTAAAGGCTATTTTGTGATCTCTTGGCCATACACCGACGGTTGTGTACTGGTATAATGGAGGTTCTGCAGTCGCCGACGGGTGACGAAATCACAAACTTGTGGGTAAAGAGGTGCAAACTCTGCAGAGTCTAAAACTATCATGATAGCCAAGCTTACGGTCATGAGCACCTGGCTAAACTGCCATGATTAGTTGGGATGGTTATTGGGATGGTTATCGGTTATGGTTATTGGTTTTGGTTATGGTTTGGTTTTTAGGACAGTTGAGTCCGGGTGATAGGATGGTTGCATGACTGTTGAGTCATGGCAACGAGATTGGTCTCGATGTGAGACGAAAGTTGTTTATGAGATGAGATGGTAGCGAATACGGGAAGGTATTCTTGAGATTGTAGCGAATACAAGGAGGTATTCGTGAGTAAGAATGAAGTTCGTTAATGTTCGGATAGAACATGGAAACTAATGGAGTTATGTTGGTAATTTAATACATGCTGGAATTACATTCATTTAAAGTTAAGTTGCTGTTTTATCATGGTTTTATAAATATGGTTTTCTGCAAATGAGCCTTTTTATACCTACCTTGTCATGAGCTGCATGTTGTGTTTTTCCCGCACTTGCTGAGTACATCATTGTACTCAAACTTGCATTATTATTTTATCATCAACAGCAGGAGAAGCCTACTATGAAGACCAAGTGGAGCATTAAGGCGTATGATCTGTTCTCAACCTTGCCTGTGGAGGGTGTAGAGATGGAGCCACTTCTGCTTAGATTTGCTTCCGCATTAGTTAAATCGCTTCCGCATTAGAATAAAGACTTCCGCTGCATAGAAATAATATTTCCGCTGTGAACATGAGTCCAAGACTCATGAGACATTGTAATAAACTCCGTTATTCGTGGTTATATATATTCTGAATTCAGTTTGTGGAATATATGTATATGTGTGATGAACATCCTGGGCACACATATGCATTAGTTATTGGTTCCGTGGTTTTTCCACAGAATTGAGGGCGTCACACCACTGTCCCGACGCGTTCTCACCCAGCAAACTGAAATCCCTCGCCGCTCAGTTGAGCTCTCGGTTCCTCGTCGCCCGGCCGATCATGTGGTTTTCACGGCGATCTGAGGCCAGCACCGGGTGCGCCGAGTGTTACTTGACGCCCTCGCGCCAGTTCTAGACCCTGAGCAACCCTTCCCGAGCTCCACCGCGACTTTCTTTCGTTGCCCGGTTCAGCTCGAGCCGCCGTCACGGGGACGACCCATCCGGCCACCACAGCCCGCCGTTCTCCGAGCTGTGAATAGCAAAAAGGTTCTCCTTCAATCCCTCTTTTATTACCGTAAGCCCCGGTGTCATGACATAAACTACTCACGCTGGAATTTCTCGATTTTACGACGGTATACAAAAGGGGTGCCCGGACCGATCTGCAAAATTCGTACTCTACACCGCACCACTCATCCTCTCACGGAGGGAAGCGCTTCTAGGTGCCCGTACGAGTCCATAGGAGCAGAAACCATGAAGAACCGTTGAGGAAAGCCACTGTTCTTCGAGTTTTAGGAGGATCCCCGATTTCCGGCCTAGGTCACACGGTGACAGCCCAGTACAGCCATTTCCGAGCTCCATGAAGCTCATTCTGATCTTTCCTAGGGTCCACTGGTGCTCGACGACCTTTTGTTTGATCGGTTGTGGTACTAGGAAGGCCGGCTGACACGGCTGAAGTTCCTCCGAAGCTGCCGCTCGTCGCTGACCATGTGCCGGTGATTTTCATGACGAGCTGAGCCCAGCATCATGTTCCCCGGGTGGATTTAGGCAGAGGCGGCCAGAATCATGGAGTTTGGCGCACCACAGAGGCCACCGACGAGCTCTCCGGCGAGGTGTCGCGGCGGCCGAGCGCGGGAGGCGGGAGGTAGACGAAGCCCCCGGACCCACGCGTCAGCGGCCGATATTTTAAACACTGGGATTTGCTGTGGCACGGATCGGGTGCAGCTGCGCGCGAAGAAATCCGCAGCCCCGTGTGTCGACCAATGAGGAGTTGACACGTAGCCCCGGTCCCACGCGCAGCGGTTTAAACTTTTTCCCGATTTTCAGATTTAGTTCAAACTTCAAACCCACATAACTTTGGCTAGCAAACTCCAAATCGAGTGAATAATATTTTGTTGGATTCAGCTCTCTGAGTATTTCCAGCAAATCAAGTTTCACTTCATGAAAATCCCTATTTCTCCAGAATTAATTCTTTAATTTCAAACTGGTTAGAATTTTAACTGGAGAACCCTTTGGAGGAAAATTCTGAAATTTTGCTAGGATGTTCACCAAAATGTACCTGAGCTACTATAAAAAATTCAGATCCATTTGAGCTCATTTGATCCACCTAATGGTGTGATTAATAAAACTGTTCCAGAGAAAATAGAAAATGTCCAGAAACATTTTCAGAATTTCTTGGAAATTGTTTAGCTCATATCTTTAGCTAGGAACCTTCAAATTAAGTGAGACCAACTCCATTAGAACCCTCTGAAAATCTAGTTTTCAGAAAGTCATGGCTTGCTCCATGAAAATCCCTAGAACACCCTAGAAGCTCCGGTTAAGCTCAAGTACATAATTATTTGTGGAGAGCTCAAATGAACTTTACTGCAAATAAAACTTGGCCAAGTCTCTGTGTAGGTTGTAACCAAATCACAGTAAAAATTTCAGAGTCATTGGGTCTGTCTAGTGAGACTTATAATCTTTACAAGTTTAAATTCAATTCAAATGCATGTAAATTAATACATATACATGTTATTTCATGTAGTCGCTAAGGTCGAGGAGGAACCCGAAGTATTAGACTTCGTCACTCCGGAATAGCAGTTAGCCTACGACCAAGAACAGCAAGGCAAGCTCCGGTTTGCATTAACCTTTTTCTAAATTTTTATTGTTTTGAGAACTTAGTTTGAGTACCATTACTTCTTTCATTAGAGTCTTGTTTGAAAACCCAAATGCATAGCCAAAAAAACCATGGGTTGGGATTAGGGTTGAAACCCCATTTCACTATTGTAGTAGCCGAAATGGCGGATTCACCCGCTAAATTACAATATCTCGCTCCTTATACGGGAGCAGCCCTGACTGAGTATTTTAGCTACTGCAATGCTAAGATACAGTAGGATTTGGTACAAGTCGAGTAGTTGGAACTACTCGCGAGGATAGGCTAGAGGCACTCAACTCGGGTAGAGATAGCAAATGAAACACATGGCGAGAAAAATGAGACCGAGCAGAGAGTAAGGGCAGCAGGACTTTGTGGCCTGGGTGCTATAGCTCCGCTTGTGTCGATTGAGGACCGAGCCGTGTGCGGGCCTGTTGAACAAGCTAGAACAGTACCGAAGACCTACCGGCTATACGGGAACCGGGAAACCGATGTAACTCGGGTAGCTGGGTGTTGAGGCATAGCTGGTTGTTCAGAGGGTAGGTTGAGAGCTCGAGGTGTAAATCGGTTGGCGGCACTGTGGATGCGCGCGCAGAGACCTCTTGCTCGGGACGATTGGACCGGTTCAACATTTGGCTAACGGGTGAAAGGTGGTTGCGTACGATGTCCGTGATGGTTGCTGTAGGCAACATCGAGTACGGACGTACATGACGGGTTATTCGGGTAACCCTACAGGTGTAAATCGATTATAATCGCCGTCCCTCGCGGTCAGTGAGTACCACTTGTTCACTGTACCGTGACGTAGAAAGAACAGGCTAGATACATGTTAAAAGTTTGCTGATTTGAAAGTTATACTTGCTTGTTAATGTATTGTTGTAGTTTAGAGCTAATTAAAGTTCTTTTCAACTTTGGGCAAAGTACATGAGAGAAATGTGTTTCTTGTTTGATTGCGGCTCTCTCATGTGCCTTAGCGTAAGGTTCTCCACAACCTGCTGCTAAAACTCGAAAGTAAGGTTCCACTAATTAGGCGAGTCCTTTGCAACTGATTTTATCTCATGTAACCTATCAACCTTCATGTAGAAGTTTCATGTATAGGAGACACGGGTCAGTCTTGCTGAGCCATCGTGCTCACTGCTTGTGTTTGAAACTTTTGCAGGGGTCTATGAGGAAGGAACTTCCGAGGAGGAGACGGAACACCAGGAGGGGAACCCCGTCGAGTGGGAGTCGTGCATGCCGCCGTGTTAGTGTGTGTGCGTGCTAGCGGGGACACGTTCACGGGCTGAACGTGAACTCGATGCATAGTCTATTCCCGCGAGGGTGGACTGGAATATTTTGTTGTAAAAATGTTCATAAACTGGTTTATGTAATAAAACTTTGCTTCCGCTTTGTACCTTTAATGTGTGTTATCCGGTGTTGTGCAACGCAGCACCCCTCAGCGTGATACTGGCTCGACAAGGCCGATGGGTTCATGTCAGCATGGTATCAGAGCTCGCTTGAGGTTTAACGCACTATAAAGGTCATGTTTTTCAAAAATCCAGTGAGGAACGAGTTAGTAGCCCATATAAGGATGTAATTAGTGTATAGAAATGGCATACTAACTTATTTGCTTATGTCAGAAAATCGTGCATCTCAGGATGCTTTATATCTTGGGGGGTGCACTTAAGCGCTGTCCACCAGTGCGCACAAGCTGAGGGGTGGAGTCCCACGGGTGGCAGGTAACCCGACCCGCTTTCATATTCTCTACGACTCTTCATGTCATTTGGGGTATTCGAGCAACGTCTGTCCCTGGTGTGCTTTGGGCAATTTGGGAGACCCTTCACGTGGTCAGTAACATGAACACGTAGCTCAAGGCGTGTTTGGCTTGAGAACATCCGGGCGAGTGATGACGGTCGGGTGTACGAATTGTATGGATACCGGGCTCGGTGTGCAGCCGAGTCTGACGATTGTGTGAGTGTCTGCAGGTAGTCTAACCACGAAACAGTAGACGTGTAGCATCCGTGTGCGAGTGACACTTAGTGCCACTAAGTTAACGAAGCCGGCTAAGCCCGGTATAGGTTTTTCTTTGTGAGGACGTAGTACCGGCATGATCTGGTGACGCATCGACGTCACACCCCACTAAATGAGCAACTTCATTGTAAAACTGAAAAGTTTCAATCTGGAGCACTAAAATTGTAATGTAACTCCTTCCCTTAACCAGGATATTCAAAGTTAACAAGTTTCAACTTATAGGATACTAAGGACAGAGTCCCCTGTTTTCAGCTGAAATATGGCTGAAGTTAATCAGAGGTTAAAGGTTGAGTTCTTTCGAGGTTGGGGTCATGTGATACGTTCCTGGAAAGCTTTGGAAGAGATTTACAACTTTTCTGTTGAGGTCCAAGGATGTTTCATCCTCTAACCAATCGAAAAATGCAGTAGAGTTGAAACTGTCCAGAAAACAGGGCAGAGCAAACATTCTCTGTAACTCTCTGTAAATTGAGCATAACTTCCTGCATAAAAATCCAAAAATAGAAAAATGAGGTAGTTCTGAAAATTTTAAGAGATGGGTTACAACTTTGTAACAGAAAGTTTTGTCAGATTGGGAATAGAATTAACTGGAATTCTTGGATCAAATCAGTACCTAAAGCAGGAAGGTGCCGTCGAATTTTCTCCAGAAATTCTATCAACTTCGACATCTCATAACTTTTGAACCAGGACAGATCTTAGGCCAAGCAAATACTTTATGGAAAGATATTGAAGTTAACTTTAACTTTGATATTGAGCTCCAGAATTTTTTTTGCCTTTAGCATGGTCTAAATCAGGTTGAAATGGAAACTGGTCAGGGCTGTCATATTGGACAACAGATCAACAGTCAAATCTGTTTAAGTTTGAAGTATGTTTCCAAGTTTTATGAGTTCAATGGCATGTTTTATGTTATAACTCAAGGGTTTACTATTCAAATAAATATTTGACATTTCTCAAATATGTTTTTACAGATGACAGCGGATAGACAGTTGGAGAACGGGTGGGTGGTGTCCCACTGTTCTCACTGCAGCGGCTATCCGGAAGTATTGAGGCAAATGCTTCAATATTTTGGGTACAGCAAGATGCTGCAATACTTCGCCAAAGAAGAAGGCGAGGAGGGGAACAAGACATGGACGATCCATTCGAAGTTCCTGCAGGGCCTACGCCATCCGGTTGGGCGCCGTTCACCGTTACGGTGAGGGGTAGACAACCGGAGGGAATGTGGCAAGTGGCAGCCCGCGACACTATGTCGCGTTTCTTCCAGCTACACGTGAGAGCTATGGAGGGCACTCCATACGTGCTTGTTCCGGTGGAGGGATGGGCTAATCACGTGTGCAAAGGGAGGTACATGGAGGCAACAGATCCGGGTTGCCCAATGTACAACCCCGCGGAGGCGAACCTCAGCCTCCAGATAAGGGCGGGAAAGGCCGTGATGGATAGCTAAGCTGTTCATACGGAGTGTCTCGCCATGAGGCTCCAGGAGAGCAACAGCCGTGGAGACCACTTCGAGAGTGCTCACAGCGCACTCCGCAATGTTCTCCTTCCGACGATTAAGTGACTGAACGAACAGCATAATCAGTTGCATCGTCTGAAGAAGGCGAAGAAGAAAGGCTGTGTCGACATCACGGCTTTGCAACAACAGGTGCAGGCTCTGACCCAGCAGAACGAGGTCCTTACTCAAGAGCGAGACGACGCTATTGAGGAAGGGCAAGGCTGGGAAGAGGACTACAACCAGGCCATGGACGAGGTGCACGCGTTGCAGGACCTCGTACCTCCGGTTATGGGCATACCGGTGGTAGGTGCCGTACCCGTGGTCTTGGGTCTTCTGGCAATGGGAGAACCCGAGCTGGAAGAGGAGGTTGTGGACCTAGAGCCACCAGCAGAGGTACCGTAGGAAGACGACCCGCAGGAGGTCGAGTTCTACTCCGAGTAGGGGGTTACTGTTGCCAAGTAGGGCAGCAGGGGTGATGTAACCCAAACTTTTGTAATCGATGACATGTCGTGTAGATAGTAGTGCATGTATAGGTAGTGACGACATGAGCACGACTTCTCGGGGATCTGAGACTAATGTATCTTGTATAAAGTTTATGCTTTATCAATATATGTGAATGTTGTGCAAATTATTCATGCGCCACTTCAATACCTACTGTTTCATATGGAAATTTTAAGTATGATATGTGCTTATCGCTGCTGTTTTAAATTTCAGAAGGACTCGTACTCGTGCCAACCCGGACGTTGGGGGTTCCAGTCAGGGGAGGAGACCTCCCAACAGCCTCCCGAGGACTCCTCAGGACAGCAACAGCAGCAACAGCAACAGCAACGACCGCCACCACCACCGCCAACGGTTACCCTGGCTGACATTGTGGCAGCGATGGCGGGCTCTCATTGCAAATGCGTCTCGACCAGAGAGGCGTCAAGATCGTGAGGAACGCCAACAGAGCTCCTACTCTGACTTTCTAGCGACTCATCCCCCGGTATTCTCAAGGGCGGATGAACCCCTCGATGCGGACAACTGGCTCCGCACGATGGAAATGAAGTTCGGGCTGCTCCAAGTGAGTGAGCAGCGCAAGACTCAGTTCGCGGTCCAACAGCTCCAGGGATCCGCGAGCGCGTGGTGGGCGAATTACTGTGCTTCGCAGCCCACCGAGCGAGTTATGACCTAGGCGGAATTTCGGATGGCCTTCAGGGCCTATCACATACCGTCGGGTCTCATGAATAGGAAGACGCAGGAGTTCTTACGCCTGCAGCAAGGGAGCCGGAACACGCTGGAATACTCCAGGGCGTTCAACGATCTCGCGCTCTACGCTTCATATCACGCCGATACCGACGAGAAGCGGCGAGATCATTTCTACCAGGGGCTTAACCCGCTCCTGAAGGACAAGCTGGTGATGTTCAATTGCGGCAGCCTCAACGATATAATTGATGCTGCGATTGTTCAGGAGGACTCCGGCAAGGAGTTAGCGGCAGCGGAGAGGAAGAGAAGCGCGCCGCAAAGCAGCGGAGAAGGAAGTGGTCCTTCTCAGAAATATCAGATGGTGAATCGCCCACTATCGGGTCCACGCTGGCAGCCACCACAGAGGTCAGTGCCATTCCGCAGTCGGCCATATTCTCCACCGGCATTCAAACCGGCATTGACAGTACCACCTCCGCAGCAACAACAACAACAGCGGGCGATGCCGCGTGCGTATGCACCTCAGCAGCGCATGCCGGGCTTTCTTCCCCTAAACACCGGACAAGCAGCAGCCACATGCTACAAATGTGGTCATCCAGGACACTTCGCCAGCAGCTGTCCGGAGAGGCAAGGCGGCGGAGTTGCACCGCAACTTCCGGGGAGGAATCAGCCCCGGAACCCCACTAATGCGCGGCGGGCAAACCCTAGGCCCGGCACTGTCCACCAACTCGCCATAGAGGACGTGCCGGAGGGTGAACCAATCCTTGCGAGTATGTTCCAACTCCACCTGCATCCCGCCATAGTATTATTTGATTCAGGCGCCACGCATAGCTTTATTAGCCAAGCTTTCATTGCTAAACACAGCTTGCAAATAATACCCACCGATAGTCCATATTTGATTTGTTCACCGGGTGGGAAGTTTTCAGCAAGCATGATGGTCCCAAAAGCGCCATTATGCTTAGAGGGTAGAGTATAGCCTACGTCTCTCATAATTTTAGAGGGACAAAAGGTCGATGTCATCTTAGGGATGTCGTGGTTAACCCGCCACGACGCTGTTTTAGACACCGTCCTCCGAATTGTGCACTTGAACTCAGAAGTGCACGAATCTCATTCCTTATTTCTGGACAGTCCAGAAATAAAACTTCCAAGTGTCTATCAATCCACAACCATCAGATTGGAAGACATTCCAGTGGTCCGAGAGTTCCCTGATGTGTTCCCGGATGATTTACCAGGGATGCCACCCGACAGAGAGGTGGAGTTCAAGATTGAACTTGCACCGGGAACCATGCCAATATCCCGAAGGCCGTACAAGATGGCGCCCAAGGAGTTGGCTGAACTGAAGACCCAGCTAACGGACCTGCTGGGGAAGGGTTTTATTAGGCCGAGCTCCTCGCCATGGGGCTGTTCAGCATTATTCGTGAAGAAGAAGGGTGAGACGTTGCGTCTTTGCATGGACTATCGTCCATTAAATGCCGTAACCATCAAGAACAAGTACCCGTTGCCACGGATCGACATGTTGTTTGATCAGTTGGTCGAAGCAAAGATCTTTTCCAAGATGGACTTAAGATTCGGGTACCACCAGATTAAGATACGGGCTGAGGATATTCCGAAGACAACTTTCTCGATGAGGTACGGGCTTTATGAGTACCTGGTCATGTCCATCGGCCTCACCAACGCTCCAGCTCACTTCATGTATTTGATGAACTCGGTATTCATGCCGGAGCTGGACAAGTTTGTCGTGGTCTTCATCGACGACATATTGGTGTATTCCAAGTCGGAGGAAGAACACAAGAAGCATCTGTGTATAGTCTTGCAATGGCTGCGGGATCACAAACTATACGCGAAATTCAGCAAGTGCGAATTCTGGATATCGCAAGTGCCTTTTCTCGGGCATATCATCTCAGTGGAGGGCACCGCTGTAGACCCGAGTAATATCACACAAGTGCTGAATTGGAAATCCCCACCACCTTTCAGAAACATGATTCTGTGTGAGTGATCATCGACCGGCTCACCAAAGTTGCCCACTTCATCCCGGTTAACACCAACTACAACGCCAAGAAGTATGTTGAACTGTACATCTCACGGAGCCTATGCTTGTACGGCGTACCCCGTACCATCATATCGGATCGGGGCACTTTATTTGTGTCCCATTTTTGGGAGCAGCTACATGCTGCGTTGGGGGCGAAGTTGATCCGTAGTTCAGCATACCACCCGAAGACGGATGGACAAACTGAGCGGGTAAACCAAATCTTAGAAGATATGCTACGAGCTTGCGCTATTAACCACGGCAAGAACTGGGATGATCACTTGCCGTTGGTCGAGTTCTTGTACAACAATGGGTACCAAGCCAGCATCAAGATGGCGCCTTACGAGGCGCTATACGGGAGAAAATGTCGCACACCACTGAATTGGTGTGAATTTGGCGAAAGGGTTACCTTCGGGATTGATCTTGTCAATAACGCGGAAGAAAAGGTTCAGCTGATTCAAGCGAACCTAAAAGCCGCCCAATCCAGATAGAAACAATATGCAGACCGGAGAAGGCGCCCACTACAATTTGAAGTCGGGGATCACGTATATCTACGTGTGTCTCCAATGAAGGGCGTGAACAGATTCGGGGTGAGGGGAAAGTTGGCACCCTGATTCATCGGTCCATTTCAGATTACCGAAAGATGTGGATCAGTAGCATACCGGCTGAAATTACCAGAAGCACTTTCCGGCGTGAACGACTTCTTTCACATTTCCCAGCTAAGAAACTGTCTTAATCTATCAACTACCATTCATCTGGAGGACATAGAAGAACTGAAACCGGATCTCACGTATCAGGAGGAACCGGTTTAGATTATTGATGAAAAGGCCCTAACCACACGCAACCGTATGTTGTGGTTATACAAAGTTCTATGGAGTAATTGTAGGATCGAAGTACACGTGTAAAGCTACCAGAGGGGGTGAATGGTAGATAAAAACTTTTCAGCGGAAGAAACAAAACACCCCTCAGCAGAAAACCAATCTGTTAACGAAATCGTGTGTGTGACTAATATAAACGTGTTAAACTATGACAAAACTAGTATAGATTGTAGATAATCAAGTAAATAAGACGTCACAACAAGAATCATGAAAATCCGTTGAGAGAAACTCAAGTTACGATCAAAAGATCGAACAAAGGTCAATCTGTCCTACGCGAGAAAAACAGTTCTGGAATACTGCAAAGAAACTCGTGTATATCAGAAACCACAAATTCAATGACCGTGAAATTTTCATAGATGATATATAATCAAGTTGTGAAGACAACCCAAAAAGAATCACATGAATTGGATCTGTAAAACTCGAGTTATGAAAAAACCACCGAAGCAAGGTAGTGCTGAACAGAAACTCGACGAAAAAAACTTGTCTGAAACAAGTCAGACGAACAAGGCACAAAAGTTCCTTTAGAATACGAATTTTATTTATCAAAACACAAGAGGAACAGACCCAAAGTCGTGTTTCCACGATCCTTGGCCTCCCTTGCTTATATAACCATCCCTAAGGCCAACCCAATTTAAACTAGGACTCCTACTCCTACTTGGATTCAAACTGTAACTTTCCAATACTGCTCAAGACTCTTCTACGCGTAGATAGAAGCAATCTTAAGACTTCCAAACACCTTAGTAATGTCCCAAACATTCCTAAAACAACTAAATTCGTGACCCACACGAAATCCTATCATAACCAACTCAAAACTTTCCATATTTGAGTCAAACACGACTCAACCGCAGCCTGAGTCCATAACCTAGTCGGTTGGATCTTTTCGACCAATTCTTTACGTCCACATCTCTTCATCACGCCTTGGAACCATGCAGCCACGTCCATGCACTCCTTGCACATGTGCAAGCATCTTCCAAAAATGTCCAAGATACCTTCATATGCATTGTTCTTGATTCAAACATAATGCGCAACCTCCCGATCAACTCAACCACAATTCCTCCCGAACTTGGTTGTTGAACCTCATCTTCTCCCTAAGACTAGTTCAATGGATCCCGTCATCGGCCATGTCTTGAACTCAAGCAACACCTGCACATGAATAAACAACCAATACTTCCGAGCACAAGTCCTCGACTTGACTCTCGTTAGTTCCGAAACTACAACATCTTATGTGAGCACCTCACATAAGCATGTTGTAAACCATAGCAAAATGATATCAGCCATAACCACCAAAACACACCAAAAACTTAGTAAAATAATACTAAGCAAACTTTCCATAAGAGTAAAGCAAGTTCGAAACATTGCAAGTTAAAAGCAGAACCATTGCAATCAAGCTCCGAACCTTACCAAAGCTAATCGGACCTAGCACCGGAGCTAGCAAAAACAAGTCGGACCTAGCCAAAATAAGTCAAACCTAGACAAAGCAAGTCGGACCTTACGTTGGACCTTGTTAAAAAGGTGTTTTAGTAGTATTCAAAACTTCTATCGTCAAAGCCAATGTATTCAGCACACATAGGTCTCACAATCTCCCCCTTGATGAATGCATTGGCAACACCACTTAAAATCTGAACATTGGCTTATTCATATGAAAAGTTTTGAAAACAATTTCTCCCCCTTTGTAAATCAGAAATAAAATGAGAAGAAAAACAAAAATACCAAAAATTCTCCCCCTGAGAAGAATCGTGCCAAAACACTTGTGAATGTGTGGAATGTGTGATCAATTTCTCCCCCTTTGACAATGTATTCAGCAAGGTACAAAAGAGAAATTTTAATTTGTTATGAGCACATTATAACACATACATATAAAACAAAGCTCATCCAAATCATACTATCAAGTAACTTACACTATCACATCAATGAGATACATAAAGTAGTGTAAGCCATGCTAGAGATCAAGTGTAATTTTCAATTTAAGCAAGTCAGGATCTCACAAACTTAACTATTTCAATACCTAAAAGCATGACACTTGTTGCTGCATTTTATTTATCATTTAAAGCACAAATCTTGATCTTATGACATTTGCAAGAGATTATATGCAGCATCAGCCTTATTCTAACTAACCAAGCCAAGTCTATGTCATTTGACAGTCAGAAGCTTAAGGACATGGTTTTAGTCATACACAACTCTTTTCAAGTTCATATCTAAGTGCAATGATAAGCCATCTCAAAAGAAGAAGTACGATGCATGCATATTCTCTTGATCTTTTCTCATTTTTTTATTTGAACATATAAACTCAACATATGAGTTGATTACTTGATTAATTCTTTATGATTAAAAGCACTTGTGAGCATGCAACAAGTTCAAAACAGCAAGAAAGTTTGACCATGACCAGATTTAGTGTAAGTAATTATTCCAATTACTAGACATGGTAAAACTACAAAATGTATAACACGAGTAATGTAGTAAGAACTTTCAGCATGAAAAATGAATCACAAAGTCATATATGCATGAAATACTATACTCATATTATTTTAATTTCAGGTTCACACATAGACTTCCCAAGTTTCAAAATTCTCCCTCAATTTAAGCCATGAGGATGCATAACCCCTATTTCAATACAAATGTAACAAAAACGAGTGAAATCCAAAGGTTTTGTAAAAATATCAGCCAATTGTTGTTCGGTATCTACATGGTGAAGCACAATGTTCCCTTTTTCGACATTATCACAGAGAAAGTGATACCTAATGTCAATGTGCTTAGTTCTCGAATGTTGCACGGGGTTTTTAGCAATGCAAATGGCACTAGCGTTATCACAAAACAGTGGAACACTATCTAGATCAACCCCATAGACCTTAAGTGTTTGAACAATCCAAAGAATTTGTGAGCAAGCACTAGCAGCAGCTACATATTCAGATTCGGCTGTGGATTGTGCAACTGAAATTTGTTTTTTAGAGGACCAGGCAACAAGTGAATTACCAAGAAAATGACAAGCACCAGAAGTACTTTTCCTATCAATCCTACAACCCCCAAAACCAGCATCGGAAAAAGCTTTCAATGTAACGGTTGAGGAAGAAGGAAGAAAAATGCCAAATTCTTGAGTTCCATGTAAGTACCTGAGAATCCTTTTGACGGCTTGACGACGTGAAGCACGTGGGGAGGCTTGAAACCGTGCACAAAGACATACGCTGAATTGTATGTCCGGTCTTGATGCTGTGAGATACAAAAGTGATTCGATCATGCTTCTATATTCTTTTTGATCAACGGGATCACAATCTTCATCAAGTTCAAGTGTTGTTGCTGTTCCCATTGGTGTCCGAAGAGGCTTGCTTTTGTCCATGTTGAAGCGCCTTAGGAGATCTTTTGTATACTTTGTTTGATGCACAAAGGTACCCTCCTTGGTTTGCTTGATTTGCAGCCCCAAAAAGTACGTGAGTTCTCCAATCATACTCATCTCAAATTCTGAACTCATCATAGTTGAAAACTTGGACACAAGATCATGAGAAGCACAACCAAAGATAATATCATCCACATACACTTGAACGAATAATGGGTCATTGCCATGCTTAAGCACAAAAAGAGTTTTATCAACCTTGCCCATGGTAAACACCTTTTCAAGTAAGAATGTTTTTAACCTATCATACCATGCTCTAGGGGCTTGTTTGAGACCGTACAAGGCTTTGGACAGTTTGTAAACATGATTAGGAAATTTTGGATTTTCAAAACCAGGTGGTTGTTTGACATAAACCTCCTCATCTATGTATCCATTAAGAAACGCATTTTTAACATCCATTTGATATAGCTTAAAACCTTTAGATGCAGCAAAAGCTAACAAAATTCTTATGGCTTCTAATCTAGCAACAGGAGCAAAAGTTTCATCAAAATCTAGACCTTCAACTTGTGTGAGACCTTGAGCAACCAACCTAGCCTTATTCCTAACCACAACCCCATCCTCACTTTGTTTATTTTTAAACTCCCATTTAGTTCCAATTAAAGTGTGATCTTGAGGTGGAGGTACAAGTTTCCAAACATTATTTCATTCAAAATTTTCTAACTCTTCTTGCATGGCAATAATCCAAGATTCATTAGTGAGTGCGTGTGATATATCTTTGGGTTCAAAAGAAGCAACAAAAGCAGAATGAGCATGAGAATTGGGGTCGAAAAACCTAGATCTTGTAACTCGTTCATGCAAGCTTCCAATAATTTGTTGTGGAGGATGACTTTTGAGAATCCGGAGGGGAGTGGACACTTCACAAGCTTCTTCTTCTTCATATTCATCATAAATAGATGAGCTTGTGACGTGAGGAGGATCTTTACCAGCAATGGTGGTCGTCGGTGCTGACTGTGAATTAAGATCAGGAGCTGGAACAATGTCATTAGCTGCTGAATTTTCGGGCAGCAGCACCACTTCTTCCTCTTCTTCAACGAAAATACTCTCCCCCTACGGATATGGATCCGGACCTGCAATATTTGAACTAGTACCTGGGCTAGCTTCATCAAAAGAAACCTCACAAGTCTCCACAATTTTGTTAGTATCAAGTAAAAGCACACGGTAGCCTCTAGTATGAGATGGATAACCAAGAAACATGCCATCAACAGATCTAGCTTCAAATTTATCAAGATTACCATGTTTCTTAACAAAGCATTTGCAACCAAAGACCCTAAAGTGTGTGACACTAGGCCTATGTCCAAACGTGAGCTCATATGGTGTTTTACCTAGCTTAGCACGCAAGAAAACACGATTTGAGACATAAGAAGCGGTTGCAATTGCATCAGCCCAAAATTTCCTAGGAGTTTGATATTCATCAAGCATAGTCCTAGCCATCTCAACTAAGGTTTTGTTCTTTCTCTCTACAACACTGTTTTGTTGAGGTACATATGGTGAATAAAATTGATGATCTATTGCATTTTCAGCACAAAAGTGATCAAACGATTGATTTTTAAATTCGGTTCCATTATCACTTCTAATTGCTCTTAAAGATCCTGAGTGATCAATTGATAATCTAAGAAATAAAGTTCTAAAATGACTAAAAGCTTCATTCATAGATGCCATAAAGTAAACCCAAGAGTATCTAGAATAGTCATCAACAATCACAAGAACATACCATTTACCTCTGAAGGATTGAACACGTGAAGGTCCTACGGTGTCAAGGTGTAAAAGTTGACACGGTTCAGTTGTCATGGTCTTTGTGAGAGGAGCATGTGAACCTGCAACCATCTTAGCATGTCTACAAGAAGAGCACACAATTTCTTTGTCCCCTTTAAGCTTAGGCAGCCCACGTATACGATCAAGAGCACTAACACGCGTGAGATGATCAAAGCCTACGTGACCAAGTCTACGATGCCAAAAATATAAATCTTTGGAATCATTTGCATCTAGACATCTATGCTTAGAGGAAGACATATCAAAATCAGCTTTAAAAACTCTTCCAAACCGAGACATGTTAAAGATAAGATCACTATTTGAACCTACAACTTTGCAGCAGTTTTTATTGAAAATATTTTCCAGATTTTCATCTAGCAATTGTGAAGCAGAAAGCAAGTTGTATTTCAAATTTTTGACAAGTGTCACATCCTTCAAAGTGTAGTGATCATTTACTCTAACGGAACCCTTACCAATTATAGGAGTTGAAGAATTATCGGTAAAAGTAACATTCTCTACACGTGACACAAAAGAGAGAGAGAACCATTCTTCGTTACCGGTCATGTGGCGTGAGCAACCTGAATCCACAATCCAAATGTTCTCCTTCCTCAAGCGTGTAACCTACATAGAAGCACAATACGTCGATGACTCAATACTGGGGTTAGTTAAAAGGCATTTAGGAATCCAGTACTGAGTCACACGACGTCCAGCAGGAATAACATACGAAAGCTGAGATAAAACAGCAGGTTTATGAGTCAAAGTTTGAGATTTTTTGTTCTTAACTACTGACCTATGAGGTGTTACTTGTGTAGCACGAAAATCAGTAGCTCCGGAGGTAAAAACAGAAGGTCCGGAGGCAAAAACTGAAGCTCCAGAGGCAAAAACTGAAGCTCCGGAGGTAAACTTTGAATATTTCTGACTCATAACAGCAGGTTGCATGTTCCTGACATTCAGTTTAGTATGTGCAGCAAATTTTGCATGAGTTATAAGATCTAGCTTGTATTCTTTCCTTTTTATGTTGTTTAGCTAGTCTATAACAAAAATCTATGACATGACCATCTCTACCACAATAGGTACAATGAAATTTAACTTTGTGTTCATGTCTAGATGAGCATGCAGTATGCTTATTTGAACCTGAATGTGACAACACTCCTGTAGATTTAAAAACCACTTCTTTTTGTTTAGGAACTGTTTGAATCAAACCACTTCCTAATGATTTTACAATTTTAGGTGGATGTTCCTTAGCATGAGCATGTGAATCAAAACCTAAACCAGTTTTATCATTGCAAGACTTGGAAGAATTCAGCAGCAATTTTAGATTCTTATTCCCATTACAAAACCAATCTAATATCCTATGCATGTTATCAAGTTTATTTGATAGATCAAGGCAATTTTCACATGAAGTTTTTCCTTTTAATTTGCAATTGGAACAATATTTAACTTCATGAGAACGTAAAGCATTGTTCAATATAGAAATTTCTTTCATATCATCTTGTAGTTTCTTATCAAGATCATCGCAAGTAGAACAATGCAAATCAAGTTTAGAACAACAAGAATATTTCAAGTTTTTATCATTAAGTGCAGCAAGCTTTTTGTTTTTTTCGATTTCAAGTTCAAGTTTATCAAGTGTGCAGGTGTGTGCACTTCTTAGAGAGGACAATTGTTCATATATTAATCACATGAGGAACAAGAATCATCACTAGGAATCAAGGATTTTAAATGATTAATTTCAGATTCTAGTGATCAATTTTAACAGCATTGTCCCTAAGCTTTTTGTCCTTTTTCTTAACAATAATAGTGGCACGAGAAATAGCATCACACATTTATTCGCAAGTAGGACATACCTCTTCGTTGTCACTGTTGTGTTCTGCATCCTCCATACTTGATTTTGATTTGCCCGCCATGAAGCACAAGTTTGCCGGATCATCTTCATCTTCATCACTTCCAATGTCTACATCACTCGAGCCAAGTTCTTGAAGTGCGGTGATGAAACTGTTTATCAGTTTGCGTCCTGTAAAAACCTTCTTTTTCTTGTTGGTGTTGCCAAAAGAGGACTTGACTTTATTCTGCTTTTCATCACGGTTAAAAGGACCTGAAAGGTTAGGGCAATCTGTATGAAAGTGTCCTGTCTTACCACATTCAAAGCATCGTTGAGGTCCGGAGCTTCCTCTCCTTCTAGTTCTCACATTTTGCAATGCTTTTGAGAACCTAGTAGAAAGAAGTACTAGCTCCTCCTCTGGAAACTCCTCAATCTGTTCCAGGGTTAGTGAAGACAGCAAAGCAAGTGTATTGCTAGATGATTGGCCGGAGCTAGGCATATCACGTTGTGAGACAAATGCAATAGTCTTATTTGGGTTCTTACGTGATATAATGTCAATTTCATGAGTTTTTAGCTTAGAATAAAGCACATCTAATGTAAGAGTACTCATGACAGTGGATTCACGTATGGATGTTACTTTCATCTCCCAAATTGACATGTCTAATGCACTTAGTAATTGTCTAGCATTTTCAGCATCTGAACAATTAACATTGACGCTACGCAAGTTGCTGAGAATTTTATTAAAGCGAGCAAAGAGGTCATCAATGGACTCACCGGGTTGCATCTCAAAGCGCATGTATTCTTTCTTGAACATATCCTGTCTTACCTCCTTGATCGTGTTGGATCCTTTGTGGTAGTCACAAAGTGTTCTCCACACATCGTACGCCGATCGGAGGTGTGCAACACGGTCGAAGTCGCTGTGAGTTAGTCCTTGTATGATCAAGTTCCAAGCCTTGTTGTTGTTGTCGACATCTCTCATGTTTGTAGCCATGACTTAATCGTTTGAAGGCACATCGTAAGGCTTGTACACCTTTTCCCATATTGCAAAGCCTTGCGCCTGGATGAAACCTTTCATGCGTGCCTTCCAAACCTAAAAATCAATACCACTAAACACACAAGGTTTGGCGGAGTATTTCTCCATGATGATTAGTCAAAACACATGCAAATCACAAAGATTAGAGCAACCTGGCTCTGATACCAATTATAGGATCGAAGTACACGTGTAAAGGTACCAGAGGGGGGGTGAATGGTAGATAAAAACTTTTCAGCGGAAGCAACAAAACACCCCTCAGCAGAAAACTGATCTGTTAAAGAAACCATGTGTGCGACTAATCTAAATGTGTTCAACTGTGACAAAACTAGTACAGATTGTCGATAATCAAGTCACGAATACTTCACAACAAGAATCATGAAAATCCGTTGAGAGAAACTCAAGTTACGATCGAAAGATCGAACAAAGGTCAATCTGTCCTACGCGAGAAAAACAGTTCTGGAATACTGCAAATAAACTCGTGTAGATCAGAAACCACAAACTCAATGACCGTTAAATTTTAACAGATGATAGATAATTAAGTTGTGAAGACAACCCAAAAAGAATCACATCAATTGGATCTTTAAAACTCGAGTTATGATAAAACCACCGAAGCAAGGTAGTGCTGAACAGAAACTCGACGAGAAAAACTTGTCTGAAACAAGTCAGACGAACAAGGCACAAAAGTTCCTTTAGAATACGAATTTTATTTATCAAAACACAAGAGGAACATCCCCAAAGTCGTTCTTCCACGAGCCTTGGCCTCCCTTGCTTATATAACCAGCCCTAAGGCCAACCCAATTCAAACTAGGACTCCTACTCCTACTTGGATTCAAACTGTATCTTTCCAATACTGCTCAAGACTCTTCTACACGCAGATAGAAGCAATCTTAAGACTTCCAAACACTTTAGTAACGTCCCAAACATTCCTAAAACAACTCAAATTCGTGACCCACACGAAATCCTATCATAACCAACTCAAAACTTTCCATATTTGAGTCAAACACGACTCAGCCGCAGCCTGAGTCCATAACCTAGTCGGTTGGACCTTTCCGACCAATTCTTTACATCCACATCTCTTCATCACGCCTTGGAACCATGCAGCCACGTCTATGCACTCCTTGCACACATGCAAACATCTTCCAACGACGTCCAAGATACCTTCATATGCATTGTTCTTGGTTCAAACATACTGCGCAACCTCCCAATCAACTCAACCACAATTCCTCCCAAACTTGGTTGTTGAACCTCATCTTCTCCCTAAGACTAGTTCAATGGATCCCGTCATCAGCCATGTCTTGAACTCAAGCAACACCTGCACATGAATAAACAACCAATACTTCCGAGCACAAGTCCTCGACTTGACTCTCGTTAGTTCCGAAACTACAACATCTTACGTGAGCACCTCACATAAGCATGTTGTAAACCATAGCAAAATGATATCAGCCATAACCACCAAAACACACCAAAAATTTAGTAAAATAATACTAAGCAAACTTTCCATAAGAGTAAAGCAAGTTCGAAACATTGCAAGTTAAAAGCAGAACCATTGCAATCAAGCTCCGAACCTTACCAAAGCTAATCGGACCTAGCACCGGAGCTAGCAAAAACAAGTCGGACCTAGCCAAAATAAGTCAGACCTAGACAAAGCAAGTCAGACCTTGCGTCGGACCTTGTTAAAAAGGTGTTTTGGTAGTATTCAAAACTTTTATCGTCAAAGCCAATGTATTCAGCACACATAGGTCTCACAGTAATCACTCCGTGGACGAAGCGACATGGGAGAGCGAAGGATTTCTTCGCGCGAACTACCCCGACCTTTTCACGTCGCATATACGGTAATTTTCCACTGTCCTCTCTTTTATTTTCACCTTATAATCTCGGGATGAGATTCTTTTAAAGGGGGAGGAATGTAAGGGCCTAAGTTTTTGACACATATTCAACGTGTTCATCACCACCCATACACTTCATTTGAAGAAACTTGATTAATACATTTGAAGAGCAAGTAACCACCATCAACATGATCATTAGAGAATAAACTCACAAAATGCAAAAGTGGTATTTCCCACATGCATCATATAGGGGTTGGGCATATGAAAAACTCCTACACCTTGCTAGAAATGTCCCTGCCAAGTTTTACCCAAATTCAAAACCTTTTTGAAGTCCTTTTGGGTATAGCTAGAAAAGAGTTGGTTTGAACTCAAATTCAAATTCAAACTGTTTCCATCCCATGAATTCAAAAGTGGGAGGCATATTATTACTCAGCACATTTTTGTAAGCTCACACACAAATTTTCACTCCATTTGGAGTTGATCTTGACATAAGCTAAGTTTAGCAAATTTAAACCTTATTTGAATTACAAACTGCATATGTGCTGAAATTTGGTCAAACACTTCACAATTTGAATTCTACCAATTCCAAATGGGCATGTGGTAGATAATTCGAATCCTAGGGGGTATTAGGGGGATTACTGTTTGTAGCAGTGAGAGGAAGTTAATTTCAGAGGTTAAAACTCAGGTGGGACCCACATGTCAGCTGCACAGTTCAAAGAACCGACGGAAGACTTGATATCGGTTTCTTGCGCCCGACTGAGCTGCCGCCACGGTGAGAAAACGGCGAGGACAGCAGCTGCTTGCCGCCCCTGGCCGCTGAACCGCCTCCCTGGGCCCTTATCTAGGCGCCCGAGCCGTCCCCGGTGCTTCTCACCACTGTCCCGACGCGTTCTCACCCAGCAAACTGAAATCGCTCGCCGCTCAGTTGATCTCTCGGTCCCTCGTCGCCCGGCCGATCCTGTGGTTTTCACGCAGATCTGAGGCCAGCACCGGGTGCGCCGAGTCTTACTTGACGCCCTTGCGCCGGTTCTAGACCCTGAGCAACCCTTCCCGAGCTCCACTGCGACGTTCTTTCGTTCCCGGTTCAGCTCGAGCCACCGTCACGGGGACGGCCTGTCCGGCCACCACAGCCCGCCGTTCTCCGAGCTGTGAATAGCAAAAAGGTTCGCCTTCAGTCTCTCTTTCATTACCGTAAGCCCCGGTGTCGTGACATAAACTACTCGCGCCGGAATTTCTCGATTTTATGATGGTATGCAAAAGGGGTGCCCGGACCGATCCGCAAAATTCATAGTCCACACCGCACCACTCATCCTCTCACGGAGGAAGCACTTCTAGGTGCCCGTACGAGTCCATAGGAGCAGAAACCACGAAGAACCGTTGAGGAAAGCCACTGTTCTTCGAGTTTTAGGAGGATCCCCGATTTCCGGCCTAGGTCGCACGGTGACAGCCCAGTACAGCCATTTCCAAGCTCCGTGAAGCTCATGTCAATCTTTCCTAGGGTCCACTGGTTCTCGACAACCTTTTGTTCGATCAGTTGGGGTGCTAGGAAGGCTGGCCGACACGGCCGAAGTTCCTCCGA